>CM041637.1:26571847-26584015 GCA_023333625.1 Bothriochloa decipiens | reverse complement strand
TATGGTTTTGCAATGAAAGAAAAATATAACAAAGGTGTATTTTAATTTGATACAGTTTTAATAAGATATTGTTATTTATTGTAAGCATTGACTTATATTATAAATGTGATAGCATCATAAAATAAATTATGAAAATATAAAACTTACCATTTTGAATGAATTTTAGTAGTTTTCCTTTTTTTTCTGTTGTAACGCACAAACATATTTGCTACTATATTATATTAGAACATAATACAACAGCATGCGAAAAGAATTCCTAGAATACAAAGCAAGCCGAAGAAAAAGAAACCGCTCAACCGCAGTCGTAGACATAGATGATGTCTTTGTCGAGGGCGTAGAACAAATAAAAAGTGGGCACGACAAAGCCAGCTTGGGACCTTGTTCTCGCACTCGGATAGTGCAGTCGGCGCTCCCCTCGACTATCTGCACGGGCTATGTCTTTGAGGATACTTGTACATGCCTGTGTTGCTACGGGTTTCCATACAATAAAAATATTTATAAAAATGTAAGCCTGAGACTCAAAATTTCTGAGTCAATAAGAGTATGAAAAGAATTCTTGCTCTTGCGTTGCAAAGGGAACTAAAATTTTTCTTAGATGCCGGTTGCTATGGGCTCAAAACCCATGTCATCTCATTTAGTATTTCCGAATACACATATAAAGCAACTCGTTCATCTTGGCTCTCACATGCATTTCTTTGCCACATGGCAATTTCTACAATGTCTGTCATTTGCTATGTCCATACATATTTCATTGATTTCTTAAGAATACTATGACATGCTAAATTTATGTCCTTTGATATGGCTAGTGCATTCATACATCAAGTTTGTCCTTGATCAGCATCAATTTCACATTTCAGAACTCACCAGCAGTTCAGTTCTTTTTGGGTGCTCTGCAAAATTGTTCAGTGGCACTCCTTTTATATGGAAAAAATGCACTACTATAATTTGATCATGGTCATAGCTATTAATATACCCAAAAATTGAAAACAAATCCCAGGTGATCATAGATACATCACCTTTATTCTCCTTGTAGTGTCAGGGGAGATAGACTTTAGGACCTGTGACAGTAGCAAGAGTTAAATGCCCTTATTGATGGTAGCTTGGTGTAACAAGTCTCACGAAGGCCCAACAAAATTGGGAAGAAATTAGGCCAACTCGGGCCCAGATGAGGAGCAGCGCCGTGACAACAACAACACTTGGGCCAACGAGGGCGCACAGGTGCGCCAAAGACCAGAGGCGCGCAGCCGCCACTGCTGCCGGCCGCCGCCACTGCTCCTCCGCCTCCTCTGCCCTATCTCCGTCCTCCACGTGTCAACCGTCCTTAGGCCCCTTACACCTGGTATCAGTGGTATTCGAAGACCAGCCACGATCCACCGCCGCTATGACCAGATTAATCTACGCCGCCACCGTGTCGGACAACGCAGCTCTTCTTCAACTGATGGATAAATTCACCAAGGAACTCACGCCAAGGTGGACAACATCCAGAAGGAGATGACGTCCATGAACGACAGGATGAGCAACTTGAAGACAGGTACAGTCCTCGACGAGAAAGCCAAGGAGATCGAAAAGGATAAAGAACGACTGGCCACAACGTTGGAGATCGCCGCCAAACAAACCATGTTCGATGCAGGCCGCCCCTACATCAAAAAGCAGGTGGAGTTGTCTCAATCTCAAAACATATCAGATATTGCAGCTAAAGTGGAGGCCAAATTGTTCCGCAATGATGATATGAAATCAGAAATTTCAGGTAATTCCTCTGGCCTAGAAATCAAGACGCACAAACTCTCTTCTCCAACATATGATGGCAAGGAGGATCCTCTACCATGGCTCAACAGGTGTGAGAAATTTTTCAAAGGAAAGAAAACACCAGATCATGAAAAAACATGGTATGCATCGTATCATCTTATTGGTACAGCACAACAATGGTATATGTGCCTATCTCAAGATCATGAATTGACAGATTGGGACTACTTTGCCCAATGTGTCAATGAGCGGTTTGGACCACCAACCCGACGCAATCCATTGGGAGAATTAGCTGCACTTCGCAAAATAGGCACAATTGATAAATACACAGAACATTTCTTGGCCTTGGTAGCTCGTGCAGGCAACCTTGGAGAACAACATCAAGTAAACATCTATACTGCAGGTTTGATGGAACCACTGAAAACAGATGTTGAATTCCACAATCCACAGGATATGGAAGCAGCTATGTCATTAGCAAGGGCATATGAGCGACTCTTGGAAATCATTGCTGAAGCAGGCAAATCAGTTGCAATAAGGTCAACACGCTCTTTCCCCTCGAAGGTCACAACGTCAACTCCTGCATTCACAACTACAACTCTTGCACCAATAGCAACGACACAACTACCTCCAGCCCATCTCCCCTTCAAATGCGTGACACCCGAGGAGATGGCAAAAAGACGCCACATGGGACTGCTTCAATTGTGATGAGTAGTTTGTCCGTGGTCACAAATGCAAGCAGCTATTTGAGATCACAATTTTCAATTACTATGCTGACGATGGCAACATAAGTGACAACACCAACACCCTCATGATGTTCATTGCCAAAACAAATTCAGCGGTACAGGGAACATCTCCATTCTACCGTGATGGCATACTCAATGGTGTTATAGTCCATGGCCTCGTAGACACAGGCGCAACCCACAACATTGTTGACATCAACCTTGCACGCAAAATTGACATGGCAGAACGATGAATCTCCACCAAGATGCTCATTGGCAACGGTCAAGAGGTACAGAGCCACGCCGCAATCTACAATGCCCCCTTCATCACTTATGGTCACCGCTTCTCCATCAATGCCCACCTCATGGACATTGGCAACAACATCGACGTCATACTTGGGTTACCTTGGCTAAAGAATCTTGGTAGTGTCACCTGGGATTTTGCAGATATGTCACTATCCTTCTTCAACAATGGTCAACGCTCCATCTTACCAGCTTCCAACAAACGTCTACTCGCTCCATCAGTTCTTGCACTACCAGCTCTCTCGCCAATGGTCAGTATGGACAGGCCCCCTTGCCCTGTGACAACTGACGAAGACAACCGCCTCTAGCTTGCATTTCGGCACGAGGATGCACCGAGCAGAAAAGAGGGGAGCCCTATAACAAGTATAACTACGGCCCAGCTACTTTGCCAAGAAATTGGGCCAATCTTGGGCCAAGAGAAGAACGACAGTGACATGGGCCGCGATTAGGGCAACTCACAACAGGAGAAGGGGCTTGGCTGCTACCTCCCCCATGCGCGCATGCGCTGGCGCCGCCGCCGCCATCGTCGCTTCACCACGTCAGCCTTCCATCAATAAATTACTTTCTATAATTAGGGAATGTAAAATAAAGAAAGAGAATATCCGCAGGAATTCTCTAGGTTTGCTTAGAGTCTAAGCAAGGCCCATAGGGCTATAAATACTCACCAATTATAATCAGGTCAATTCAATAATAGAAGGGGTAATTCCCATCTACCTCTCTCCCTCTCCAGCCACCGCCGCCCCCTCCCTCTCCACGCGCCGCCGCCGCCCGCCCCAGCCGCTGCCGCGGCCACGCTGGCTCCCACTATTACCTCCACGTGTCAACTGGCATTATACCTATTACACTTGGCCTCGCACAGTAGACTTTAGGACCTGATCAAAATACCCAAGGGTCTTATATACAGCATATTCAAAAAGGTAACTTTCATGGATCTTATACAGTATATTCAGTATACTACAACAAGTTTGCAGGAGCAGGTTGAGTCCTACTTAGCTGATCAATCAAAGATCTCCTTGTGCTTGTGCCCGATGATCCAAATTTGTTTGAAAAATTTTAGGTTCTCATGCATTGAAATGTTTCTCATTTACAAGTCTAAAATATGTTGTCATGCACTGAATTTGAAAGAATGAGGTAAATGTTACATACATCTCAGACGTCTACAAGATTTCACACAAGGATCTCTAGTATTCAGCCAAGCTGCCATGCCAGAAATAGGACAACGTGATCTATGCAGATTAACAGGAGAAATAGAAGCATTCACAAGAATCAAAAGCACCAAGCATGAATTGTAAACCAGGAAGCCATCAAAATTACCAAACGTCAGTTGTAAACATGTTCCTGTTGGTGCTTCCTCTTTTCCAGTACTTCAATCGCTCTTCGGTCCTCATCTGCTGAGGCCAGCTGGTCTTGGACGAGCAACAGAAGCTGAGCAAGTAACAAAATAATGTGGCTAAATTTATGTTTGCCACTAATGTCTGTACTATTTATGATAAAACTAGTTTCCGTTACTATTATGTTGGTTATTCGTGACAAAATACGTATTCACCACAGAAAACATCTTTAGTGGCAAACGTAGTGGCGAAACATTGTTTTGCCACTATTTAACGGGATATTTGTGGCAAAAGAATATTTACCTCACTATATGTCATTTATTAGCGGCAAAATAAATTATCGTCACAAGACACGTAATTAGTGAGAAAATATTGTAGCAAAATTTAAATTTGCCACTACTGACCATACTATATGTGAAAAAAGCGAATTCTCGTCACTCTTGTGTCGATTATTAGTGATAAAATATTATTTCATCACAGGATGTACCTTCATAGTGGCGAATTTAATTACTTTTTCCCATAGTTATTCCATTTATTAGCGGCAAGGTATTATATCGCCACATGGTTAAAGGTTATTGAGAAAATGTTGTGGTGAAATTATTGTGAGGAAAAGTTTTGCGTCTGTAATATATATGTGAGGATGAGTTTTATCACAAATAAAATGCATTTGTGTTGATAAGGCACCACTTTTCTCCATATAAAATGTGGCAATCAACTAGACACAATTGCTACAAAATCAGTGAGAACAAATTTTGACACAGTAAATTGTATAATGGCGAAACTTTGGTCACTGATACGTAGTCTTTTGTGACAATATAATTCGTCACTTTTACAATGGTAACTGTGATGATCAAATTCTATATAGTTGTGGCAACTATTATCACCACTAAAAATATTATAAGTGGCAGTTTCTCTACCACTAATACATATGTTTTTGTGGTAACGAATGGGGCCACAAAAGACCAAGTTATTAGCGGTAGTACAATTCGTCACTAATGAGTATGATCATTTGTGGGGAACAAAAAATCATCACTAGAGTATCTGTGAGGCCAGTATCTATGGTGACTGGCGACTTGTGGCGATTCAAAAAGTCGTCATAGAGACTGAATTGTGGCGAAAAAAAGCTTTTATGATGAATTTTTTCACCAAAAAACCCTTTGACCATGTGCTAAGGAGCTGCTAACGCTGCTCGAGGATTTCGATCGATGTTGACTAGGTTGGCAAGCAGCCAACCTGGGAGCTGACGCCACCGATTGGGCAGTCAACGCGCTGCCGGATTGAGGGATAGCGCTGGTAGAGGGATCAGTCCAAGGAGTGGACTGACAAGGGATAGATGAAGGCAAAGGCTGCTCAGGCGGTGGTCGGATGGGGAGACGCTGAGTGGGGCGGGGGAGCCAGCATCATCGAGAGGGCCAGGGTGGGTCGGGGCAGGGCGGGGCTTCTGTCAGCGTGGAGCTTGGTCCCACCTATCGGTGCAGGGAGGATGCGGGAGTCGGATGGGGCATGCAAGGAGGCACGTTGAAGTGGCCATTGACGTCCCTGATTTGCCTTTTTAGGGGTATAGAAAAATGTGGCAATCAACTATACACAATAACTACAAAATCAGTGAGAACAAATTTTGACACAGTAAACTATATAATGGCGAAACTTTGGTCACTGATACGTAGTCTTTAGCACAATATAATTCGTCACTTTTACATGGTAACTGTGATGACCAAATTCTATATAGTTGTGGCAACTATTATCACCACTAAAAATATTATAAGTGGCAGTTTCTCTTGTTAAACAATATGATGTAACAAATATTGTATCGTGTAACGCAAGATGTGCCACGGCAATGACTTGGCGGCGTACACCAAGTAGTTGGGCATTTCGGTTGTAGAGTAGATATGGCTGTTATGGTTGTTGTAGATTGAAATCACCTCAACCGAATGCCTTGTACCTCAAGGATGTATTGACTATATAATGATTAACACGAAGACGTGACGAACCAAGCTAGGCAGTCACGGTTGCCATCTCATTTTACATGGTAATCAAAGCTACTCTTCCTTAAGATCATCTAGCCATGGCTTCATCATCTTCCTCCTTCAGCCACTCCCACCACTCGCCATTCGGTCCCACCATCTCCGAGAAACTCATGCGCGACAACTTCCTCCTATGGAAGGCACAGATCATGCCGGGCATACGCGTGGCGCAGTGTGAAGGATATCTAGATGGATCTAAACCTGCACCGACGATGAGCATCGAGCTCATCAAGGAGGAGGATAGGACCAAGAGGTTCACCACCGTCAATCCTGACTACAAGAAGTAGGTCAAGGATGACCAGCTTCTTCTCACCCACATCAACAACTCTCTCTCAAGAGAGGTGCTAGTGAGGTGGCAACGAAGACCACCGCTGCTGCTGTCTAGACCATGCTCGAGAACATGTTCTCGGTGCAGTCACAGGTGCGTGTAACCAATCTATGGATGCAACTTGCAAACTGCAAGAAGGGCAGTCAATCTGCTACTGCCTACTACGCTAAGGTGAAATCCATCGGTGACAAACTCACCGCTGCTGGGAAGACTGTCGGAGATGATGAACTGGTGACGTTCATCCTCGCTGGCCTTGACTTCGACTACAACCCGCTCGTGTCCTCAGTCCTGGGGCGCACAGAGCCGATCACCCTGAATGACTTATATGCTCAGATCCCGGCGTATGATATGAGGCTATAGATGCTCCAGGCCAACCACAACATCGGCAAAACTCATCGGTGAACACTGATGCACGTGGTCGCGGGGGCTCTCGCGGTCGGGGACATGGCAACATTAGCAGTCGTGGCCGTGGGAACGCCAACTCCCCTCCACAGAAGGCAGGCGGGCAGGTGGCCTCCAAGCCGACTTGTTAGATCTGCAAGAAGAAGGGCCATGAGGCCATCGACTGCTAGTACCGGTTCGAAGAGGACTACCAGCCCCAAGTGAAGACTGCCGGATCAGTATCGACTGGCTATGGAGTCGACACAAACTGGTACATTGACAGTGGAGCCACCGACCACATCACCGCTAAACTAGAGAAGTTGAGCATCAAGGACAAGTACAAGGGCTCGGATCAAGTCCATACAGCAAGTGGATCAGGTATGGAAATTGATAACATTGGTCATGCCACTTTACATAGCCCATATAAAGATCTTCATCTACAAAATGTCCTTCACATTCCTAGTGCCAATAAGAACCTTGTTTCCATTCATCGACTCACATCTGACAACAATATTTATGTTGAATTTCATCCACACTATTTTGTTATTAAGGATCGGGCCATGAAGACTACCCTGTGAGGTCCCATGGTGCAGGAGCACAGCAAAAGCAAGCTTGTCATGTCAGTCGACCATCTACATGGAGATGGCACAGCCGTTTGGGTCATGCGTCCTTTCCTATTGTTGAGAAGATCATTAGAACAAATTTTCTTCCTTATTCTAGTAGTCATGATAGTGAGTCGGTCTGTGACTCTTACCAAAGAGCAAAGAGTCATCAATTTCCCTATTCTAGCTTGGTCAATAAAGCTTGTGCTCCTCTTGAGTTAATTCATTTCGATGTGTGGGGTCCTGCTCCTATTTCTATTGGCAATCATGCCTTCTATGTTTTTTTATCGATGACTTCAGCAGGTATACGTGGATATATATCCTTAAACACAAATCCAAAGTATTCCAAGTTTTTAAGAACTTCCAAAACATGGTTGAACGTAAATTCAATAAGAAAATTATCCATGTTCAATCTGATTGGGGAGACAAGTATGAGAAGTTGAATTCATTCTTCCAACAACTCGGCATATCTCACCGAGTACACATCAGCAAAATGGTCGAGCTGAGAGGAAACATCGTCACATAGTAGAAGTAGGTCTGTCCCTTCTAGCACAAACATCAATGCCTCTAAAATATTGGGATCAAGCCTTCCTTGCTACTTATTAATATTCTGCCATCCAAGGTCATAGACAACAAAACCCTAGTAGAACTACTCCTGAAGGAAAAACCCCACTACAATTCTCTTCGTGTTTTTGGGTATTCCTGTTGGCCAAATTTGAGACCCTATAACACAAGAAAATTAGTCTTTCGCTCCACTCAATGTGTCTTCTTGGGGTATAGTTCCTTCCACAAAGGGTTTAGTGTCTAGACCCTAGCACCGGTTGTATCTATGTTTCACGAGACGTGGTCTTTGATGAGACTGTCTTTCCCTTTTCTACCATGCATCAAAATGCTGGAGCAAGACTGTAGCATGAAATCTCTGTTTTGCCTGATAATCTTGCTTCATCTATTTATGGGGATGTAATGTGTCATGTGCCTAATGTTACTGACCCGACTGTGTCAACAAATTCTCATGAAGTGCAGGGATCAGATGATGTTCAGGTTGTCCATGAAATAACAGACACGGAAGATACAGCTGAAGCTACGGATCTAGATGATACAACGGATCTAGCTGCAAGTCCCGAAGCTAATCTCCCTGCGTCTTCTCCTGTTCTGTCTGTGCCTGTGTCAAAAACCGCGAGAGCGCCTTGTCACACCCCAAAATTTCTATTTTGGGTTGTGAACCAAAAACACTAAATAAAATAAAGGATTTATTTATTTTCTAAAATTGGCCGAGATTTAATTCATTTGTTATCTCTATAAAATGATAAAAAGTGTGGCTTTATAAAACTTTTACGAAGTTAATAAAGATGTGTTTGTGTTTGGTGTCGTGCTTTGTTTTGTTTGAGTGTGAAAATGAATTCTAAAAACTCGAGCAAGTCACGACTAGGTTCTTTCGAGTTTGAAAATAAAGCTACAAAATCCCAAGTTTTGCCTCAAGAAGGTCTTGGAAAATGCTATTGGAAAATCCTTTCTTTTGCTTAGATAGAGAGAGAGATAGGTTTTCTTTTTCCTTTGTCGCCTTGGCCGTCTGTATCCCCTAGGCTAGTCTCTAGCTCATTTTAGCAAGCTCTAGTCAGCTTTGTCTTGTCTCGGGCCAGCCGTAGCTTTACCTGGCCCGACCTAGCTTGCTCTGGCCTCACCTAGCCTCCCCTGGCCACCTTTAGTTTTCCCTGCACAGCTCTGGCCAGCCAAGGCCACCTTTGGCCAGCCATGGCCACCTTTGGCCTGCCCCAGCCGGCCATGGCCACCGTGGTCCAGCCACAGCAAGCAGCAGCCGGCCAGCAGTGGCCAACACTGGGCACCAGCGTAGCAAGGCCAGCCAGCAAGCCCAGCTAGCAGCTGCTAGCTTAGCCAGGCCTGCAAGTCATGGCCCGCTCACCTCCCGCCCGTGCACTTTGGGCCAGCCCAGCAAGCCAGCGCCGCGCCCCACGTCAGCACCGCGTCAGCCTTGCTGACGTCAGCAGCGTCGCAGTGCCGAGCCACCAGCGTCACTGACCAGTGGGGCCCACCTAAGCAGGGCCCACTCTACAGTGTCGCCTCCCCCACGGAGAACCCTAGCTTGCGAGCCCAGCCGCCATAGCCGCCGCCGGTGACCCAAAACCCGCCGGCCAACCATGGCTGCCCGATCCAATCCGGACGGCTCAGATCTGATCTGGGGTACTGGTCAACCCTAGGTCAACCGAGCCCAGTTAGCTGCTGATGTGGCAGCCAAGTAGCTGCCACGCAAGCGCCACGCTTGCGTTGACCAGTCAACATGGTCAACCAGCCGGTTAGCCCTAGCTGTTTTATAGAAAAGCTCCTGTGTTTTTTAGTATTTATGATCTAGTCCATCGTAGTTCAAAAGTATTTAGATTCCAGTCCTATTTTTTGCAGATTTAACCCTAGACTTGATTAGGCCCTAACTTTTATGTTTTAGCTCCATTTTTAGTGATCTTATACTTGTTGAAATCGTCTCAACAAGTAGAACAGTTTTATGCCATTGTTTGCTTCTGTTTATTTACAGTTTTACTCCTGATCTTGTTTTAGCCATAACTTGCCCGTCTTAACTCCGTTTTAGCCCGTTCTTGTCGCGTTAGACTCGTATCGATGTAAGCTACGTGATAGCCATGACGTTTACCATGTTCTAGGCTTTTGGAAATTCAACTCTTTTATTAGTTAGATTAATGATCTATCTATGCCTTTTCAAATGCGTTTAGCTTAGATCAACCTCGATAGTTGTGCCCTCTCAACGATAGATCCTTTGTTGGTCGTTCTTACACTTTCGTGATCGTAGTAACGAGCTCTACCGTGTAGTCTGCTCTTTCTTCAATGTTTCTTTTGTATGATGTCTATTCTTAGTTTTGTCTGTTTGTGTTGCTTGTTTGCTGCGAATAGATGAAGAGCAGTACGTGAGCACTGAAGATCGGGAGCTGAGGACCGACAAGTGCAACTGGAGTTGGAGACCAGAAGATAGAACAAGTAAAGTCTATTGAGCAGCTAGACTTTGGATTTAAGGCAAGTGCAGGCACCTTTGATCATATTGCTCCTATTTCATGTTTATAAATACATTGCATGTGTCTTAAATCGGCAAACCATAGGACTTACTAGCTACTTTATCCAAAGATTATCCTATGAGGGTTTTAGTTGATAGGCTTTTTGGTTGCTAGTGCTCTATCTCACCTTTCACCGTTTAATGAAGATAAAACTTGCTTCTTAACATGTTGGAGCCATGGGCTCTTGGCTTCGGCCCTTAGAGATGTTGATGCTTTTTCGCATCGTTGGTTGGCGGTGATTGACAGGGGAAATGGATGCTAGTGGGACTCGTGTTGACGAGGGTATCCGTATCTCCTTCCCCCTTGTGGTCCTGTTCGTGGAGCGGCAACCTGGGACTTCCATACATCTCCAGGCTAATGGGCACTGACTTGGTCTATTAGCAGGACCATCATGGGCAGGGTGGAAAACTTACCGACGGGTGGCTATAGCAATGATTGCTGGGGTGTTTTCAAGTATTTAGTATGGGAGGGGCTAGGGATCCATGGTGGGGATGGCCCCACGGTGAAGTCGTCCATACGCTTGCACTCATTTTTAGCGAGTTGTCACTGCCTATGACCCTGTGAAGAACCTCGTTGTGACCTCTGCCGGCCAATCTCAGTAATGGGCTAAGAGGCTGATCACCTCGGGCATAAAGAGTAATCACAATCTGGAGTGGAAGTGTACACCTCTGCGCAGAGTTAAAATCGGTATATCATCCATGCTCACGGTCAGAGCGGCCCAGATCCTCGCATGACTTAGCCAAATAGTTCTAAGTTGTTAAATCATGGTGATGTTGTTTGAGGAGGTGGCTACCTCTGTTTATGAACGGGATGGAATCCTGTGTTGCTTGAGATGTCAAATCTCAAGGTTAATAATGCTTTTGGATATATGCTTACATCTTGGATACCAAATAAATCTTAATTGCTACTTGAACCATAATAAGGATTTGGGTGTTTCAACCAAGTTGATTAGCGAATAGATTTCAAAAGTAAAACTTAATTGTTGTAATTAAAATGCTACCGCACTTTACCCTCCAGCCTTACCTTTGTATAAGCCATACGTATCGTTACTTTTTCGCCTGTACTTGCTAAGTTTGACATGGACTCACCCTTGCTATAGTTCGGAGTAAGGTGCTACTCTGAAGAAGAATAAAGATGCTGAGTGTCAGAAGTGTACATATGTCCACCCATTCTACTAATCTTGCTTTAGACAGTTCATAGATGCCACGCCAAAGCACGGGATTACTCTTTGTTGATATTAATTAGTATAATTAATTAAGTGATCAATTATTGTAATCCCGTAATTAGCATGTGCTAATTACGGTTAGGATAGACCTTCTCGAAGAGGCACCTGTTCGCCAAACAATCTGTCCTTTGGACAGTATATATATGTAATGCATTGTCATCAGTAATACAGAGATTACTTTGATCCATTTTCTCTTAACACGTTAGCTCTACGCTGTCGCTAGAAGGCCGAAAGGAAGTTCGCCGGAGAAGACGTCGGAATGGCTCTTCACGGTGTACAGGAGAGCGACTATGCCGGAGTAGCGTTGGCCGGCATCGCTGTTGACGGACTCGCCGGAGACCAGATCGCCGGCGTTGCTGTCTTTGCACGCACTTTGCTCTTCTAGAATTCACCGAGAAAAGAGACGCCATGTATCTGACCTCACCGGCGACGACAACA
>CM041637.1:26531076-26571837 GCA_023333625.1 Bothriochloa decipiens | reverse complement strand
TTGCTGTCTTTGCACGCACTTTGCTCTTCTAGAATTCACCGAGAAAAGAGACGCCATGTATCTGACCTCACCGGCGACGACAACAGCCAGCGGACGTCAACGCTCGCCGCAACGCGGGTAGCATCTGCATCGGCCTCCTGCTTGAAGACAGAAGGCTCCATGGCCTGTCGCAGGAACTGAAGCATCAGGCTTTGAAAAATTGGAACGCGAAGTACAGAGTACTAGAGTACTAGAGTCGTAAGAAATCATGATTACTTATTAATCTATATACGATATTCTTAACTTTTGCTTCCAACTGCTTCGCCGGCGAGCCTTCTGCGGCTGTGCGATTGTGTCCGGATTTGCTGCCAAGGCCAGCAATAGCCTCGTCCCGTCGGTGGCATCGGCAGGTCACGAGCACA
The DNA here is from genome assembly GCA_023333625.1 of Bothriochloa decipiens. Taxonomy (NCBI): domain Eukaryota; kingdom Viridiplantae; phylum Streptophyta; class Magnoliopsida; order Poales; family Poaceae; genus Bothriochloa; species Bothriochloa decipiens. The sequence continues at coordinate 26,571,436 of CM041637.1, read as the reverse complement.
GGCAGATGCCTAGCCCGTGGATCCGATTGACGCCTGCGACCGAGCGTCTGCCCAATGGCAGCGACGCACCACGGCGGTAGCAATGTCTGCTTGCGCCTGGCCGTCTGCGGCATCGACCAACGCGGCTTCTTCCGCATAGCGTCTCGCACGCGGTGGCGCACAGCGCAGCGGCCATGGCCCCGGCGTCCTCGCCCAAGGCGGCCGGCTGGCGGCAACACGTCGCTGCCGGCACTTCGCCCGCGGCCAAAGCTCCGCACGGAAGGCCTGCCTCCGTAGGGCATTGCGCCCCCCCCCTTTCGTCGCGCTCGCCGGCGGTCACACACCCGCGCGCGCCGTGGCTGGCCTGGAGCAGCGAGGATCTCGCTCGGACTAGCGGAGGCGGATCCGCTATTTCCGGCTGCAGCGACGGCCTCCGCGGCCGGAGCTCGCCGGAGATGGACGCGACGTGCCCCGCCGGCCGGCCTTCATGTCCGGAGAAAGGGCCATCGGCCTTGACCCGTCATGAGAAGGAAAAGGAGGAGGAGGAGATTCCACATGACGGCAATCATCAATCAACGTCCACTTGGACGGCGGCTGGAGGCACGATGGCGGAAGACGGCGCAGCGGCGGCTGCCGGTTTCGGCCGGGCGGTTAGGGTTGAAAACCCTAACTGTCGGGCTCATATAGCCGCGGCAGCGGGCTGCCTGGGCCGCGTCCGGTCGGCAGCGGGCCTGATTTGGCCGCTGGGCCGCGCGAGCCTGGCCGACCGCTGGGCAGCGCCTGGCCGGCTGCCGGGCCGCCCCTGGCTGGCCTACTTTGCTAGTTTGATTTTCTTTTCTTATTCTTTTTAGCAGTAATTTAGTTTATTAGCATATGATTTGCTAGTTAATTTTTGCAAAACATCAGTTATTTGTCTTGATTGTTGTTGCACTATACTACTGGATCTTGACATTGCAAATATAATTTATGGTTTCATTATATTATTATGCAATGTCTTGTATTTCTATCATATTTGTGGAGTATGTGGTGCACCCAATCACCCTTTGCACCATATACATATTACACTTGTGACTTGGTAATTTTTGTTTTGGACTATGTTAGTACACCCAAACCCCCTATTTTCTATCAACATATCAGTTACACTTGTAATTTTATGATAGAATTAGATATGTTGGTGCCCCAAACCATAATTTTTGCACCACATACAAGAGTTAAATTTGCTAGTTTGCTTAGTTGCAATTTAACTATGCCATCTATAGAATTAGAAACCTTTAATTACTATAGATTTCAAGTTGCAATATATATATATATATCTTGTTTATTTTGGTTTGAATAACACAAGGTTATAGAGTCTATGGCATTGGCTGCGTTTAGTTCATTAAGAATTATCCTGCCCAGAGACTATGCCATAGCAGTGATTAAATCACCTATTATTGAGAGGTCTACATCTTGTTTCTTTAAAATTTGATGATTACCTATACTGTGTTTTTATCCAAAATAAAGGTTTTGGATTACTATCTTCATCATATTATTTTGATATTACACAAGATAATAGAGACCTAAGCAATGGCTGCATTTAATTCAATTATGAATTATCTTGTCAGACCGTGCTTAGGCAGCAATATATTTGCCTACTATAAAGATCTACTCTTTGTCTTTAACATAGAGACTATCTGTCTTGTGTTTCTCAAAATTTCTGATGAATTGGTTGTATGGTCTACACAATTTTTGTGATTACCTACAACAATCCAACACTATGATTAGATATAAACTTTATAAATATTGCATTTCACATATAACTTTGCCATATTGATTTCAAAATTACCATTAGATAAATAATCAATTCATGGTATTTCATTTGAGATTACAACATTGCCATAGTGATTTTGAGTTTACCTTAGGAGTAAATTCATCAAATCAATGGTTTGTCACATGTTGTGGATATTGACTTCAGAGAAGTCTGCTGAACTCACTCTAGATGGCATCAATATCAAACATTAACGTTGGTTTTTATCCTATAACCTAATAAAAGCATTTAATGCCCTCAATTAGGACTTGTCATTATAGATCAGAGAAATTTTGTGCCTTGCTATTGTCTAGGTACTACATCCATAAAGATTATCTATTAAGATATTTTATGGAAGGAATTACACATACTTTATGGCATACTCTTCAGGAGTATTATGAACAAAAGATGGACTCATATAGCTTCAGGCTAACCATGAGTAGATCATGTCTCTAATTTTCAAAATAGAAGACTATGATCATATGTATTGTTCATACAATTTGCTTCCAATTATGGAAGCAAAAGGCCTTATGTGCAACTAAGTTATAACAAAGTTGAACCCCACAATGACACAATGTCATATAGGTGGTCGTGTTTAGCATAACACTGAACAATGTCATACTCTTAAATTTGCAATTGATCTATATTAAAAGTCTACAAGGGATAAAACAGGAGCCTTAGGACTTAAGATTTGAAGTATATATGTTTCAATCTTAATCGAAAGCTAGTTATGAGGTTGATTTTGTTGGATCCTCTGGGATCACATCTCAACATTCTACCTTTTTCTCTCAAGGGAACATCAAATACATGGATAACATGGTCATCGAATATACTTTGACTGACATGTTTGGAGATTTAGGATAATCTCCTGGTCCATTGGTATTATTTCATATTGTCCATCGAAATATGTTGTAACACTTGTTATCAATGCATAACTATTGTGAGTATCATATTGATGAATTTGATACTCGACAATATTTATAGATTTCTATATATTAGACGAGAAATTTATTAATTTCTTGTCATATATAGACTATACGAGAATCATTCCACTGTGTGAAATGATATGTGCCTAGCGGACATTTGCACCACTGAAAGTCCTCGGTTTGGTTTTGGATAATTGATGAAACCTAAGGACTAACCTTGTTTCTAAGTGGATGATTTAGAGAAAGGTAGTCCATGCCAAGTGGAGCTCAATGTTGAGACATGACATGAAGTTATGTAATGTAAGCATGGTGAAGATCAAGATGGGCTTGGCTCGATGGACCGGTTGAAAGTGTGAATGACAAGTTCAGGCTTTGAAGCAAAGGACCGTGCGACGGTGAAGCTTGGGCAAGACTTGGCCCGATGGACCAACCAACGGTGAAGAGCAAGTAATATCGAGATTGATGGACTAAGACGGTTGCATGATGACATGGAGTGTCACGCGTCATGTAAAGGCTTGGCGGTTGGAGGATCAACAAAATGGGCTCAAGGCAAAGGTATAATCTATAGGGCCATTTTTGGTTTGCACTTAAGACACCATAGAGGGTGTGAGTGATTTAGGTTTCATAACCGTACTATTAAGAGGGAATATTATAATTGCATTACTCATCTAGTGCCACTAAAATTGAATTTCATTTTGCATATGCATTGGGGTTTAGTGGCTTGTTGAGATGGTTGAGAAATTCCCTTGAGAAGTTTTGAAGAACTCTTGTGCTGAAAAAGAGAAAGTGATGGTTTTTGGTTTGGAAAAATGCTTTGATCCCTAATGATTGGGATAAAGAGGATATGGTGGTTGTGTAGTCCTTTGAACAAGCTTTCCATAGAGTCCAAGATCATTGAAAAATGAGTTCGGGGCTAAGAGATATGCCCGTTTTAGTGTGGGGTGGTGCTGGACCAGCAGAAGTTCTGGTGGGCCTGGACCGGAAGTTTCGGTCAGCCCAGCCCGAGCAACTGCGCGCCCTGATTTACTTTCGGTTCATGACCGAAAGTTCCGATGGTAACCAAAAGTTCCGATACATGGATCGGAAGTTCCTGTAGTTGACATTTCACGAGCGACCGCGTGCGTTCTTTTGGTTTCGGTCTCTGGCTAAAAGTTTCGGCTGTCACTGAAAGTTCTGGTACTCTGACCGAAAGTTCTGATCAGCCCAGTTTACAGCACAACGACTGGATCTCAAATTGACCGAAAGTTGCAGTGTAGTTCCGGTGGATGACCAGAAGTTTCGGTCAGGTGACCGGAAGTTTTGGTAGGCCAGATCTGGGTTGACTTCGCGCACAACGGACAGATCTAGTGCGTTCAACGGCTAGAACTGGACTGATCGGAACTTCCAGTGGGGGTTAACCGAAACTTCTGGTAGTTCATCTGAGCATTGAGTATATAACCCGTCTCACCCCCATTTCTCAGTCATGAACTTTATTCCAACGAAAAACACAGAGAAGCTGCCTCCTCTCTTGTTCTTCCCCATTGCAAACTCTAGAACAAGAAGCTCTCAATCCTCCCTCTCTCACTCCTTTGATTTGAGCCCCAATCAAGTGAGAGAGCAAGCTCTAGCGATTGATGTGAGAGCTCCAAGAGGATCTCCTCCCTCTCCTCTCCATTCCATGGTTGGTTTCATCTGGTGAGAGGTTTGGGAAACCCTAGGTGCATGCATTTGTGATTCATATTTGTGGCACTAGGAGTGTGATTGCAATTGTGATATTCTTATTACTTTTGGTGATTGCCGTCACCTAGACGGTTGGTATTGGATTGATTGGTGAGGGGATTTGGTGATTGTGTCCACCCCCAATCAAGGTGATATTTGTGAGGGGTCTTCCCCGACGGAGTGCTAAATTCCAACTCTAGTGGATTGCTCGTCATTGAGTTACCGCACTTGAGAGGGGTGTCTTGTGGTTCCCTTGCGAGGGAGTGGCTTGCAGGAAGTGGCTTGCGAGTCACACCTAAGAACCAATCTAGGTGTTGGTCGACACAACGGGGACTAGCTTGCCGGCAAGCAAGTGAACCTCGGAAGAAAAATAATTGTGTCATCTCTTGTCTCCCGGTGATTGGTTCTTCATCGATATATTTATATTGTTATCATTGTGATTGATTGAATATCATCTTGGTGATTGGCAACAACTCCACTCCACCGTCGGTATTGAAATTGTCATCCTACCTCTTGTATTTACTTTGTTATAAATATATTCATATTGTGTAGCTTGTGTAGAATTGGTTATCTTGATAGCTCAATAGATTAGAAAGTAGTGACATAGCCTTTGTGTGACATAGAGATCATAATATATTTATTAGAATTTTCATTAAGAGGCTTGCTCACAATCTAGGCTAGGCAAAACCATGTTTACGCCATTTGTTATACTAATCAAGTTTTGTCTCGTGGTTTGTAGAATTTTTAATAGGCTATTCACAACCCCCTCTAGCCATCTAGGACCTTACAACCACAAACTCTATAATTAAGAAAGCAAAATATTCCGGGTTCTTATAATAAGAAGAGGGAATAATTTTGGTCATCACTAATGTGATGCAATGATAGTTTGGCCTATTTTGCCACTATCATCCTCCAATCAATACTGAGCTGACGATATTTAATTATGTCCTAATTACACTTGTATCTTACCAACTTATACAGATATCCAAATGTGTTTTCATATGAAAACACAAAAGGAAAACATTGGATATGGCATACATGTAATGAGATAGGTCTCATTTTGGTTGCATTATGCATACAACCATTCCCCCGTACAACATGTTGCGTATAAGAATTTTTCACATTGTTGATACATCTAAAGATTGGTCAACTTGGCCATCCAAAAGGATACGTGAAAAATTATTGGCAATCCTTTTGGTCTAGATTTTCCTCTAGTAGGACACAATAAGTGCCATAGGGAAACATATTTTAAGACTCTCTTTATCTTAAAATTAGATTGAATATCTTAGATTCCTGGAGCATATTCAAAAGAATATGTATGGGTCTAATACAAAGATTGTATGGACAATTCAGGCATTTCATGGTTGTAAAGATACATCCGCGAGATGATCTAGAGTGTGGAAGTATCCACGCTCAACCATGCATTTGGTAGATAATGCTTCTTCATATGAACATTATCCTGAACATTACTAAACTTTTATTCCTACAATGACGATTGTAAGGTATAATACAAGTTTAGTTAGATATCCAAAAGAGGATAACTGAAATCTATAAGTATGACATTAATGTCATAGCAAGACCATTATTAGTAAATTGCTATCGCCAACTTCGTGTTGGAGTCAGGTAGATTTACACACTCCTGACTTATGATTAACTGCATATCCCCTATATGCATTTAGTACGTAGGAATCCATGAAGATTTCCTATTTGCGTAAGATTAGGTTACGTTGCATACGTACCAATCTCACCACCACAGCATACATGATGGGTTCACACATGAAACTGGGATCAACGAGAGATTTCAATCTCCATCGATTGTTAAGTATCTAGGTCTCTTATTCATGATCTATTTACAACCCGTATGCTAGTTTCATTTGAGCTTTTCTAGGCATTAGGGGGAGATTAGATGTACCATATTTATAATGCCCGGAATCATATGGAATGCATAAAGCATTTCAAGCTCAAGATCACGTACTAAATGAAGTGAACATTGAGTTTAAAGAATTGTTGATTTGCATAAGTATTGCAAATAATCTGCCAAATGCATTTACTGATCATAATCTGTTGCAAGTATGTGTCAGAAAGAGAAGTGATATTAAATAAACCACTCAACTCCCAATTGCAAATAAGAGGGGAGTAGTATGGCCATAAAGCAGGATTATTCATGCTAGCAATAGAAGGCTTTCCTTCTAAGATAGTAAATGCAGGTCAACCAATATGGTTGTCAATACTATTGGTAAACATTGGTTATTACCTTGTGGATATATATGTCATCCACAAACCCAGCTCAGAGGTGCACCAAATACTGATGCTGGGATATCAAAAAGCCCTGACTCTCGTTTCAGGAAGTCACGATGAGCCATTCAGGGTTCTTTGAGTTTTGATAGACTGGAGAATTTTATAATAGAGAGGCTACATTTGTCGACAAATACTTCTCTGAATAAATTGTATACAATACTCCAATTCATCTAGTTAATAAGACCATGGTAGAGTGCTTTGGCACTCTTACTGGATCGGAACTTGTTGAGTAATGTAGTACATACAGAGATAGTCTTGCTCACCAGAAAAGAGGTGTTTTTGGTTGTGATGCCAACACCTTCTAGTATCTTTACTGTGGGTACAAAATGTTTTCATTCTAGATTGGATTGAGAACAACATGTTGGTGAGTTACATAGCAAGACTAGTAGCACAAGGGGTTTACGCAATGCCCAGGCATTGATTTTCAATGCAAATTATTCTCCATAGTAAGTTATAAATTTTTGATACTACCTTTTTGATTGGCAGTACAAAAGCATCTATCATTGCAGTTGATAGTTGATAGATGTAGTGATTGCATATATTTATATGATCATTTGATTTGGAGTATTTGTGAAGCTTCCGGGAAGGAGTTCACATACTCAATCCTCATATATAAAATTGCAACATATATCGTGTATTGCTTAAGTCAATATGTGGCTTTAAGCAGATAAGTCAGATTTGGTACAATCAAGTTTGTAAGTATTCCTTGATCAATTATAGGGATACAAGATTGATTACACGTGGTGTTGATTTTGAAGTCCCTGATTGGATTTCATAGTGTTTTATGATTGTCAATAATCTTGACAACATTAGTATTGAACACTTGTTGATAGCATGTTGTATTCTAAAGACGGAGTTTAAGATGGGAGATACGGTCTAAACCAAAATTTTTATTTTGTGTTTAGGATCCAAGTATCTTCTCCTAGGATTTGTACTAAAGCTATCTATATCCACATCATATTGAGTAATTCGATATGAAGGTATATCCTATGGTTGTTCTACCTCACGATAGAGGAAGATTGTTTTATACCATAGAGATTGAGATGAGATATTGGGACAAGTTGTCCATTATCTCAGTGCTATTTATGCGCTAACATATCTTGCAAAAGTTTTCGGCCGAATATTTGTTTGCAAAGATTTGCTATATATAATAGCAGCGCTACTCCTACCAAATGTTGGTAGATTGAAGTTAAGAATATCCCTTGATATCTTAAAATAGCACATGTGGTCTTGGTATAATCTAGGATCTGATTACGTGGATATAATGATTCTGGTCTTTTATAGGATCCCCAAATTCTAGATCATTGAAATAAGTTTTACATAACAATCATTCTGATATTGTATTCACAAAGCTGCACATTAATGTGTATAGCTAGTCAGAATGATGTATCACATACTGAGGTTATGTGATATTGATTCTATTGAACCAAAAGTCATTACCTCGAAAAGCAACTTGTGTTGTTTAGATAAAAACAAGTTATACTTAATGCAATATTTTTACATTAAGATTGTTCTGTCCTAAAGGTTATATGGACATATGAACATTTACAAACTAAGCCTTGTGATAATCTTGTAGAGATATTCACAAAGTCTGCCATACTCCATATTTCTTATGTGTTAAGTACATTGGTATGAATTGATTAATTAGTTTGAGGTTTGCAAGTATCAGGGGGAGAGTCTCCCTGATTGATAAGTTGTTATAGGGGAAGAGTCTTCCTGATTAATAACTTGTTACAAATATCATATTGCACTCTTTTCTTTGTATGAGTTTTTTCCATTGGGTTTCTCATATAAAAGTTTTTAACGAGGCAATATCAACACAAGGTTATGTCATATTATCCATTTTCCCCACATGGGTTTTTGACGGATAATATTGAGATATAAGAAGCATTGTACTCTTTTTTTTATGTGAGTTTTTTCTTTTATGGTTTTTCACATAAAGTTTTTAATGAGGCAATATCAATATAAAGGTATATGTTATATCATCTAGTTTTTTCCACGGGGGTTTTTGAAAGATGATATTTGAGGCATATTGATCCTATGGTCAAGGTGTTTTTAGACTAAGGCTTTGAGTTTACTCAAAGGGTCTAATTACATTGGTGATTGTATGTCATGGTGTTTCTCCTTATTTTTTCCACAGGGTTTTAGGAGTTTTGCCTGGTATACCAGTATTACTTTGGTTTTTCCCACAGGTTTTCCAAAGCTTCAACACATTTACTGATGAACAGACAACGGTGCCTACAAAAGATTAATTGATCAAGAGGGAGTGTTGAGATTAATTAGTATAATTAATTAAGTGATTAATTATTGTAATCCCGTAATTAGCATGCAGTGGCGAATCTACGTGTACTTGTCGGGGTCGGCCGACCCCAACGGTTCTTCCGTCGCGCTATATACCCGGGATTTTTTTACAGGCAAGGACCCCGGTAAAAAAGGTCGGACCCCAGTAGATTTGCAGCCCAGCAGGCATAAACCCAAGCCTCCACATTATTAGCTGCAAGTGAAAGCCCACGTTGCTGATTACGGAGTACGTCAATTTCTTTTGGATCCTACCAGGCTTAATGGATAATAATAAGCCATGGGAAAAATGAGCACCGAGCAACAACGATTGGAGTCTGAACACCGAAACGCCGCGTTGTTGCCTAGTCGCGTTACTCGCGTAGTCTACTAGTCTTACACTAACCGCCGCCGCCGCCGCGTCGTTGCCAGTGATCTGCCGTCACGCGTCGGTGGCTCGTCGTCGTTGTCTTCCAGATCAGCCAAGCGAAGCGATGGATCATAGCGAGTGGCACGGCGTCTCGACACTGATCTAATCTAATTCTGCATACCGGTATCCCTAATTACGTCCACACGATCTGAGTTAGTGAATTCTGAATTTCTCATCTACTTATACAATAATAACGATATTATAATGATCTAATTTCTAACATGTTGTTTACTTTTCGTCGTAATTTTAGGTCTAAGCATGTCGCCTAAAATTCTTAATGATTTTGCATCAGGAAACGATGAAGACATTCTCTTCAACAAGCCCTGAAGCATTATTTTCTAATTTGAGGTAATCATAATAGTTATCTTATTTTTCTTTTAGTTTCTTCCTTTGTACAAACATTGTATTTTATGAACTACGTACATGCTCTCATTCATAGTAGTACTAGTAATCTAGTACTAGTCTGTTCCAAATTTTAGTTCGTTTGACCTTTTTGACCCCAACTTTGACAACTTATCTTATTTAGAAATTTGTGTTCAATATCATTTTTTATGGCTTATTTTAATAACAAAAGATCTTTAAAAGTGTCTTAAATTTAATCATATTTGCATAAATCTTTTGAATAAGACGAGTGGTCAAAATTAAGATAAAAAAATCAAACAAACTATAATTTAGAACGGAGGGAACATATGATTTCTCACGTTATAAATAACAAAACAAAAGTTAACCTAAAGGGTCCTTGCTTTCGTATTGTTTAAGGGCCTTGAAATCTATAGAGCCGGCGCTGTATACACGTTGCTACTTAGTGCTATGAGTTTGTATTGACCCCGACGCCAGTTTATCCTGGCTTCGCCACTGTTAGCATGTGCTAATTACGGTTAGGATAGACCTTCTCGAATGGCACCTGTTCGCCAAACAACCTGTCCTTTGGACAGTATATATATGTAATGCATTGTCATCAGTAATACAGAGATTACTTTGATCCATTTTCTCTTAACACTCTTAACCAAGCTGCCGCGGAGTTTCTAGCCCTGCAGGTACCTGGCGAAGGGTCGCTAGTAACCTCGTCAGCAAAATCATGAGGACAACTTTCCCTAAAAGCAGCTCAGTGCCGAAGGACCATTCAGCCACCCATCACGTACCACCGGCGACAACACCTGGAGTCGATCGGAGTGCACAACAACCGATGGCACTTCAGCTGCGCCGAAGCATACTTCGGCCAATCAAGTCGGTCATCGTAACAGTGATCATGGCAACATGCGAACGTACTCTCAACATGCCGAAAAGCTATTCGGTAAAATTGATATGCGCTCCGACTTATCAGTCTGCTCAGCACCATCATTTCGTCTAATTACCGAAGTACACTTCAACTCAGGCCTCGTGTAGTTCACCTAAAAGTTAGGATTTTTTCACTCTCTCTATGATATCAATATTTAGCCGCTTGCATGAAGCATTAAATATAGGTAAAAAATAACTAATTACACAGTTTAATTAAAAATCACGAGATGAATCTTTTAAACCTAGTTGGTTCATAATTAGATAATATTTAGTAAATAAGACGAAAGTAGTACTATTCATCGGATTCATTTAATTTTCAAACTAAACAAGGCCTCAAAAAATATGGTTTTCTAATGCCCCGCTGGGCCCTATTTCCCTCTAATTATTTAAAATTTAATACGAAATCATTTTATCCGTCTTGTTCTTTACAAAGTCATTCGGCACTTATATTAATCAAATAGTTCTCACACTCCCAAACCCGCTTCTGTTCATCCATAACAGTCGAGGGTTCGCAAGAGTGAATATCTGCACAAAGCCGCGTAGGACAAACACAACGTCCACGGGTTTCAGCTGCGCAGCATCCTGAGCAAAGCTGCCTGCTGTCACCTCAGACCGCAGAAAGCGCAAACCTTCAGGATTATATTCCCTCGCATGCAAAATGCTTCGTAGCTCATGTTAAACAACTTTATACTTTATCTCATGTCTATTCGGTGCAATGCAAGGAGCCGGGTTAGTCATGAACTTCGGTATGCATGCTTCACCACGTACTTATTCGGTGTATTCAGTGGTTTTCTTGAGATAGGGATGGCACCGGTCGTCATTTATTTGGGCCCATTTTCAATTGCTTCGGCCTGTTAGCCAGCCGACACGTTCCGAGACACTGCACATATTCTGATTAATCTGCAAACCTTAGCGAATACTTCCCCCGTAAAAAAAAATGTTGTTTTTGACTTTCAGACATCATGTTTGACCACTTCGTCTTATTCGAAATTTTTAAATATATTATAAAATAAATAAAACAGTACTAAAATATCTCTAATGATAAATAAGTCATAACAAAATAAATGATATTTATAAAACATTTTATTAAGACGGATGATCAAACATGATGGATGAAAAACCTAAAACGACGCTGTTTTTGGGACGGATGGAGTAGTTACGTTAGGGTCAGTAGCTTTGATAGTCAGGCTACTTTCTATTTCAAATAATAATTATTATAAACCCCTACTCTTTTCGCATAACCTTGTGGTAGAGAACGTGTTATTTTGTCCTTTAATCAGTCTTTCAAAAAGTTGCAAAAGTCTTGGACAGTGCAAAAGTCTTGGACAGGAGGACCTTGGCAAGCAGTTCGCTCAGTGGCGTTCGGGCGAATACCCCTGCGCATTTGGGCGAGCAGTCGACCTGGGCGTGTAACCTTGCCGGCAAGAAAAAACACCCTACCCTCTTCGAGGTATTGGTGTACCGTACGTCTTCATTTCACTAGGACGAAATAAGTTTTGACTCTTGAGTTAGTACTTCGGCAAGTGCGGCACCGTTTCGGCATAAGCAGGCTCACGACGAGCCAGATCCGGCACAAAACAGTTGTATGCTGGTGAAATTATGAGGTGCCGGGTAAGCAAAGTGATTTCGTCAAAGTAAAGCTTAGAAGGTAGTTCAATATTACAGCTCTCACGTGTTGCGGGAACACTTTGCATCAAAATTATTTCTGCAATAATTTTACATGCTTTAAAATGTTTACTTTGGAAATTAGCTCTCCAACAATTTGCCAAATGACATTGAAAATTTTAGTAACTTGCCAACGAGGCCATCCGTGCGCGTATCTTTACGCGTGCGTATCGAACTTGTTATCGGTCCGCATGGTTCTTCCCGGTGCTGATTTCTTCTTCTCGTACGCGACGGCCGACGACCAGGCGCCCGCACGGGTGCGTCACCCCGTGGGTGAGGATCACATACACGCAGTCGCCTTGGCGCCCGCTGGGTCGGCGGTGACCGTGAACCCGTGCGCGCGGTCGATGAACACGGCGCGGTCAGCTGATCACCGATGTCGAGCACCGGCCTCCACTTCGGCGGCCTCCGGCAGCCTCCCCTGTGCCGTGCGCGGCTTCTCCCCCTCACCGTCGAGCCCTGGGCCGGAATCGGCCGGAGCCCGACCTCCCATGTGTGCTCTATACGTGAGAAAGAAGAAGAAGGGCTTATGTGCAAATAGAAACTCTTTCACGTGTTCACTTTGTATAAATGCTAGACTCAATGATTTACTTTTATGGGCTTGACTGATTTGTTGAAAGTCCAGGGTTCCTGATGCAAATACGTTTGGCAAGTCAAAAATAGCAATCTGTTGGAGAAGAGCACTATTTTTACTTGACATATATTTTAGCAACTTGCCAAAACACAAGATTTGACAAGTGATTTTTACTAAACTGTTGGAGATGCTCTTAGCATCACATACGCTAGGTTGTCATCCCTAACATGACGGAAAAAATTGGGTGAGCCTTGGGCACACCAACCCCTCTGTGTGCTCCCATGCTTGATGCACGCCACGTGGATGCATCTTTCATCGAACGACAGTTGCAAACGAAGCAAAAACCGAAACCAAGTCGCCACACGCACACGGCTCGGCTCCACTTTGGCTCAGCCCTTCCCTATCGTGACCCTCACTTCCCAGACTCTGTCACCGCCTGTACATGTAGACCACAGTCCTCGCCGCCTCTTACCCCGCTGCCGCCTGTAGCCGAGGAAGAACACGCCTCTAACTACGCACGTTGCCGTCGGCTGTCGCCAGAGTCTTTTCCCCAAGCCTCCTCCTCTATTTGTGCCCGTCCATTGGTCAAAGTTGTCATCATTGCCGTCGTCGTAGGTCATCGTCGATGCTATGTCCATCGAGCTGAGTCTTTGGCTGGGCGCCCCGCGTCCAATGACCTGTTGATGTGTTGCACGGTGGCGGAAACACAGCAGTTGCCGCCGCCGCCTGCTCCAACGAGATGCATGCAGTCTCCACGGCGGCAGGCCCCAGTGCTGCACGACGGTTCAAGGTGGATGATCTACTACTTGGCACGGCTGCAAGCCCAAGGTCGCCTCGGCTGTTGGCTACCACTGCTATCTTGAGGAGAATCCATGCTCACGTCTAAGCCGAGGAGCCACGGTCGAGCGTTGTGAGGAGCCAAGGGGTCCGAGGAGAGCCGTCGACGCGCTCTCCATGTGTCGATGGGGGACATTGGAGGTTCCCCAAGAATATGGAATACTGACGGAGGATCGAAGAACCGGTCGTCCGATTCGAGTACAACACGGAGTAACATGACATGAGAACTACCATATCCTAGACGAATTGTAATAAGAAAGCGTACAAAACAACTAGTTTAGCTGGAATCTGACCAGGAATCATAAAACCTGCAGCTAGTCTCGCCCCATATAAGGCTGCTGCGGGAACCCCTTGTAAAGAACATGAACTACACAGTGCACGACAATCCCTCATATTCATCAATACAATGCAACATGCTCACGCTGACTGGAGGTAAAGGTCTTTACTCAACGCAAGTCAAGGGCCCGAACCAATATAAAATCGTCTGTCTCGTCAAGCTGAGTTCCACAGTCTACCAAGCTTCTCCAAACAAAAACACCCTCCCGGGTACCCCGGTGGTGGGCTATCAGTGATAAAACATTGACAGCTGGCGCGCCAGGTAGGGGCTTTCGGCGGATTGTACACCGAGAGTTCGGCAGACCTCACCTTTGACATGAGTTTTTTAGCAGGAACAATCTTTGTTTTCAGCTCGTGGATTTGCGAGGCTAACGATAAAGGCAAGCTTCAAAGCCGTCTAGCCAAACAATCAGAGCTCGACGGCATCAAGATCAATGACATGGAAGAATCATGACTTGCCGAAAAGCGGCAAAACTCTCGATTTTGAATCTGGATCGAGAAGTAGAGGACCATGAACCTGACTCGGAGAAGAATTTAATGATCGTTTTTGACTACAACACCTTCAAGAACTTGACTCGGGATCGGGAAGAAGAAGTTTATGAAGCCAACTCGGAAGAGGACTTGAAGACCGCTTTCTACACCCTCAAGAATTCAACTCGTGATCGGGGTGGAAGAAGATTACGAGACCAACTCATAGAAGAACTACAACACCATTTCCAACTTGAAGATGTTCATCAAAATTCCCAACTCACTCCCGTACGGGTTGTGCAACTCAACATCTATCGTGCAAGAATACCTAAAGAAATCGCATAGGTGTCGTGACTGCCTAATCCACAGAAGGAGAAGAGAGAACTCACTTGCTGAGCCAATCACTCTAGCCCACAACTATCAAGACCCAAGGGGAAAGGCAAAGCAGATCGTGAAGAACATCGAACCAACTCAGAAATAGCAAAGGCTATTCACAACTTTGAAGGATTACCTGATGTGGCCAGTTTCTTTCTCTACTGAAGCTGAACAACTCAACCATTTTCTCCAAGAACTACCTTTCCAGGAGGGAAAATAACTCGCCAGTCTGTCCTATGATACTATTGACTCAGAAGAAGAAGAACCTATGAGAATTCTAAGAAGGCTGAAGAGAAGAACCGTCTACATGGCTAACGTAGTTGAACTTTCCTGCTTCACCCAAGACACCAGATGTATGCTCATCGGATGAATCAGAAGATAACATATCTGAAGATGAAAAACCAAGGAAGAAGAGAGTGAAGAACAAAAATAGTCAAGGCTAGCCAAGAACCGTCGCTGAGCCAGCACTAGGAACAAGGCAAAGCGCAAGAAGCAATGGACCAAGTAGAGGCATGATCGTATGCCTTACAACAAAATAAAGGCGCAAAAGCAAGAAGCTGAGCAAGAAGAGCAAGACAAGATCATTCAAGTAGCTGAACAACTTGAATCTTTGAAGAATGTGCAGAAAGAAAAGGAAGCCACTCGAAAGAAGACTCAAGAACTTGAAAAGGCACCTAAAGAAGATCAGTAGAAAGAACAACCCGCCATTGTCAATCAACAAACCAGAAAACCCCACAGATTAGTCTTCACCAGAATAGAACCAGAAGAAAGCAGCAACATAAGAGCCAGAATGGCCAACAACCAATATTCAAGACCACCTCCACCTTAGAGGACAGAAAGAACCTACCCGTACCCACCACAAAAAAGACCAGAACATAGCAGAATGATGAACAGAGAAGAAGGATGCGGAGAATCAGAATGTAGATCATGCGACAGAGAACCTAGAAGATCACCTTCGCCAGACTACAATAAAAAACACAACTACGACAGATTTCCTTGTTTTGCCAAAAGACAAAAAGACATGGAGCTACCCCACAAGTTCAAACCTTCGAACCACTCAAAGTACAATGGAAAAGAAGAACCAAATTAATGGCTTTGAGTTTATTCACAATCCATCGATTTAGTTAGAGGAGATGAAGACCTCAAGGCACTATTCTTTCCCATGGCACTAGAAGCAATGCCACTACAATGGTTCATCAATTACCAGCAGGATCCATCAGATATTGGAGCGACCTGCAAAGACAATTTTGCAGCCACTTCGTAGGAATTATTATACATCTAATGACTGCAGCAGAGTTACAAGGAATCATAGAAAAGCCCAGAGAATCACTCAGAGAATACTACAGAAGATTTGGCGAAGAAAGAGTGCAAGTACACAAGATCACAGATAGAGAAGTTATCGACATATTCAGCAACAAAATTATTGCAAGATGGCAGTACAAAGAATTCAACAACGAAGACCCAAAGACCAATGAAGAGTTCAAGCGAGTTATTGAAAAGCTCATATCCTTAGAAGAAAAGACAAATAGAAAGTTCCCCAATAATCGGGATAACAACAACAGAAGAGGAAACAATGACAATAGGAACAACGACAAGAGGCCAAGACAAGACAACACGGTGGCAGTAGCCAGCAAAAGAACCAATACATACCAGAACTTAACACCTCAAGAGAAAGATAGGATAAAGCAAAGACAGTTCACAAACTTCGAAGACATGAATTGCCCCATGCACCCAAGATTGGAACACAAGCTTAAGGATTGCCACGATTTCAACACCCAATACTGAAAAGATGGGAGGTACAATAACAACCAAGATAGAAGATTACAAGAGCCAAAGATGGAAGAAAAGAAACCCGAAGGAGATTTTCAAGAACCTCAGAAGCAATTATATGTGATATTTTCTAGGTTACCAGGTGCAAGAAATAAGTGTCACACCCCAAAATATCTATTTGGGCTGTGAACCAAAAAAGAAAATAAAGGATTTATTAATTTTTGTAAAATTAGCCAAGATTTAGTTCTTTTGTTATCATTATAAAATGAGAAAAAGTGTGGTTTTATAAAACTTTTATGAAGTAAATAAAGGTGTGTTTGAGTGGTGCCTTGCTTTGTTGTGCTGGTGGGTGAAAAATGAATTTCTAAAATTCGAGCAAGTCACGACTAGGTTGCTTCAGTTTTGAAAAGTAAAGCCTTTATAGCCCTATTTCAAAATGAGTTCAAAGTTTGGTTTTGGAAAGAAATTATAAAGAAGTTTTATCTTTCCAAAAGGTCTACCAAGTTTTGGTTTCAAAATGGTTTTGAAGAATGTTTTAGAAACTACTTTTCTTTTATATAAAAGAGCTACAACTTTTCTTTTCCCTCTATCGTTTTGGCCATCGCTCTAGCTTGCCATCATCCTATAGCTAGCTCTAGCAACCTTGGGCCAATCGTTCGCCATCCCTGTCTTCTCCTAGCTTTTCCTGGCCAACCCTAGCCCCCTTTGGCCAACCATAGCCAACCCTCGCTAGCCACAGCCAGTGATAGCTGGCCACGGCCAGTCTAGGGCAGAGAGCAGTAGCAGGAAGCGGCCAGCAGTGGCCCAGCCTGGCCACCAGCGGCCATAGCTAGCCAGCAGCTACAGCAGGCCACCCTCAGCGCACAGCTCGGTCCACTTGTTTCCTCCGCACGCGCCAGCAGGTCCAGCCCAGCTTCCCCGGCCTGCTTCCTCCTGCGCACCCATGTGGTGGGCCTTGGCCCAACAGGCCAGCGCCAGCAACAGCGCCAACAACCCAGCTCGCCTCGCGCCACTGACTGGTGGGGCCCACCAGCTGTGGAGCCCACCCGTCAGCTTCGACCCCAAGTCGGGCTTACGACCCGCGCCATGCCGCGTCCGCCCCGGGCATGCGACCCGAGGATCGCTGCCCTGGCCCCACCGTGCGTGCTATAAAGCGCCTTATGCCGTCACCCTGGCTGCCCTTCCGCAACCCTAGCCATCGCCATCTCGGTTTCACGAGCCCGTGAAACCCTAGCCGTCACGCTCGAGCTTGCGAGCACCGCCACCGTCGATCTTCGTGGCCAGTGTGTCCCCGTCGATGAAAGCACTGCCACAAGTGTCGCAGCAAGGTGAGCCACTTGCTGGTACAATCCCCGTCCTCTCTCTCATTTTGTGCTCACCACATGACATCATCGAAGTCACGTCGCCGTCCCGGTCCGCCTCGTCACGTGCTTCATTGCTCCTCATAGGAAGCCGTCGTGCACATAGTGTGCATCACGCTCGCCTTCACGTGTGCTACGCGCTTGTGCGCTTGCGCTACCCTGTCGAGTCCTGCAATGCCTCACCGCTAACCTTCGGCCGGCATCAATGGCGTCGCCGTGCAACCAGTCACCTCTGGCCATCTCCTGCAGCCATAGGAACCACGGCTGAGTCCGTGAGGCCGCGATCGTCCCTCCCGTGCCCTCCGCTTCGCCAGCCGAGATCCGGAGCGCTGTTCCGGTCGACTCCGACGACCTCTGATGAGCCATCGTCGGCCAACCCGCCACTTCCGGTGACCAAGTCCTGTTGGAGCCGCGTCGTCCGCTCGATCCCGATCTGATGGCGCAGATCATATTGGAGACCAGGTCAACCCTAGGTCAACCAGCCCTCGTCTGTCGACGTAGCAGCCACGCTGGCGCCATGTGTCCGCCTCGTTAGTGCCACGCAGGCGACGACCCGGTCAACCTGGTCAATCCACGGTCAGCCCTGCTACTTTTATAGAAAGGCCACTACCATTTCTGGTTTTTACAGATCAGTCCATCGCAGTTCAAATTAGGTCGCTGCTTTTATAGTTTTAACCCTGAAGCCATTGGTATTTATGCTTTAGGTCCAAACAGAGTTTTATTTTAGTTTTAAATTGTTGTTTAAATGCGTTTTAAAGCTCTATTTATTTATAGTTTTGCCCCTGGCCTTGTTTTAGCCATAACTTACCTGTCTTAACTCTGTTTTAGCCCGTTCTTATCGCGTTAGACTCGTATCGACGTAAGCTACAAGATCGCAGTGACGTTTACCATATTCTAGGCTTTTGAAAATGCAACTTAATTGTTAGTTGATTAATGATCTATTAATGTCTTTTCAAATGCGTTTAGCTTAGATCAACCTCGTTAGTTGTGTCCACACAATGATAGCTTTTTTGTTGGTCTTTCTTATGCTCTCACGATCATAGTACCGAGCTCTATTACGTAGTTAGTTATTTCTTCAGTGTTTATCTTGTATTATGTCTATTCTTAGTTTTGTCTATTTGTGTTGCTTGTTTGCTATGAATAGACGAGGAACAGTTTGTGACTCTTGAAGATCGAGAGCTGAAGACCGACAAGTGCAGCTCGAGTTGGAAACTAGAAGATAGGACAACTAAAGTCTACTGGGCAGCAAGACTTTGGATTTAAGGCAAGTGCAAGCACCTCTTTGATCATATTGATCCTATGAATGTTTAATTCATGTTTACTTTCATGCATGTGTCTTAAATCATTGAACCATATGATCAACTAGCCACATTATCTAGATATCACCCATGGGGGTTTGTAGACAAGTTGTAGGTTAGCTAGTGCTCTGCTCATCTTACCTTTCACCTTTTAATGAAGATAAAACTTGCTTCTTAAACATGTTGGAGCCATGGGCTCTTGGTTTCGGTCGTTGGAGATGTTGATGGTTTTCCGCATCGTTGGTTGACGGTGATTGACGGGGGAAATGGATGCTAGTGGGACTCATGTTGACAAGGGTATCCGTATCTCCTTCTTCCTCGTGGTCCTGTTCGTGGAGCGGCAACCTGGAACTTCTGTATATCTCCAGGCTAATGGGCACTGGCTTGGTCTAGTAGCAGGACCATCAGGGGCAGGTTGGACAGCTTACCGACGGGTGGCTATAGCAATGGTTGTTGCGGTGTTTACAAGATGTAGTATGGGAGGGGCTAGGGATCGGTGGTGGGATCGGCCTCATGGTGAAGTCGCCCATACGCTTAGACTCATTGCTGGTGAATTGTCACTGCCGATGACCCTATGAAAAGCCTCGTTGTGACCTCTGCCAGCCTATCTCGGTAATGGGCTAAGAGGCTGATCCCCTTGGGCATAAAGAGTAATCACAATCTAGAGTGAAAGTGTACACCTCTGCGTAGAGTTAAAATCTGTATATCGTCTGTGCTCACGGTCACGAGCGGCCCGGATCCTCGCATGATTAGCCAAATGGACAAGACACAAGAAATTGATGGAGAAGGTCCTTGGAGGTGGCTACCTCTTGTTTTACGGGATGGCAATCCTGTGTGCTTCGGGATGGCAATCTCTGGTTATAAATGATATATATATAATGTTGCTAAATGTACTCTTAATTACTACTTGAACCTTATTTAAGGGTTGGGTTGTTTCACCAACATTTAGTAAATAGGTTGTCTAATAAAGATCTAATAATATGTTGTTTAATAATAGTTGTTATCTACTTAAAATGCTAACCGCAGTCAAACTGTGTCAGCCTACCTTTGTTATGCCATGCATGTCAATATACATTTCGCCCATACTTGCTGAGTTTCGACATGGAACTCACCCTTGCTATAGTTTGTAGGTGCTACTCTAAAGTAGGATAAAGATGTTGAGTGTCAAAAGTGTTTGGCGTACGGAGCCCCCAGTCAACTGTCCCTGAGAAGGATGGAGCTCTTGTGGCTAACATTCCGCGATACTCTGATGTTTGTAAGTGTTGATATAAATATGTTTTTGCTATATATTATAATACATTGTTTTTCTGATATTTCTATTTTTGTTATATGTGTGGACTTCCTAGGCACACATATGACGGCCTTTGGTCTTCCTTTGGGAACCAAGGTGTTATAAGATGGTATTAGAGCAATGTTGACTATAGGATGTATGCCATGATAGCACTGGTCGATTTCTAAAGCTTATTTTTCTACAAAACTATTTTAGTATCCCTTGGTACTTGATTCTGACTACTTTCTTCATCCTTGTCTTGTATCCTCTCCTTGAATAGCTTCCTTTGAGCTATTAATTTCTTATCCCCTTGAATTTCAATTTTTGTTGGTTTACTAAAAGTTTTCTGACCTTGTCTTATTCAAAACTTACGATAGCCCTTTATCATCTACAATCTGTCGTTTAGGATGACCACCATTAATGAAGAAGCACGCATAGAATTGATGATGCAATGTTGGTTGGTTTTGCTTGTTGTGATGTTTGTGTGTCATCTATGTTCTCTTGTTCCAAAGTAGACTCTGAAGGTGAAGTTTTGGGAAGTGTAGCTTTATCCTTGTTAAGTGGGTTTGAGTCCTCTCTTACCCTATCTATCCTTTGCTACCAATCCTAATCCACATTAAAACTTCTATCTATCATGACATCGTGCTTTATACCTGTGTGCTCTTGCTCATTCTATCTCCTCCTAACATCAGATGGTGAATCCAAGTGGAGTTGCAAATGGAAGAGATGATATCAATGAACAGAGTCATCAAACAACTTTGGCAACTCTAATGGGCAGTGAACAAATGATTGCTTGGCAAACTCAGATCTTTGAGATGACAGCTGTTCAGATGACCAATCTCTAAAATCTTTTATCAGTATAAGCCTTACTTCTCTAAGGTGACATTGAAGGAGCTCTTATCAAGGGTCAAGAAGATCCAGCCCTGTTACCCTCATTCTCGACCAACAAGTTAAAGTCAACCACCATGTTGGATCATACGTCTAGTGGAGTGGAATCATAGAAGGATTCTCAGCTCAATTCAGGAAGGCCCTTGATTTGATTGGAGGATCAATCAAAATACAAGTAGGAGAAGTCGAGAAGAATCTGCAATACAAGGGAGACAACATTAATGAAGGACCTAGAATTCCAGAGCAGTGTCAGTGTTGTAGACACTATGGATTACCCTGCCTTCAGAAGCGAGCAAGTGAAGGAAAAGTTGAAGCAACTCAGAAGCATCAGAATCAATGGACTAAGAAGAGGAATGCAGTCTCACAAGCACCACTATTGAAAAGCAAGACAGACTTGAGTTCTACCTCGCAGTTTGGGTTAGACTTGATCCCTCAACGGATATGTCCACCCATTAGAGAGTTGGACGCCCTTCCAGTCTCGCGTTTCATGCCAGAGGTATGTCTAGATGGATGGACTATCACGTATACAGAGTTTCAGCCTCGAAAGTGAAAGCAGACTAAGAAGCAAACTAGTGAACAAGCTCCAATGAAGAAGAACCCTCAAAATCAACCTGTCAGTAGCAATCAGAAACAAGCAGTGATGTCTATGGCAAGCGGTTGTGATGTACTCGGTATCGCATTTAAGGAGAGTAACACCAGAAGCTCCCATCGACGTAGCATGTTATCATTGTGCACAGAAAGGACACTATGCTCAGTTCTGCCCTCTAAATAATCAGTGTCCTGTCACCATAGAACCTTCTACAACAAGTATTAGCAAAGCCCAAGAACACAACAACAAGGTATCAAGCAACAAAGGGAAGGAAAGATACAAGCATGGAAGATCGAATCATATGGATAAGAGTACCGCTTGCGGAGCACAAGACATGGTGTTAGGATCGATACTAGTCAAGTCAACTTCTGCAATTGTTTTTTACTCAAGTGCATCACATTCTTTCGTCTCAAACAAATTTGTTGCCGATCATAAGATGCCTATGGAATCAATGTGGAAGTCGATGCTAGTTGAGTCTCCAAGAGAGAAACAAATAGCAACCTATGGGTGCCTAAAAGTGAAACTCAACATAAAAGGTGCAAACTTTGAAGTGATCCTCATAGTTTTGGAAGCATTGGAGATTGGCATCATTCTTGGAAGAAGATGGTTAAAATCATGTCATGGAGTGATTAATCTGATTCATTGCTCGGTGTCTCTGATGACCCCATTAGGAGAAAGGATTGTGTATGAAGGTACTGAGATCTATTCCAAGCAGAGGGAAGATGCAACTGAACAACTGGATGAGTGAAGATGCAATCTAGGAAAGTGGAAGACCATATGTGAAAGTAGAGTTATCTCAACACCGAAGTAGTTTTAGAATCCAGAGTAGAGGCTCAAAAGGATTTGAGATGGTCAGAAGAAATCTGAAGCACTCAAGGTCACATGAGGAGTCAGCTATGTTCTTTGGATTAGCATACATGTGTTTGGTATATGGTAATTTTGTTCCAGAGTCAGATGCAAATATGAGGAACTACGGACAATGTTAGTGATTGCCAGACTCAAATCCTATCATCTTGAAAGGTGTAACAGAATCAGGAACAGAAGCATGGTTAGATTTGAGTTGGTCTATGCTAAAGTCCCAAGCACACGAGACAACATATGAAGTCAGCTACATGTTTCATTCTGTAGAGGCCTGTCTTGAGTTCAGTTATGACTTCTATGTAAAAGGGATAACTGTTTTATCAGACCTCATTACTTTTAAGCTGTAAAGATGGATTACAATGTGCTTATCAATTTGTTTCACATGATAAAGATGTTTCATCAACCACCTCAACCACTTATTCAAACATCTTTGCCTAGTTTTTCTCAATAGTTTTATTTGGATTTAGAATCAGGTTGCGAGTTATTCAAAATGGTAAATCAATGAAAGGAATCTGTAGGAGATGATTTGGATTAAGAGGATGCTCATGTACATATTTTGGATGTAAGCAGTGCTTTGTTAAAGTGGGGTAGCATTCGCTACTATCACCAATCTATCGCACCTCAAGTTTCAAGGCGTGAAGAGTTAAAGGAATTAAGCCTTATCCTGCTTGACCATTCTTAACCTTATCATCGACCTTCGGCCCTTACCTTTCAACTTACGGATTTGGAGTCGATGAAGTGCAAAAGGATTGAAGATCAATCTTTATCCCACTATGGGAAATCTTTTCTAATTCCTAATCCTATCATTATTCTAGCTTACAAAGGGAATTAAAGGAATTGTGAGCACTGGCAGATCTATCTTTAGTGTTTATATCACTTGTGCTCCTGGCTCTTGCATCCCATGATGCAGGGCCTAAAGTGTTAATCATTTTACTCTTGGTTGTTTGGCATTGTCCACAACCTCAATTTTTTTGCTATCGACCACTGTGGTCATCACTTTTGGTGAGTCATCAAGGTTTGTCTATGCACATCTTAACATGAAGATGAATCAATCTCAACCATCATTTTCCCAAACCTCATGATCATTTTTTTCATCTTACATGTGATGCTTAATCATGCAAGATCCATACTTGTGTTCTAGGAGATATCAATTGGTAGTAGACTTGTTAATGATGTCTTGATTAATAACTGACGGTGCCATGTTTAACTGAGAGCCTCCAGTGGGTGCACACACTTGGTTGTGCTCGGTAAGCATTGGTAACATGATTGTTAATCATGATCCATTATTTAAGCTACTTTGATATGTTATCTCATCATGAACTTTTCTTTGGTCATCTTGTTACATCAATCAGAAGAATCGACCCTTGACTTTTGGATCAACCTTGTGTTAATCATTGCATCTATGTCTCTTTATGCTTGACGGGTAGGCACATGAAGATCAACTTTTGTTTTTTATGTGATCTAGCCTTTGTCTCTGTAGTCAATCTATATCAGTCTACAAATATTTCATGGTACGTCACCCTAGGTCCCAAAGTAATGTCGATCTTTCAGTTGACTCGTGCTAACTTTCCAAAACTTTTCCTTGCACTGCATAAACCGTAATTCAAGTAAGTGTAAATCCTCAAAGGATCGATGTTTGTTCTCTCTTTGCCCTTTTGGAAGAGCTAAAGAGAGAAGTCTTGCATCATTCTACTTGAGAACGATGTTATCCATCATCTTGTCTCCATATCATAATGTATGAATAATCTTTGATTCATTAATCTTGTCTTGTTTTGGAGATTGAATCAATCTGGAGAATCGATCTTTAATTTCTATATCAACCTTTGGGAAAATCCATAAATCTTTGTATCATGCCTTATCAAAGTTTTTGAATCAACCTTGATTATTGGTGTTGTCTTTTATCCCAAGTCTCTTCGAATCTTGAGATGAGATTCATGTTAAGTGGGATAGCTTTGTCACACCCCAAAATATCTATTTTGGGTTGTGAACCAAAAACACTAAAGAAAATAAAGGATTTATTAATTTTCATAAAATTAGCCAAGATTTAGATTTTTTGTTATCATTATAAAATGAGAAAAAGTGTGGTTTTATAAAAATTTTATGACGTAAATAAAGGTGTGTTTGAGTGGTGCCTTGCTTTGTTGTGCTTGTGGGTGAAAAATGAATTTCTAAAATTCGAGCAAGTCATGACTAGGTTGTTTCAGTTTTGAAAACTAAAGCCTTTATAGCCCCATTTCAAAATGAGTTGAAAGTTTGGTTTTGGAAATAAATTATAAAGAGGTTTTATCTTTCCAAAAGGTCTTCCAAGTTTTGGTTTCAAAATGGTTTTGAAGAATGTTTTAGAAACTCCTTTTCTTTTATATAAAAGAGCTAGAGCTTTTGTCTTCCCTCTATCGTTTTGGCCATCGCTCTAGCTTACCACCATCCTCTAGCTAGCTCTAGCGACCTTGGGCTAATCATTAGCCATCCCTATCTTCTCCTAGCTTTTCCTAGCCACCCTAGCCCCCTCTGGCCAACCATAGCCAGCCCTGGCTAGCCACAGCCAGCTAAAGCCGGCCCTGGCTAGTCTTGGCCCGAGAGTAGTAGCAGCAAGTGGCCAGCAGTGGCCCAGCCCAGCCACAAGAGGCCATAGCTAGCCAACAGCTGCAGCAGGCCACCCTCAGCGTGCAGCTCGGCCTGCTTGCTCGCTCCGCATGCGCCAGCAGGCCTAGCCCAGCTTTCCCGGCCTGCTCCCTCCCGCGCACCCACGTGGTGGGCCTTGGCCCAACAGGCCAGCGCCAGTAGCAGCGCCAACAGCCCAGCTTGCCCTGCGCCACTGACTGGTAGGGCCCACTAGCTATGGAGCCCACCCATCAGCTTTGACGCCGAGTCAGGCTTACGACCGCGCCGTGCCACGTCCGCCCCGGGCACGTGACCCGAGCATCGCTGCCCTGGCCCCACCACGCATGCTATAAAGCGCCTAGTGCTGTTGCCCTGGCCGCCCATCCGCAACCCTAGCCGCTGCCATCTCAGTTTCATGAGCCCATGAAACCATAGCCACCATAGCCACTGCGCTCAAGCTTGCGAGCGCCGCCGCCGTCGATCTCTGTGCAAGCACGTCCCCATCAATGAAAGCACTGCCATGAGTGTCACAACAAGGTGAGACACCTGTCGGTCCCATCCCCGTCCTCTCTCCCATTTTGTGCTCACCGCATGACTTGGCCTAAGTCACGTCGCTGTCCCGGTCTACCTTGCCACATGCTCCATCGCTCCTCGTAGCATGCCGTCGCGGACGTAGTGTGCATCGCGCTCGCCTTCATGTGTGCTACACGCCCGTGCGCTTGCGCTGCACTATCGAGTCCCATAGCGCCTCACCGTCGACCTCTGGCCAGCGTCAATGGTGCTACCATGTAGCCAGTCACCGTTGGCCATCTCCTGCAGCCATAGGAGCCGTGGCCGAGTCCGCGAGGCGGAGCTCGTCCCTCCCGAGCCCTCCGCTTCGCCAGCCGAGATCCGAAGTGCTGTTCCGGCCGATTCCGGTGAGCTCCGATGAGCCGCCACCAGCCAACCCACCGCCTCTGGTGACCAAGTCCCGTTGGAGCCACATCGTCTGCTCGATCCTGATCTGACGGTGCAGATCAGATCGGAGACCAGGTCTACCCTTGGTCAACCGGCCCTCGTCTGCCGGCGTAGCGGCCACGCTAGCGCCACGTGTCCACCTCGTCAGCACCATACAGGCAACGACTAGGTCAACCTCGTCAAGCCATGGTCAGCCCTGCTACTTTTGTAGAAAGGCCCCTGCCATTTTTGGTTTTTATGGATAAGTCCACCGCAGTTCAAATCAGTCGCTGCTTTTACAGTTTTAACCCCGAAGCCACATTATCCAGATATCACCCATGGGGGTTTGTAGACAGGTTGTAGGTCAGCTAGTGCTCTGCTCATCTTACCTTTCACCATTTAATGAAGATAAAACTTGCTTCTTAAACATGTTGGAGCCATGGGCTCTTGGCTTTGACCATTGGAGATGTAGATGCTTTTCCGCTTCGTTGGTTGGCGGTGATTGACGGGGGAAACAGATGCTAGTGGGACTCATGTTGATGACGGTATTCCTATCTCCTTCCCCCTTATGGTCCTGTTCATGGAGTGGCAACCTGGGACTTTCGTACATCTCCAGGCTAATGGGCACTGGCTTGGTCTATTAGCAGGACCATCAGGGGCAGGTTGGACAGCTTACCGATGAGTGGCTATAGCAATTGTCGCTCGGGTGTTTACAAGTTGTAGTATGGGAGGGGCCAGGGATCCATGGTGGGAGCGGCCTCACGGTGAAGTCGCCCATACGCTTGGACTCATTGCTGGCGAGTTGTCACTGCCCATGACCCTATGAAAAGCCTTGTTGTGACCTCTGTCGGCCTATCTTGGTAATGGGCTAAGAGGCTGATCCCCTTGGGCATAAAGAGTAATCACAATCTGGAGTGAAAGTGTACACCTCTGCGTAGAGTTAAACTTGGTATATCGACCATGCTCATGGTCATGAGTGGCCCAGATCCTCGCATGATTAGCCAAATGGACAAGACACAAGAAATTGATGGAGAAGGTCCTTGGAGGTGGCTACCTCTTGTTTTACAGGATGGCAATCCTGTGTGCTTCGGAGATGACAATCTCCGGTTATAAAGATAACTATAATGATATATATAATGTTGCTAAATGTACTCTTAATTACTACTAGAACCTTATTTAAGGGTTGGGTTGTTTCAACAACATTTAGTAAACAGGTTGTCTAATAAAGATCTAATAATATGTTGTTTAATAATAGTTGTTATCTACTTAAAATGCTAACCGTAGTCAAACTGTGTCAGCCTAACTTTTAAGCCATGCATGTCATTATACATTCCACCTGTACTTGCTGAATTTCGACATGGAACTCACCCTTGCTATAGTTTGTAGTAAGGTGCTGCTCTGAAGAAAGATAAAGATGTTGAGTGTCAGAAGTGTTTGGTCTACAGAGCCCCCAGTCAACTGTCCTTGAGAAGGATGGAGCTCTGAAGAGAAGTTGTAGCCAACATTCCGTGATACTCTGATGTTTGTAAGTGTTGATATAAATATGTTTCTGCTATATATTATAATACATTGTTTTTCTAATATTTCCATTTTTGTTATATGTGTGGACTTCCTAGGCACACATATGATGACCTTTGGTCTTCCTTTGGGAACCAAGGTGTTATAATAAGCAGCAACAGAAGCTAGCACGTAGAGCCATCATGGCAGTAGAACCCACTGTCCCAAGATACCTAAACTGGTCAGAGTACCCAATCAACTTCGCAAGAGAGGATCAATGGACAAGCACATCTAATGCAAGTTGTTATCCACTAGTGATAGCACCAATGATTGCAAGAATCATAGTTCCCAAAGTACTAATTAATGGTGGAGCTGGCCTAGAGATCATATTCACCGCAACATTGAAGAAGATGAGCTTCGACTACGAAGGCATGATTACACCAACAAGTACGCCATTCTATGACATAGTACCTGGAATAGCAGCAGTACCCCTTAGGCAGATCACTTTAGTAGTCACATTTGGTACCAAGGAGAAATACAAAACAGAGTTCATCAAGTTTGAAGTGGCAAATTTCGAGTCATGCTACCATGCTATCTTAGGACGGCCGGCATTAACCAAATACATGGTCGTACCTCATTATCCATACCTACTACTCAAGATGCCAACAATTAAGGGGATACTATCACTACAAGGAGATATGCAGAAAGCCTATGATTGCGATGTACAAGCTATTCAAATTGTAGAAAGAATACAAGGTGAACAACAAAGAAGAGAACTGAGATATCTTTGCCTAGAAGCCAGCAGACATGCCAGGAGTCCCGAGAGACTAGGTTGAGCATATCATTGACATAAACAAGGGATCAAAACCCATCAAGTAGAAGCTACGAAGATACGCTCCTGACAGGATGGCAGCAATCAAGAAAGAACTCACAAAGCTAATGGTAGCCGGATTCATCAGAGAAATAATCAACCCAGGCTGGTTGGCCAACCCAGTACCCGTGGAGAAGAAGAACTTGCCTGCTGGCGCATGTGTATTGACTACACTGACCTCTACAGACACTGCACAAAAGATCCCTACGGACCTCCAAGAATTGACCAAGTGATAGATTCAACAGCAGGAGCATCCCTACTCTTGTTCCTAGATTGCTATTTTGGATATCATCAAATATCTCTCAGAAAAGAAGATCAAAGCAAGACATCCTTCATAACACCATTTGGGGCATATTGCTACGTATCAATGCCTTTTGGCCTGAAGAACGTAGGAGCAACTTATCAATGAGCAATTCAGACAACATTGGGAGATCAAATAGGAAGAAATGCTGAAGCATATGTGGATGATGTCTTGGTCAAAACTAATGAACCCGACATATTGATAGAAGACCTGCAAGAAACTTTTACAAACTTGAAGAAGTGGAGATGGAAGCTCAACCCAAATAAGTGTGTTTTTGGGGTTCCTACAGGGCAATTGCTCGATTTTCTAGTTAGCAACAAGGAAATCGAAGCAAGCACAAAGCAAATCAAGGCAATCCTAGATATGGAGCCGCCAAGAAAAATCAAGGACGTCTAGAAGCTGACAAGTTGTATGGCATCCCTAAAGAGGTTCATATCACGCCTAGGAGAAAAAGGCATTCCATTCTTCAAACTATTGAAAAACACAGGCAAGTTCCAGTGGACAGAAGAAGCAGACGAAGCTTTTCAGAAACTCAAACACTATCTAGCCTCATCACCCATATCGGTGCCACCAAACAGGAGAGAAGACATGCTATTATATATCTCAGCATAAAGAACATCGTAAGCACAACTGTTGTGGTTGAACGAGAAGAGCCTGGTCACTTCTACAAAGTACAAAGACCAGTTTACTATGTTAGCAAAGTTTTCTAACGAAGTCAAAAGTTAGATATACACACATACAGAAACTACTCTACGCCATCTTTATATCATCAAGAAAGCTGAGACACTATTTTCAAGAGCATAAGATTACAGTAATCACCGAGTTCCCCTTGGTGGACCTCTTGACGAATCAAGACTCAATAGGAAGAATATCTAAATGGGCAGTAGAGCTTAGAGCACTAAATCTGGAATTCCAATCAAAGAAAGCCATCAAATCTCAAGCACTTAGTGACTTCTTAACCGAGTGGACAGAGACAACTTTGAAAGAACCTGAGCCAATCATGGATCATTGGAAGATGTATTTCGATGGCTCACTTAAGCTAGGAGGTGACGGAGTAGGAATATTATTCATATCACTAGAAGGAAAACAACTCAAGTACGTTCTACAAATCTTGTGGCAAGCCACCAACAACGAAGCAGAATATGAAGCACTCATCCATGGGTTAAGAGTGCCCAACTCATTAGCAATTAAAAGGTTGCTAGTCTATGACAATTCAGTAGTTGTTATCAACCAAGTCAACAAGGAGTGGCTGCACAAAAGACAACATGGGCGCTTATTGTGCAGAAGTCAGAAAACTAGAGAAAAATTTTCAAGGACTAGAAATTCACCATGTCCTAAGAGATTCAAATGTGGCTGCTGACACCCTGGCTAAGCTAGGTTCTAACAGAGAAAAAGTTCCACCAGAAATCTTCATGGAAGAGCTAACAGAGCCATCTATCAAACAACCAGGAGAAGGACAACTACACGAGGCAAGCAAGGACGGCCCAATGGAGATCGATCAAAATCCTTTAACAAGGCAAATCAAGGTGATCTATGAAGACTTGATGCAATAGTTCATAGATTACATAAAAAACAAGACATTACCAGAAGACATAACACAAAGAACTCGGCTGATACACAGAAGCAAGAACTACGTATTGGTCGAGGACAAGCTATACAGAAGAGCAGCATCATCTAGAGTTCTACTCAAATGCGTACCAAGGGAAAGAGGAATCAACATCATCGATGAAATACACGCGGGTTGCTGTGGCAATCATGCGGCCTCAAGAACCTTGGTAGGCAAAGCTTTCAGAATGGGTATTACTGACCCATGGCAATAAGGATGCAGAAGAATTTGTCAGAAAAGAAAGCAACATGTACCTGCACACAACTTGATATGCATACCGCCCTCTTGGCCCTTCTCCTATTGGGGATTGGATCAAGTCGGTCCACTAAAAAGATCATCTGGAGGATTCGAGTACATCTTCTTCGTGATTAACAAGTTCACCAAGTGGATAGAATACAAACCCTTGGTCAAATACAACACAGAAAAAGGTATTAAGTTCATACAAAGCATCATGTTTTGATTTGGGATACTCAAAAGAATCATCACTAACTTGGGGTCACCATTTACCGCAAAGGAGTTCACATCTTGGGCAACAGAATGTGGAATCTGCATAGATTTTGCCTCTGTCGCTCACCCTCAAGCAAACAAACATGTTGAAAGAGCAAACGGGTTAATTTTACAAGGACTAAAGCCAAGACTATATGAAGAGCTAGTAGACTATGGAGCAAAGTGGATTGATGAGATACCAAAAGTGGTTTGGGGACTAAGAACCCAGATCAGTAGATCAACCGTATATTCACCTTTCTTCCTTGTCTATGGATCAGAAGCAATACTCCTAGCTGATTTAATATGGACATCACCAAAGATTGAGCAATATGAAGAAGAAGAAGCCGAAGAAACAAGAAGCCTGGAACTCGATTCACTTGAAGAAGTCAGAGAATGTGCAATCCTACAAACCTCAAGATACCTACAAGGCTTAAGGAGACACTATGACAAAAGCACACAACCTCAGGCCCTCAAACCTGGGGACTTGGTTCTTCCACTCATCCAAAAGAAAGATGGAAGATACAAACTACTCAGTCCATGGGAGGGACCTTTCAAAGTAAGAAGAGCAATCAGACCAGGCACATACAAACTAGTGATAAATGAAGAAATCCCATTGAAGAACACTTGGCACATCAACCAACTTCAAAGATTCTACAACTAGATAAAGCCATGTAAAAGAACCCGTGATGATGCAATAAGAAATATTTTGAGCTTCAAAACAACTCGCTCTCTCCGTTTGCAACACAAAACCAATAGGAATCCAACACCTCTTCAAGATATCACGCTATGGGGTGATCTCATAACATGCCTGCATGGACTAGAGTCTTAGTATAGCTCCATGGATAGGCTAGCCACCCGGTGCGCAGCTCTGGGCTGGATCAGGGCACTTCATGTCAGTCCAGGATCGGGCCTCTCTAGGGAGATTCAGGGAACTTGTGTCATCTCATGATCAGAGAGTACTGCAAATTGAGAATGCAGTTGAACCATGGCACCTAGTGCAGTTAAACCTGCCATGTGCCCAGAGCACCGAGTTGGATTAGGGCATCGTGTGTTGGTCTACTTGGGCCTTTCTGGGGTGAATATGAGCTCTCATGCCAGATCCATGATAAGAAAGTTCTTTTTTACTACGAGTGAGAATGCAGTTGAACCCGGGCACACAGTGCTGGTTCGGGAGTCAAAACCTTTTGCTACTAATAGCATGATCAGGGCACACTGTGTCGGTCTAGGATCTTTGACTCCCCACCCTACCTACGGGATGATGCAGCACAACTCGAAACAACTCTAGCTCAATAGTGGCCACAACACTACCAGCGGGTAGTACGACAAAACAACTATAGCTTAATGATAGCCACCACACTACCAGCGGGTAGTACAAAGCAATTTAAAGTCAGGACTATGCCCACACAATTCATCGAAGCTACCCAAAGTCGAGGTCAAGTGATGTGAACTAGGGTTCCCGATCTTCCGAAAGGTTCTGATAACTCTCGATTGGGTGGAAACGCGACACAATTCGATCCGGCTTCCGAACAACTCGGTTCTAAACCCCGCAATCGCAGCACCACGTCTCCTCTGGTTATCGACCGTCGAAGCATAGTCGACCTCGCCAAGAAGGCTAAGTCCTTTGCCTGCTAATCGAAGAACACAAGCAAGAACTCGAAAGAATGCAACCAATTGCAGATGAATGATTAATCTCACGAGTTAGGGTCTCACAAACCGACGGCGCGGTAAAACTGTTATGAACAGAATAATCTAAGCAAAACCCAAAACCTAACGAGGAAGGCGGCGGCTGGTTATAAAGGTCTAAGGGTCGTCGCTACCCCTGGACGCGCCCCCTAATGGGCTCAACAACGATACACGGCCCAACGGACCAAAAACGGTGATGCAGCACCAAACAGATTCTGAACACTAACTTGTTTTGATGTTTCCTGATGACTCCAAAGGAATTTTGACCTCAAACCAACGCCATTGGCTTCCTTATGAAATTATCTTTCCATCCATAGGTGGATCATCAAAAACGGAGTCCGGATGCATCCTGGGCGTCCACTTTACTCCACACTAGTCTTGGACTCCGAAACAGGCTCAAAGTCGACTCGGTTTGGGCCTCCACCTTGACTTGGGCACTCTTGCTGGTCCTCCACGCCTCCAAGCCATCCCTTATGCATCCCTTGGTCCTCTCCATGATTCCTAAGTACAATATAATCATTAGGTGGTAATCTATTCTCAAAATCATAAAAAGACTTCCTTAAGAACGAGCTCACCTGTAAATTTAATTGTCGTGCACGAGCTCTTGTGATTGGACCTTGAATGTCTAGCGGAGGATCATCTTGTGCATTCAATGGAGTGATGTCCTCATCATCAAGCTCGCATAACTCTTTATCTCAAAGTTAGGATGCTCCTGATGATCCTTATGCTAAGGTTAAATTTACCGTACCTTCTTTTTCGGGACATTATGATGCCAAGAAATACCTTGATTGGAAGATGACAGTAGAGCAAAGATTCTATGCCCATCTTATGCCTGAGCAACATTGCATTAGACAAGCCACTAGTGAATTTAAAGATTTTGCTATCATTTGGTGGACTGGTTTAGTTGCAGAAAATTGCCAACCTCATACATGGGAAGAACTTAAGTTTGCTATGTGTGATAGATTTGTGCCACCATCGTATCATAGAGACCTACATAAAAGACTAATGCATTTAGAACAGGGACATAAATCTGTGCAGGATTATTATGGTGAACTTCAGAAAGGTTTGATGTGTTGTGGCATAGTGGAGGGAACTGAGGATTCTATTGTTCGTTTTTATGCGGGTTTGAGGGAGGAAATTTAGGACATAGTTGATTATAAGGAATTTAACACTGTCAACCAGTTGTTTCAATTTGCTATGCTTGCAGAGAAGGAATTGCAGGGGTGAGATAAGCAGGCCAAGAGTAAGGCTGGCACCTCATACACACCACGCACGGGAGCATCATCGGGGTTTCCCAAGGCATCCTCCTTCCGCGCGCCTCTACCAGCGAACAAGAGGATGTCTTCTGTGCAACCTTCTGGTTCAGGTAAAAATTTAGTGTAGGAACCATCGAAGAGTGCATATTCTGTTGCCTCAACAGGATGCACTCCTAGCACTCAGTGTCATCGGTGCCATGGTTACGGACATGTGCAAAAGGACTATCCAAGTGGGCGGGCATACATTGCTACAGAGGATGGGTACATCAGCACCTCTGACGTGGAAGATGATGATGAAGAACAAGATGTTCAAGAAGAAGGTGAGGTCTTTGGTAGCAAGGACACATCAGCCTACATGAGTGTCATTGTTCGGCGAGTGCTTAGCGCACAAGTACAACAACCTGAGAAGCTACAACGCCACAATTTGTTCCAAATTTTCTTTGTCATCAACAACCAGCGAGCACGTGCCATCATTGATGGGGGTAGCTGCAATAATTTGGTGAGTTAAGATTTGGTCAAGAAGCTTGACTTGTCTACACGCCCACATCCACATCCGTACCATATTCAGTGGTTGAATGATTCCGGTAAGGCTAAGGTAACAAAAACTTGCAGAGTTTCTTTTTCCATTGGTACCTATGTTGATTCCGTTGATTGTGATGTAGTACCTATGGAAGCTTATTCACTTTTATTGGGTCGCCCTTGGAAATTTGATAATGATGCTGTTCATCATGGTAGAAGTAATACAAACACTTTTGTTCATAAAGGAAAGAAAATTACTTTGGTGCCAATGACCCCAGCTGAAATTGTACAAGCTGATAAAGAATGAGCTGCTAGTTTGCATGATGTTAAATCTGAAAATCAGCAAGTTGCAAATTCTGTTTACCCACCTAAAAAGGATAAGTTCACACCTAATTCTATGGTCGAGGAAATTAAATTGAAGGGTGGTGTTATGCTTGCAAGAAAATGTGACCTTGCTGAAATTTCTGATGATGATATTTGCTATACTTTGGTTTGCAAACGAGCTTTGTTTTCTCTTGATGATATTGTTAGTTCAAGACCTCCTGCTGTCACTAACCTTTTGCAGGAGTATGAGGATGTTTTTCCAACTGAAATACCCCCGGGGCTGCCACCTATGAGAGGAATAGAGCATCAAATTGATTTGATTTCGGGAGAGACATTGCCAAACCGTGCTGCTTATCGAACCAACCCTGAAGAGACTAAGGAGATTCAGCGACAAGTCCAAGAGCTTTTGGACCGCGGGTATGTACGAGAAAGCCTTAGTCCTTGTGTTGTTCCTGTGATTTTGGTTCCTAAGAAAGATGGTTCTTGGCGCATGTGTGTTGATTGTAGGGCCATTAATAATATTACTATTCGATATCGTCATCCTATCCCTAAGCTTGATGACATGCTTGATGAGTTATGTGGCTCTGTAATTTTCACTCAAATTGACTTGCGTAGTGGTTACCACCAGATTAGAATGAAACTTGGAGATGAATGGAAAACAGCTTTCAAAACTAAATTCAGATTATAGTGGTTAGTAATGCCTTTTGGTTTAACTAATGCACCTAGTACTTTTATGAGATTGATGAATGAAGTTTTAAGGGCTTTTATTGGGCAATTTGTGGTAGTTTACTTTGATGATATCTTGATTTATAGCAAGTCTTTGGATGAACATATGGATCACTTGCGTGCTGTTTTTAATGCTCTACGCGATGCACGCTTATTTGGTAACCTTGAGAAGTGCATCTTTTGCACGGATCGAGTCTCTTTTCTTAGATATGTTGTTACTCCACAAGGAATTGAGGTGGATGAGACAAAAATTGAAGCCATTAGGAGCTGGCCAGTATCCCAATCCATCACACAGGTGAGGAGTTTTCTTGGTCTTGCAGGTTTCTACCGCCGCTTTGTCAAGGATTTCAGCACCTTTTCTGCCCCATTACATGAGTTGACAAAGAAGGGCGTGGTGTTCCAATGGGGTAAGGCACAAGAGGAGTCATTTGAGATGTTAAAAGATAAGCTACATACGCACCATTGCTACAACTTCCAAACTTTGGTAAGACTTTTGAGTTAGAATGTGATGCTAGTGGAGTTGGCATTAGAGGTGTTTTGATGCAAGATGGTAAACCTGTGGCATACTTTAGCGAAAAATTGCATGGTCCTGTTTTAAATTACTCTACGTATGATAAGGAATTGTATGCTCTTGTACGTTCTTTAGAGACGTGGTGTCATTATTTGTGGCCTAAGGAATTTGTTATACATTCAGATCATGAATCACTTAAGTATCTTCGTTCTCAAAATAATCTGAATCGTCGACATGCTAAGTGGGTTGAATTTATTGAATCCTTTCCTTATGTTATCAAACACAAGAAAGGAAAGGATAATATAATTGCTGATGCTTTGTCTAGATGATATACTATGTTGTCCCAACTTGATTGTAAGATTTTTGGGCTTGAAACAATAAAAGAACAATATGCGCTTGATCCAGATTTTAAAGATGTGTTGCTGAATTGTAAAGAGGGCCGTACGTGGAACAAGTATGTGATAAATGATGGATTTGTGTTTAGAGCTAACCGTCTATGCATTCCAGTTGGTTCTTGAAACATCCTCAATTTTCCACGAAGGGAAAATACACAGAATGGCGGATAATATAATAGTTTGAAGCATCAAACCATCTCATTATCTCGCAATAGTCGATACAGGATCCATACATTGAACAAAAAAATACAATTAGAAGGGATTACATAAATAGTTCATCGCCACACTGGCGGGATCATCAGAGTAGCAGCAGCTTCTGGGGTAGCTGCGGAAGGCAGAAGTACAATAAAATCTCCAAAAAGAAGCCTGAGCGTAGGAACGAGACGTCTACTCCTCTTCATCGTCATAGTCATAGTCGGGCTCACCTGCCAAATAATTTTCAGTACGGTTTGTACTGGCCACATCTCCCACCCTATGTTTTGCTTTTGCTATGTAGTATTTGGTGGGATGCAAAGGATATAATCAAATCGACCTAATATGTGGCTGTAGTTTCCTATGCAAACAGTGACCAATATTATATAATATAATTCATCAAATTTTAATCCATCTCATCCACACATCCAACCCATTCCATCACCATCACACACATCTCACCCTCTCGCACTCAGTCGACAGGTCCAACTCCCTCTCGAAGCCTGTCTCAGCGGCTCACAGCCGGAAGGGTAACACTAGGGGGAGAAATAGAAGGACTCCTCTCACTACTCCCGAGAAGCGTGGGTCTTAGGAAAGAGCCATACCAGTGGCCCACGGACTATATATAGATTTATAAACTCTGCAGAGCGTGTACTCCCGTAACCACAAGATCACTATCATCAGCGGTGCCCCGCCTAAGCTGATTCCGGCTGCTTTCTAACCGGTGCGATGCCACCCTACCACTCAGTACTGGGACATCCCGGATAGGTACCACCGGCACACTGAGACTGTGAGACATAGTACCGGGCCCCCGTGGTCACTATGCTGTCTAAGGAGGGTGTGGGTCTCCACGCCCGTACCTCCCGACACTTTCTGCTAACAACCTAGTAGTTGTGGCACCGTCCTAGCTAGTCAGACATCCGTCTCCCGCCCATACAAGAGCGAGTGGTGAGCACGTAAGTCCCAAGGTTCCGGTCCTCAAGAGATATCAGGTCCTAGGGGGGAATCAGACAGGATTATCTTCTCTTTTGGGACTACAACAGTCCGTGCTACAACAGCACCTCCTTCCCGGGGCTTCGCTCCACGAAGGTTCTCACCCCCGGGATCTCCTTATGCATCACAATGTGCCCGCCACAAGCACCTCACACGGGAATGCCCAGAACACATTCCCCGGCAAGACTCGCCCACACGGCTCGTCGTAGAATCCTGTCCAATCAACTCAACCCTCACCACACACCCAAGACGCACGCAGCACTCTCCCCGAGTAAAGTGGCACCACGTGCCTTAACCATATAACCATGCTCTCCACCACGCATCATTATCACACAGATATAAGCGTAGTAGAAGTAAAGCATCATAAGTAATATAAGCAAGCGTCTAGCCTATCAGTAGGTGTGCAGGAGTAAGCTTGCGTCAAGGTAAAGGCCCATCAAGCAGTTCTATCATGCAACCTATCATCATGTGATATTCATAATGTAGAGCACTAGCAACTAGATATTATGCCATGCGTAATAGGATCTACGAGGTTGGGTGGGGTGTGGCACCTGTGAAGTCGTCTCCGAGCTCCTCCTCGTACTCGTAGTCGTCCTCCTCAAGCTGATCCTTCTCTAAACCGAGACATAATAGCCGCGTTAGCGGCTCCTATAGAATCAACACAAAGAAGCAATAAAATTCAATAACTCCAAATGCACTCATACACAAGCCTATGACGTAGAGCTCATTTTTATAAAAATTTGGACACTTGGTTCATATTTTTCGGAGTTCGTATGAAGAAGTTATGAATTTCCGAAGTTTATTCTATTTTCGAAAAAAGAAAAAGGGCAGATTAACCTGGTGCTGACACGTGGCAACTCCTGATTGGGCCATGTGGCGTGCAGGAACAGTGCAGCTGGGGATATGCTGACGTCATGCTGACGTCATGCTGACATCAGCACTGACGGGACCAAGTCAGTGGCTGCCAGGTGGGCCAGGTCAACGGTCAGCGTTGAGGGTCTCGATCGGGCCTCGGAGGATCTGGACAAGGCTCGATCTTGGTCAGGTTAGGCCAGCTACTGTACACTCGAGGGGGCAGTTCAGTCGACCCCTCGAGATCGGAGTTTCGTTCGGGCGAACAGAGTGGCCTCGAGAACGAAACCTCGCCTGGCGAACGGACTGGCCTCGAAGACGGACTTTGTTCGCACGAAAGGGGCAGCCCTCGAGACTTGAACCTCTGGCCTCGAGTCGGACCCTCGACTCAAGCAGGCCCTCGATTGGAGCCAGGACCTCGACTCGTCGGGCGGACCCTCGACTCGTCGGGCGGACCCTCGACTTCGTCGGGCAGACCCTCGACGAATGTCTGACGGACCCTCGACTCATCGGGCGGACCCTCGACTTCATCGGTGTAACACCCTCGGTGTTAAGCATGCATTAGCACCTGCATTCATTAGCATAAGCATCATTATGCATGATATTAATGAATGGGTTAGTTGTCATTTTATGTGTGATGCTTGATTCGTTCGAATTATGTTTGAAAAGCATGTGAATGTGATGAAGTGACTCAAGTGATTGATGGATGTTCACTAAAATAATTTAGACATGCTTAGGACACAAAATGAACCTATGTTTATGTTTATAACTTTGGTTAATTAGGCTTGCATGGCTTATTTGACTAAAATTCATTTATAGAGTGATTTTATTTGACTAATTAAAATTTAGTAGTTAGAGTGTTTGCATGTTGGTGTACCCTAAATAAGTTTTGTAGAGAATTTTATAAGGAACAAAAGTTGTTTTGGTCACTTTTCATGAAAAGGTGTGGAACATGCTCAAAAATGTGGAGAAAGCCCGAATTTGGGGCTGTTTTCTAATTTTTGAATTTTAAAGCCTTTTTCTTTTGGATTTTTGTATTTCAAAATATATGCAGAATTTGACCAAACTTATTAAAGATGAAATGTTCTACTCATCAAGAGCTACATTTTCTCTTTTATGAGTTTTGTCTAATTCGGAATATTTTAAAAGTTATTTTAAAAGAGGGCTCTTTTATATATATAAAAAAAACGATCGATCGATCGATCGAACAGACCGGCCGGCCACCGCCCACGGCCGCCCGTCCGCGCACGCCGCGTGGCGGCCGGCGACCGGCAGGCCGGGGCGGCAGCTCGCCAGGTCGACCGGTTAACCTCACCCCTCTCCTCTTCTTCTCCACTTCTCCTCCTCCGTTTCCTCGCACACAGAGCAGCACGCACGCGCACAGTGCACGGCCGCCGCACCGCCGAGCTCCGCGCCGCCTCCTCCGCCGCGCGCTTTTTCCCCAAAATCCACCCACGAGCTCGCCTCGACGTCCTCTACCTTCCCCACCCTTCAATTTGTCGAATTGCATCGAGGAACGGCCGAATTTCGGAGCTTGCCGCCATGGCCATGGCCGCCGCCGAGTTCGAGCTCGCGTTCCCGTCGATTCGGCCGCCATTTTCTTTCTTTTTCTTGCTCAATAGATGCTCCAAGACCTCCTCTAGCTTT
>CM041637.1:26493906-26521076 GCA_023333625.1 Bothriochloa decipiens | reverse complement strand
ATGGACGGCATCCGTGTTGTGATGGCGAGTCACGGGCGAGCAGCGGGTGGTGGAGCTTCGCCGTTCCATTTCTGGAACGTCAGACGCGACGCGCGGTGAACAGAAGTGGTAAAAGGTGGAAGCTGACAGGTGGACCCACGCGTCAGCGAGAGAAAGGGGAGGGGCGCGGGCGCATCCAGCGGCAGGCCCTTGGTGGGCCGCCTTGTTGGGCCGGCGGTCGGCGGACGGTCGAGCGCGCGCGGGCGATCGACGGGGCGTGGCAGCGCACGCGAGCGCAACGCGCGAGCGCGACTGGCCGACGCTCGAGGCAGGCCGGTCGGGGCCTCGAGCGGGCGAGCGGCGCGCGGCGGAACACGGCAGCGCGCGGGAACAGGCCGAGCTGGGCCTCGAGCTCGAGCAGGCAGGTCGAGCACGTGCGCGCGCGAGCGAGCGCGTGTGCGCACGAGCGAGCGCGTGCGTCGGTGGTCGAGCGCGCGGCTGGGCTGGGCCAGCGCGGGGGGTCGATAGCAGGCATTTATATATACATACATTAAAGGTTATTCGATTTTTATTAACATCACATAAAATCGAATAAGAGGCGAATCAAACTCTGGTTATTTAAATGCAATGCTCGGGCTATCGTTGGGTGCTATTTGTGTAACTATTGGCGGGTTTCCTACATGACATCCACCATTCACTGATAAACTTTAGAAAAATTTTTGAAAGCCCGTATTTTCGATATCTGGATTTCTAGGGTTGTTACAGTTCTGTTCGTCTTTTGTTGCTACAGGAAGCGCATGGAGGAGGATTGATGGGCCATTTTGGTGCTAAAAAGACGGTAGCTGT
Organism: Bothriochloa decipiens; assembly: GCA_023333625.1. Classification (NCBI taxonomy): domain Eukaryota; kingdom Viridiplantae; phylum Streptophyta; class Magnoliopsida; order Poales; family Poaceae; genus Bothriochloa; species Bothriochloa decipiens. The sequence goes on along the minus strand of CM041637.1, from coordinate 26,520,251 downwards.
TTTGGCCACACATTTCTTTTGGCCACAGATGAAGAGAGATGTTGAGCGGTTCGTGGTACGCTGCACCACATGTCAAAAAGCTAAGTCTCGCTTGAATCCACATGGGTTGTATATGCCTCTTCCTGTTCCTTGTATTCCTTGGACAGATATTTCGATGGACTTTGTTTTAGGATTGCCTAGGACCAAGAGGGGAAGGGATAGTATTTTTGTGGTTGTGGATCGATTTTCTAAGATGGTTAACTTGTCACCCACAAACAGATGGACAAACAGAGGTAGTGAACCGCACTTTGGGCACCATGCTGGGAGCTGTTTTGAAGAAAAATTTAAAGATGTGGGAAGAATGTTTGCCTCATGTGGAGTTTGCTTACAATCGGGCGACACATTCTACCACCAAGGTAAGTCCTTTTCAGGTGGTGTATGGTTTTAACCCTCGTGCTCCAATTGATCTTTTGCCTTTACCTACCAATGAAAGAACGCATAGTGATGCTAGTGCACGTGCTGAATTTATTCGTAAGTTACATGAAACCACTAAAGAAAATATTGAAAAGATGAATGAAAAGTATAGAATTGATGGTAGTGAAGGTAGAAAAGAACTTAAACATGAACCAGGTGATTTAGTATGGTTACATTTGAGAAAAGATAGGTTTCCAGAGCTGTGTAAGTCAAAATTAATGCCAAGAGCTGCTGGTCCTTATAAAATTATTGAGAAAATAAATGATAATGCATACAAACTTGAGTTGCCACCCGAGTTCGGGGTTAGTCCTTCTTTCAACATTTCAGATTTGAAGCCGTATTTGGGAGAAGAAGATGACCTTGAGTCAAGGACGACTCCAATTCAAGAGGGGGAGGATGATGAGGACATCACTCCAATGCACAAGATGATCCTCCGCTGGACATTCAAGGTCCAATCACAAGAGCTCGCGCACGACAATTAAATTTACAGGTGATCTCGTTCTTAAGGAAGTCTTTTTATGATTTTGAGAATAGATTGCTACCTAATGATTATATTGTACTTAGGAATCATGGAGAGGATCAAGGGATGCATAAGGGATGGCTTGGAGGCATGGAGGACCAGCAAGGGCGCCCAAGTCAAGGTGGAGGCCCAAACCGAGTCGACTTCGAGCCTGTTTCGGAGTCCAAGACTAGTGTGGAGTAAAGTGGATGCCCAGGATGCATCCGAACTCCGTTTTTGATAATCCACCTATGGATGGAAAGATAATTTCATAAGGAAGCCAATGGCATTGGTTTAAGGTCAAAATTCCTTCAGAATCATTAGGAAACATCAAAACAAATTAGAGTCCAGAATCTGTTCCGGTGCTGCATCACCGTTTTTGGTCCGTTGGGCCGTGTATCATTGTTGAGCCCATTAGGGGGCGCGTCCAGGGGTGGTGATGACCCTTAGACCTCTATAACCAGCTACCGCCTCTCTCGTTAGGTTTTGGGTTTTGCTTAGATTATTCTGTTCACAACAGTTGTTCTGCAATTGGTTGCATTCTTTCGTGTTCTTGCTTGTGTTCTTCGATTAGCAGGCAAAGGACTCAGCCTTCTTGGTGAGGTCGACTGTGCTTCAACGGTCGATAACCAGAGGAGACGTGGTGCTGTGATTGCAGGGTTCAGAGCCGAGTTGTTCGGAAGCCGGATCAAATTGTGTCGCGATTCCACCAAATTGAGAGTTATTAGAACCTTTCAGAAGATCAGAAACCCTAGTTCACATCACCCGCATAACTCGTTGAAGCTACTCAAAGTCGGGATTATGCCCACACAACTCGTTGAAGATACTCAAAGTCGAGGTCAAGCTCGCACAACTCTTTATCTCAAAATCGGGATGAAGCCCGCACAACTCATCGAAGCTACGCAAAGTCAGGATTATGCCCGCACAACTCGTCAAAGATACTCAAAGTCAAGGTCAAGCTAGCATAACTCTTCATCTCAAAGTTGGGACAAAGCCCACACAACTCGTTGAAAGCTACTCAAAGTCTGGATTAAGACAGCATAACTCATCGAAGCAAGACAAAGTCGGGACCAAGCTCATACAACTCATCAAAGCAAGTTTAAAGTCAGGACAAAGCCCACACAAAAGAAGATTGTTCAAAAAGAGCAACAATGGGCCAGAAGTACCAGCCATCTAAAGTATTATTACAAAAAAGGCGCTCAAGGCACGAGAACAGCAGGGTCAGGACCTAAATTTATCCTAGCTACAACTTGCTCAACAAGAGGAGCAAGCGCGGCCTCCTGCTCCCAAACCTGCAGAAGAAACTCCAGCGATGGATTGGGGTCGACCATCCTCTCCAGCTCGGCTCCTGGAGCAAGAACCCAGACATGGCATAGGATGTTGCTCACGCACCTCCTAAAGTTGTCCTTCATAAAGTTGAAGAACCTCGACGGTATCAGGGGCGCATAAGCCACCACATTAACATAGAGGGTCTCATCTCCTTCTTGCCCAATAAAGGACAAGAGGTAGTTCATGGCCCCCCACAGTAGCTGGAATCGGGTGTTAGCAACCTCAAGCTAGTCGCAAAGATCATCAACTATTTTCAAGGCCTAAAAAACAACCCTATCAACACCTCGTCAGAACTCACGAGCCAAGGCCAACTTTCGATCGACCCCTTCACAATGAGAGTGTAACTCTCTTACCAGCTGAGTTTGGTTCTTAGAGATCTTAGGTGTCTCCTTCATAGCCTCCGAGTCTTCATTCCACCAGCGCCGCTCACGATCAAAGCCTACAAAGAAGCAAGACAATCAGCTGAAGGAAGAATACGACAGTCAACAAAGTAAAACAACAACTAAAGCAGATGAATGAATACCTACAGCTTGGGCTTTCAAGGCCTGGACCTCATCAGCAGCAGTCTTCAACACCTCCTCTCAGTGACAACCAATTAAGCCTAATGAGTTGCCTCCGCAACTTGGTGCTGCTCACGCTCACGGACCAACTCCGCTTGAACTTGAGCAAGTTCTTTCCGAACTCGCTCCAACTCGATAAAATTAGCCACATTCATCACAACCTCATAAGAAACAAAAAGTAGGCCTTGTCCTACCAAAGGGATTAGAAGACAGAAAACCAAGAAGCAGAAAAGAAGACAAAGTCAAATTCAGCATATTGAAAGAGAAGAATTCTTACATGAACCATGCCTCCAAACTTAGCAGAGAACTGCTCGAAACAAGCCTTCAAAGCTACAAGACGGCGAGGATGGCTCATATCAGGATCCACCAGACCAAAAGAACTCAAAGATGGCAAGGCGAGCAGTGGTGGATCAGCAACGCCACCACCATCCCGAATGCCACTACCAACACCAGCAACTCCAGGAGTTGCATGCAGCAAAACAGGAGCGACCCTTGGATCAACAATGGCCATTTGGCCAAGTGACAAGGTAGCTATAGAAACAAGCTCAATCAAGTCAGAAACATCAACAAAAAAGAAGCTAAAAAGGAGTCTAAAAGAACTCAAAAATGTTTACCAGCAGAAGAATTTTGAGCTCGTGGCTCATCCTTGGGGGCTCGGCCAGAACCCAAGCCATTGTTGACAGTGATTATTCCCTAAAATTCCACATCAAAACACCGTCAACAGTCCTGGAAAAGAGGAAGAGTAACATGTCATAGACATATTTTTATTAATAAATTGGTTCCACTTGGCAGAAAAGGAGCACTGGGACCCACCAAAGGGGGTCGGCCGACCCCACCTTGGGGAGGTCCTGGGCAAGGTGATGTGGCATGATCCATGAGAAGCCTAATGAAGTTAATCTCCACCCTCAGATCACATTTGTGCTTTTCATTCAAGGGTGCAAAATGAAGTTACATGGATTGATGGACCCACACTGAAAGAACCAAAGTGAACCTACCAATGACACACATACCATGACATGTGGGGACACCAGGGGAAGACCGTAGGTGGGCCACCCAGTTAGGGAGGCATCAGCCGACCCCCTCCTTGTGGGCCTCGACTTCTAGGATGCTCCACCGCCTTCCTGCATGCCACCATGCAAAGCTCAAGATCCTAAACGTCCATTTACGTCGGTTTCAATGACGGTGCATCCAAGGGTGAAGAGTCGGGAAGCACACAGATCAATAACATGGCATCCAAGGGTCGAGAGTCGGGGAGCACTCGGGTTCTCCAGAGTCATCTTCTGGAGAGTCTGGTATGCTCTTGTATCTTTCTCTTTTTGTAAGACTTTCCTTTATTTAATATAGTATTTTAATTCTACTTTCCTGAGTATTTACTTCATGTAATATTATTCTTGCAATAGTATTGTAGTGCTCTAGTTAGTCTTAGAGTAGTTACATAATAGTGTTGTGATCCTGGGAATGACTCTTGGTTGTTTACCATCACCGCAAGGTGCTCTAGCGGGTCGTATATTCGTTAGAGTAGTGAGAGTTAGTGTAAGTGAGGTGCTTAGGCTAAGTTTCACCTTTGGTTGTCGCTGGTCTACACAGAAAGTGTGAGCGCACTCCCGAGAGGTGATAGGTCATGGGCGGCATTAAGGTTTCTCACCACGTTTAGGCAAGTTCTTAAAAGACAAGGCGTTTACTAAGAGAATAATCACTTTAGTAGGGGTTTTGTCTCCTGCTTTCTCGTCTATCCCTAGCAACCACATAGTGAGGTAGCAATCCTAGTTTGCTTTGACTATTTGACTAGATTAGAGTACAGAAGTAAAATTAGAACCACAGGAGTCCTATACTAACTCGTTGTCCTCCCACCTAGCTAGACTACACTAGTTATCCTTAGTTGTCTCATAGTTAATTTTGAATCATCACCTTCCTTTTATATTTCATTTTACCCCCTCTACACTAGTTGTCACTAAAATTGAGATAGTAGTCCATTAAGATTTCTAGCTGCTTTCCCTTGGGATAAATATAAATTACGATACCTAGGAATACTCCCGAGTGAAGTGCTACAGCGGTACATTCTGTGCGCTTGTGGAATCACCCAATAGTTATTAGAATTACCCCAAGGCATCTCTTGCGTCGTCACCTACCTTCGGTGGTAGCGCTAAGATTTGCCAACAAGAACTTCTGGAGCCGTTGCCGGGGAAAGCATAGCCTAGAAATTTTTATACAATCGAAGCCAGAAAATCTATCATCAATTTGGTACAACTTAGCTGTAGGGGGTTTACCCATTGCCTTTGTTTTCTCTTTATTGTGAAGCTAGACAATGGGAGTGAATTCCAATTCAAAGGAAATCATACACTTGAATTCACTCAAGGAAGGAGGCTCAACACCAATGCTTAATCAGTCAATGGCTACATCATTAATCTCTGACTTCTCAGCTTCCTCAGTCGCCCATATTAACACTGGACCAAGATTGGAGGTAGCAGAAGTGGATTTTGAGATCAAGCCATCACTTATCAACATGGTGCAAGCCAGTACATTTAGTGGGAAGCCACACAAGGATGCAAATGCACATCTCCAACATTTCTTGGAGGTGTATAGCACAATTACCATCAAAGGAGTCACAACTGATGCCATCCGTCTTCGCTTATTCCCATTCTCACTGCTTGGGAAAGCGAAGCAATGGTTTTACGCTCAACCCGATGATGTCAATACCTGGAGTAGGTGTGCCAATGCATTTCTCAAGAAATTCTTCCCAATGGGCAAGACATCAGCTGTGAGGGCTAGGATTTCAAGCTTTCAACAAGATGAGACCATTCCCGAAGCATGGGAACGTCTCCAGGAGTACATTCGAGAGTGTCCGCATCATGGAATTAAGGAATGGCTCCTGATTCAAGATTTTTACCATGGGCTAATTCTAGTGGCCCATAGTCACCTCGATGCTACCGCAAGAGGAGCGTTCACATCACTCAATATTACTCAAGCAAAGAAGCTCATTGATAATATAGTGACAAATCAAGGATGGAGTGATGAACGTCCTCAACTCAAGAAGAGAGGCATGAAAAACATTGAAGAAGTAGATGCCATCTCTCAAAAGTTGGAGCTCTTTATGAAGAAATTAGATGAACGAGCCAAATTCAAGAAAGATCGAGAGGCCATCCAACAATACACCTCTACACGGGCATTTGAAGCAAATCAATGGTGTGAGGTGCAAGATGCAAGCCATGAAGTCATCTATGCCATCAACAACGGACGACCTCAGCAAGGAGGAACAACTTCACGCTTCAAGGGCCAAGGTAATACTAGCAAACCCAATTGGCCTTTACTTAAAGATCTTGTCATAAATCAAGCTAAATTAAATGATGATATAAATAAAATATTATTAGCTAATGACAAGACTCTTGAATCTTTAAATGTTAAGTTGGATTCCCTTGTTTCTTATGTTAAAGAACAATTGAGTTTTAATAAAATTTTAGAAACTAAAATAGCTCAAGTTGCTGCTTTTGTTCCATCTTCTATAAACTCTTGCAATACTTTAAATGCGGTGACCATGAGAGGGGGTAAGACCACTCGTGATCCACCATATCCTTACTCGACAAAGTAGAGTGAAAGAAAAGACAAAGAAGACAAGGAAGACGAGGAAGAAGAAGAAGAAGAGGAACCACCATCCAAAGAAGACAATACCAAGTTCCATGGAAAGACAGCACCGCACAAGTTTTACGACACAAACATATTGATGCCCTTTCCAAGAACAAGGAAACAGATGACCGATGAACAATTCAGGAAATTCGTTGAGGTAATTTGTCAACTATATGTCAATATTCCACTACTTGATGCAATGTAGGTTCTGACCTATGCCAAGTACCTGAGAGACATCCTTAACAACAAACGCCTACTGCCTGCAACGGAGGTAATTAAACTAACCAAAGAATGCAGCATGGCTATTCTAAATCAGCTGCCAGAAAAGAAGGATCCTGGGTGTCCTACCATCGACTGCTCCATCGGGACACAACACTTCGAGCATGCACTGTGCGACTTGGGAGCAAGCATCAGTGTCATGCCAAAGGTAGTTTTTGATTAACTAAACCATGTTGTTTTGTCCCCTACATCAATATATTTGCAGCTAGCGGATTAGTCAATTTGCCATCCGGTGGGAGTAGCCAAAAACATCCCTGTTAAGATACGGGAATTCTTTGTCCCCGTGGATTTCGTGGTGTTGGATATGGAAGTAGACAAGAAGATTCCACTCATCCTTGGGAGACCGTTCCTTAGCACTGCCAATGCACATATTGATGTCGAAGCCGGAGAAATTCAATTCACCATCAATGGAACTCAGGAGAAATTCCACTTCAAATCAAAGGTAGCATAGTGCTCGATTATCATGGCAAAGGAATTGGCAATGATCACCCTCATAACAAAAATCAAGAAGAAGTCCAATCCAAGGCCACGATCAGCACGCAAACAAATATGGAAGAGAAAAGTGACCCTACCAGTGACACTTCCAAAGAAAACTCCCATGGTAGTCCAAATTGAAGCACCTGGTACAGGAACTTAAAGGGGTAGCTCTTCCATCAAGGTAAGTACACTAACTCCCAAATAAATTGTTTACTTTATAGTATTTATTTAATTGTTTTATTTTAGCATTTTTAGTCCCAACCTTTTCTGTCGACTTTTGTTTAAAATCAATAAAAATAATCCAATAAGCAACCTGAAGCAAGATGGCACAAGGTGGGCCCCATAGGGGGTCGGCCGACCCCTCCATGGTGTCCATCACCTGCCACCTTTTGTCCTTTGCTACAAATAGCTATACCATGCAATGTTTCACCCTCGACAAAGCCTCCACCAGCATGTAATAAATCATGTTCCCTATTTAGCATCTTAGCAAGCATGCAAAGCAGCTTTTGTTTTGTCCAAGAAAATTTGAATGCCATAGTCTGGACACTAGTGCCACACACTTTAGACTAAGCATCTTAGGGGGTAATGAGTGGGTCGGCCGACCCATCCTTGGTGTCTACCACCTGCTCATCTTCGTCCCTAGCTAGAACCTGCATACCATCTTTAGTCAGGAACTCATGGGAGGTGATGAGCGGGTCGGCTGATGCCCTTGGTGGGGCCCAACTCCTCTCTTTTGCTGGCATTAACTGATTGATATGTGTGGAAGAATGTGCATGATTTGAAAATCTGTAGAAACTAAAATTTACTTTAGAATCTAAAATCCTTCATCCTTTGCAAAAATAAAATATGATGAAAGTGCATAATAATCATGAGTGAATCCAGGAAGTAGAGTAAACTCTTAAATGATAAAATCCATTCATGCATCCCTTGCTTTAAACCATTTCATGCTAATTATGGGAAAGATGCTTACTTAAACTTTTTAGCAAATCACATTGTTTGAGGAACCCATCCCGTAGAGCATCCCATGAGGAAGCACCACCAACAATGGTCATGTCTTGCTCTCTTTTGCTCTTTATTCTATTCATCACTCACTCAAAGGGAGGAATCCATGAGCAAGCATCTAAAGGAGAGAAAAATTTGGTGTTCATCAGACATGCGTAAGGTCACCTTGACTCAAGCTTTTGGCACATAGTAATTTGGAGGTGAGAGGGGGGTCGGCCGACGCCACCCTTGAGCCCTCTCACTCCCCATCTTGCTCTCCACACATTCCCATGGGCAAGAACAAAGAGCAACTTCTTTAGTCATATCTTGCCTCCTCCTTTTGGTCCTTTCCTACATCCATCATGCATTGATTCCTTGAGTAAGCATCCAAAAAGAAAAGTAGGCAAGGGAATGGAGTGTCAGGAATGGTGGGTTGCATGGAGGACAAAATTCAAAATTTGAGTGTGGGAGGGGGTCGTCCAACGCCTCTCTAGTGGGCCCAGCACCTTCCCTTGCTCCACTCACCAAGCCTTCACACTTATGACAAAAATTTAAATCTTGGAGGTGGGGTATGGGGGTCGGCCGACACCCATATAATGGGTACAACACCTGCCTTCTTTCTCCCACTCCATTCACTCACTCAAGAATATTTTTCTCACTTCAAACACTCCAGAAAAGTTCAACATTTCCATCCACTCAAGGAAGCAAGAAGAGGAAAACACCGGTAAGAAAATCATTTAACACTAACCCTTCTTGTCCAAGTGGTATTTGTGTTTCTTGTTAGCAGGCATGAAGAAGTCATTTAAGGCTACAGCAAAGAAAGCACGAGCAGTTTTCAGCGGGAGCTTATCAAGGCACTCACACCAATCCATGAGCACGGAAGGAGAACTATCCTCTAATCACACTGAGGAGCAAGCGTACAAGGAACCCATGCAGCATGATGAAGGAGAAATAAATGAAGATGCCCAACCTCTGAGGATGGAAGATGAAGAAACCGGCCTTTGGTTAACTGCTGAAGAAATGATCATCCTCAACAAAATTCGCCACCGAGAATTTGAACACACCAAGGTAATTGACCCTCAGCTCCTCCATTGCACAGGTATGGATGATGAGTTCTTTGTCTTTGGCGCAATTGGTTGGGGAAATTTCTAGGATTTTACTCAAATTCCTGGCAGTAGGTTTCTCATTATGGAATTCATGTGCACCGTAAAACCCACTAAAAATGATATTTATTTTTGCCTACAGAACCTTGAATTTACCATGAGCTGGGAACAATTTGCTGCATGCCTTGGCTTTGTTAACTGTTCAATTAATATTGAATATGCCACAAGGAACATGAATAGGCGAGAATTTTGGTATGATATAGTTGGTGAAAATATTATTGGGAAAGCACAACCACGCACTAGCCATATTTGTAATCCCACTTTACGTTTCATGCACAAGTGGATGGGTTTTACTTTGTTTCCTAGAGATGACATAAGAACTGTTAGGAGATCGATAGTATGATACTCTATGCCATGGTTCATAAAATTCGTATAACACCTGTGAAAGCCATGGTAGAACATTGGATTTCTGCACCGACTAGGAGAGGTTCTTTTGATTTCACTTCTATAATCACAAAGCTTTGCACTCCTCTTGGTATACTTCAAGGCTTCAATGATTATAACCACTCCTAGAGTCATCTTAAAGAAATAGTATTTCATTCAAGGACATGTTATTCGGGTGGCCCTAATAATACAATTGAATTTAAATTTTGAAAATCTGACGCAAGACTCACCTTGCCCTGTCCTGAACTAAAATTGTATGGGGCCACCCATTAATTCCTAACCTTCCTAGAGTTGGAGAACGTGCAAGTTTATTAGGTCCATATACATGAGGAAAGGCATGAGCTGCAGAGCGTAATGATTCGAATGATGACAGCGACTATGAGGATGCCATGCATACTTCCCGTTCTGGAGGAGGACACAGGTCTGGGGCACGACTGGTCCAGGTTTCTCTTTCTTCTTCGTAGGAAACTAGATCCCGCAGCGAGCGTCATGATATAGACCTGCTCAACACACAAATGGCCTCACGGGTAATGAAGCCATTCACAATGTCACGGTGCAAACACAGCAGGAACTCCAAGATTATTGGGAAACAAATAATAGACACTGGGCCAACCTCTATGCATATCACAACATACCCCTACCATCATACATTTCTCAGCCTTTGTAGCAGCAGCCACAGTATCCACCTCCATAATATCCTCCGCAGTATCCTCCACAATATCCACCTCACTACCCACCATATCCACATCCACCTCAATGAGATGCCATGGGAAAGGACAAGCTTGGGGGAGATTCTCTCCCCCACTAAGTTAAGTATTTCTATCTTTTAATTTATGCAATTTTAATTATTGTAAAAAAATTGAAAAAAGTATAAAAATGCCAAAAATATCTCCCATGTTTATTTATGTTTTCTAAGGTTATATATGTCATGCATGTTATTTCTTCTTTTGGAAATGATGAATAGTTTCCCTAATAATACAATTGAATTTAAGTTTTGAAAATCTGATGCAAGACTCACCTTGCCCTGTCCTGAACTAAAATTGTATGGGGGCCACCCATTAATTCCTAACCTTCCTGGAGTTGAAGAACGTGCAAGTTTTCAGGTCCATATACACGAGGAAAGGCATGAGCTGCAGAGTGTAATGACTTGAATGATGACAGCGACTATGAGAATGCCATGCATACTTCCCGTTCTGGAGGAGGACACAGGTCTGGGGCACGACTGGCCTGGGTTTCTCTTTCTTCTTCGTAGGAAACTGGATCCCGCAGCGAGCGTCATGATACAGACCTGCTCAACACACAAATGGCCTCACGGGTAATGAAGCCATTCACAATGTCACGGTACAAACACAACAAGAACTCCAAGATTATTGGGAAACAAATAATAGACACTGGGCCAACCTCTATGCATATCACAACATACCCCTACTGTCATACATTCCTCAGCCTTCGCAGCAGCAGCCACAGTATCCACCTCCGCAATATCCTCCGCAATATCCTCCAGAATATCCACCTCACTACCCACCATATCCACATCCACCTCAATGAGACGCCATGGGAAAGGACAAGCTTGGGGAGATTCTCTCCCCGACTAAGGTAAATATTTCTACCTTTTAATTTATGCAATTTCAATTATTGTAAAAAAATAAAAAAAGTATAAAAATGCCAAAAATATCTCCCATGTTTATTTATGTTTTCTAAGGTTATATATGTCATGCATGTTATTTCTTCTTTTAGAAATGATGAATAGTTGCTCTTTTGATGTTTCTCTAGTACCTAGTATATAACTAAATATTTCTTTTAGTATGGATCACTTGGCTCACACAAATCACCATGAACCTAAATACTTTTGTGGGTTGTAAGTGCTAGAATTAAGTTGTTGTGAGATATGAGATAGGAAGACAAGAGCTGCTATAATATTGTTCTAAGCATGCATGACCACCGGAGTTTTTATTCTTAAAAATGCTAAAAACCTTAATTGTTCCTCAATGGCGATAAATTCCTACCATAGCCATATATGCTTTACATGATTGAAAACCTTCACATAAGCTACTTGCTTTGTGTTGAGTGTTGTCAAGTCTTGTTGATCCCTGTTAAGAGACTTTTCATGCCTCTAAGATCAAGATCACACACACGCCACATATATATATGCTGCTTCTACACTAGAAGTACGCAACAATATGCATTCTATTTCCACCAAAATAGGTTGCTCCATGCTCTAAGTGTTAGAATATCTTTCTAAATATTGTTTAGTAGATGAGACAAAAGAAAATGGGCTAGTCAAATAAATATTGATATATAAATGGACACATGAAATTCCATTAAAAAAATGCTAGCCCTGTCTCAATAGAAAATTAGAGAGAGATCTTATCAAATAAAGGAGCAACCTAGTCTACCATATACCACACACTTGCACATCTTGATCTGGGGCTATGACACTTCTCTTGAAGGATCCGAGCTTTGACTGCACAACATACACAAGTAAGTATGCTATCTCCTTGTTATCCCTGCCTTGAGCTCCACATAAGCCTTTTTAGAAGTAGGATGGAAGGAAACCTCATTATGTGCCTTGGTAAGGAATCATTCTCTATTTGAGCGACATGAGAGTACCATATGAGGAACATTAAGTTTTCTTTTGAAAAATATTTGCAAAACCTCCGGTATGAAACTTGCAAGGAATAAGAAAAATAGTGCTCAAGTCTAACTATTCTGTCTCTCAACTGCCCAAGACAAAGGAAAGGCCATAAACCCCATGAAGGACTAAGGTAATATGGGTGAGTTTTGAAGAGCTAAATTTTTCATGCTAATTGAAATACTTTGTTATATGCATGTTACTCTTGAAATGTGAACATTGTCACAACTCCTGATCCACTGAGACTAAGTTTAATTATTTGCTCGAGACGAGCAAAGGTTAAGCTTGGGGGATCTTGTTGACGGTGATTATGCCCTAAAATTCCACATCAAAACACCATCTACAGTCCTGGACAAGAGGAAGAGTAACATGGCATAGACATATTTTTATCAATAAATTGGTTCCACTTGTATTCTTAGTATTTGGATGCAGGAATAATTGAAATGGCAGAAAAGGAGCATCGGGACCCACTAAAGGGGGGTCGGCCGACCCCACCTTGGGGAGGTCCCGGGCAAGGTGACATGGCATGATCCATGAGAAGCCTAATGAAGTTAATCTCCACCTTCAGATCACATTTGTGCTTTCATTCAAAGGGTGCAAAATGAAGTTACATGGATTGATGGACCCACACCGAAAGAACCAAAGTGAACCTACCAATGACACACATACCATGACATGTGGGGACACCAGGGGAAGACCGTAGGTGGGCCTACCCAGTCAGGGAGGGGTCGGCCGACCCCCTCCTTGTGGGCCCCGACTTCCAGGATGCTCCACCACCTTTCTGCATGCCACCATGCAAAGGTCAAGATCCTGAACGTCCATTTACGTCAGTTTCAAAGACGGTGCATCCAAGGGTGGAGAGTCGAGGAGCACACGGATCGATGACATGGCATCTCCCCTACTCTCCCTATAAATACAACCTGCCTCCTCCCTCTCAAGACATGATTCAAATGATTTGAAGATTCACTTAAGTGAGATACCAGTCATTAGTATAGTAGATACCAGTCATTAGTATAGTTGTAGTTTTAGTCTAGTGTGGCAGTTAGAGTTGAGTCAAGCAAGCTCGGGGTCTCCGGAGTCGTCTTCTGGAGAGTCTGGTATGCTCTTGTATTCTCTCTTTTGTAAGACTTTCCTTTATTTAATATAGTATTTTAATTCTACTTTTTTGAGTATTTACTTCATGTAATATTATTCTTGCAATAATGTTGTAGTGCTCTAGTTAGTCTTAGAGTAGTTACATACTAGTGTTGTGTTCCTGGGAATGACTCTTGATTTTTTACCATCGCCGCAAGGTGCTCTAGCGAGTCGTATATTTATTAGAGTAGTGAGAGTTAGTGTAAGCGAGGTGCTTAGGCTAAGTTTCACCTTTGGTTGTCGCTGGTCTGCATGAAAAGTGTGAGCGCACTCCTGAGAGGTGACAGGTCTTGGGTAGCATTAAGGTTTCTCACCATATTCTGGCTAGTTCTTAAAAGGCAAGGAGTTTACTAAGAGAATAGTCACTTTAGTAGGGGTTTTGTCTCCCTAGCAACCATGTAGTGAGGTAGCAATCCTTATTTGATTCGACTATTTGACCAGATTAGAGTACGATAGTAGAATTAGAACCACAAGAGTCCTATACTCACTCTTTGTCCTCCCACCTAGCTAGACTACACTAGTTATCCTTAGTTGTCTCATAGTTAATTTTGAATCATCACCTTCCTTTTATATTTCATTTTACGCCCTCTACACTAGTTGTCACTAAAATTGAGATAGTAGTCCATTAAGATTTCTAGCTGCTTTCCCTTGGGATAAATATAAATTACGATACCTAGGAATACTCTCGGGTGAAGTGCTACAGTGGTACATTCTGTGCGCTTGTGGAATCATCCAATAGTTATTAGGATTATCCCCAGGCATCTCTTGCATCATCACCTACCTTTGGTGGTTGCGCTAAGATTTGCCAACAGCCACCGGAAGAACCTGGACCACTAGACAGGACCACAATACTAGGCTCGCAAAAGAAGGTATGAGATACATAAATCAAAGCAAGAAGCAGAAACCAACAAAGAAGGTTCGCAAGTTGATTACCTTGGTGGGAGCATAAAAGAACCCACACCCTCCTAGGCATGATAGGAGGGTAAACAGCAACAAAGGACTGCGCTACTGTCATGCCTAAAAAATTGCATTGTTTATCAATAGTCTAATTGATTTATTTAAGCATTTGGTGATGCATTCAAACATAGGAAAATAATACTTTTGGGCATAGGTTCATGTTGATGCACACATGCTGCTGCATTGTTCTGTACTGTTGGTTTTGTTTTAAACTAAAACTGAGTTCAAATTCAATTGGAAAACCTTTGCAAATTCAGTTTATTCAGAGTTCAAAAAAAGAAAAGGGGTTTCTTCTTCATCTGAGCAATTCGGCCTGTTGGCCTTTTGTTTCTTGGGCTCAGCCGGCCGCTTCTTCTGGCCTGTTTGGCCTACCGGCTGCTCCCCTCCCTCTAGGGCTGCTCTGGCCAGCCCGCTAACCATCTTGGGCCGACGGCCAAGGCCCAATCCGGCCGGATGCCTTCTTTCTCTCTCTCTCTATTTCGCTAACAGGTGGGACCCGTGTCCCTTTCCCTATCTCCGATCGGACTCAAGCCAACGCGCAGCCAACCAGGAACAGCTCCGCATGAGGGGATGCTTTGCCTCCCCCGTCTTCAGGCAATAAAACCCCATTGACTCCATCCGCTACTCCTTTTGCTACCTCTAGAAGGTCACCTCACCTCTGAGCATCGAGTTCCGGCCGCCGCAACCCTAGCTGCCATTGAGGGCCGCCATCGCTCGGAATTTGTCATCGTTGTGGCCTCTGTGACATCGTAAGCTAGCGGAGGAGCTCTGTCTTGACCTCTTGTGCACTCCGGTGCCCTTCTTTTGGTTCAATCTTGGCTCAGCGCATGCTGCAGCCATACGCAGGTCACCGTCAGCCGTCATCTCGAGCTGTGCACTGTCTTTGACCCACCCCGGCCTTCATCTTTCACCTGGGTGAGTGCGCATCGAGCCCCTCTTTGATTTGGTACTAGTCCCATGCTGAACGGTGACCGAAATCATCGGATTTGTGAACACCGGCGAGCTTCTCGCCGCCGACCATGGTCTCCGTCGCGCCGGAGTCGTCTTCCTGGCCGGAGCGCCACCGGGGTGATCCCCATTCTAATCATGGTCGTCTGTTCCTGATCAGATGGACAAAATCGCCCCGTACCCCTTCGCGTGGTGTATTTGTTAAAGAGCCCCTGCACTTTTTGATATTTGCACCTGAGGTCCCTGGCCAATATTTACAGAAATGCCATCCAGATCATGTTTTCTCCATATCTTTCTCATTTTAAATCCGATTTCAGTGATTCTTACGTCCATGTGATCGTAGCGACGTGTAGAAAACTTTTGTAGGCTTTAAGATACATTTTATCTCTGTTGGTGTATTGTTCTAATGATAGTTCCTTGTTTGCTTTGCATATGATTGCTCGGATGGATTGCATGATGTTGCTTGTTAATGTTAATCGAGTTCAGACGGTGAGGGTTTCGTTGGAGGTCAAGGATACTTTGAAGACCAGCAGGATCAGTAGGGATATTTTGAGAACCAAGGCAAGTATTGCGTGGGCTTTCCTTCCATGTCTATGATCTATGTGGCTTAATTATTGTTTAAGCAACGAACAATAAAAATGACATTCTTGCAACTTGAGAATTTATCCGTAAGTGATTTATCATGGATTTATCGTACAACTGCAAGGGCTATATGGCTCTGGCTCTAGTTGCTCATGGTATCTTCTCTAGCTAGTTAGTGGTATGCGAGTTGGGTATAGGACAGCCTCTATCCTTATGTGTATAGCCGGGAAGGAATGTGCCATATTGGAAGGGGTTCCTCCATCTGATGTTTACGCATCCCTATTTAGTTAGAGGAACTCATGGGTGGCTTTATATGTTTTTTGTTGACTTCGGAGTAATTAACCCACTCTACCTTAGAACATGACTCATAGTGAAAGTATACACCTCTGCACAGAGTTTAAATCAATATATCATCCATGCCCAAGGCCAGGGCGGCCCTGACACATTTACATTAAGATAATGACACATTTGCTAACATGCTCATAATTACTATTTTATGCTTTACATTATTTATGTTACATTGTTCATGAGTTCATGGGATCGAACTACTTGCTATACTTGTTGAGTATGTTTGTACTCACACTTGTTTATATTTCATTTTTTGGAAAATCCTGGATGGGTAACAGATCAAGGCTGGAATGAGGACTATCGTAATGAGTATTAGGCTTGATGTTCACCAGTCAACTTCGTCCCTGTGGTTGAAGCTTCCACAAGAGTGCTAGTTCTTTTATATTTATCAGACTTTTATCTATGAGACAATGTAATGAATATCTATTCGTTATGTAATAAACATTGAGATGGTATTGTTATCTATTTGTCAACTTATGTGTGTGACTTCTAGGGGCGCACATAAGGCTTTTATATATCCCATTTTATCCTTAAAAGTGGGGTAGCCACTGAAGACATATGGGTAGCAAGGGACGGAGAAACAAAAGAAGAAGTCCTAGAACGCTCTATCCGGCTACAGCAAAGCAGAAAGAATTGCAATAAATAAAATATGCAAAAAAGATCAGAAGAAATAACAGGATACTTACGATTTACGAGTAAAAGGAGCCTGCACCTCCTCATCTTCCTCGGTTTCAATGAAAGGCACGTTTGTGCCTCCTACAAACAAGTAGCAAGGCATGATAAGCAAAAGAAGAAAAATCTTAGAAAAATAGAACTCGACATCAGCTTCACCTATGATGATATTACCTATGGCTTGAAGAGAACTTGAAGCAGCAGGACTTGCTCCCATAACAGGAGCAACCAAAGGACGCAATGAACTCCTACGCCTAATATCATGAATCATCTCAACAATCTTGGGGTGCAGCTTATATGGAACAAGTTCAAAACCACCATCACGGATAGTATAAGAGAATCCAGATTCAGAAGGAACAGACCATTTTCGAGGAGGAGTATAAGAGAACTAGCGGAAACAAGAAACCAACAAAGAAATGAGAACTCACCACTGGAGGTGGATTGGTAGCAGAATATTCCTCAAATTAAGGAGGAACACAAGGAACGTCGCTAAGGACTGTCTTCAAGTGTATCAATAGCTCCTCCTCATTCAACTCAACCCCAACTTTGATTTGGGAAGAATCTTTCATCCTGATATACTCGAACCCAAGATTATCCCTCTACATGAGAGGTTGCACAAGGCAATGAAAGAACCCAACCATAATAGCAAGACCAGTAAGACCCTTTGCCCTAATATAATTAAGGTGAACAAGGAGTGGCTCGATCATCGACAACTCGGCGTTGGAGAGATGTTGATTCCAAAAACTAGTATTATCAGGAATGATGGAAAGGTCAGAAGAAAATGCAAGTTAGGTTTGGGGACATAGAACCATTTGTCCACCCAAACTATCTTATTCAAGAAGCAGAGAGAAACAATATCGGCACCCAACCCCATGCAAACCAGAATCATACAACAACCATACGACATGGATTTTGGATCCAACTTGAGATGGAAAAGATGCCAAAACAGAAGAAGGTTGGGATGAACCCCAATATACACCTCACACAAATGCATGAAGGTGTATAGATAAAGAACCCCATCAGGGGAAAGATGATAAAGTTGAAGGCCAAAGAACTGGAGAAACTCCAGCAAGAATTCAGAAGGAGGAAAATAGAGCTTCGTAGCAACAAAAGTGACAAAGAGAATCGCCTTATCCGGGGAAGGAGAAGGAATCAATGTTCACCTGGAAGAGCATAACCCAAGAGAGATTGCTCCTGCAACAAGACGCGCTCCACCAACTCTCCTAGATCTGCCGCTGTCGTCGTTGACACTGGCCAAACCTTCTGCATCAATTGCATCTTCAGAAAAGCTTGATTACCATTAAAAGGGAAAGCTTGCTCCTCATCTACCTCGATGGTTTTGGTTTTTGATCCCTTGCGAACCATCAAAGCCTACGAGAATTGAGCAGATTAATAAGAAAAGGAGACAAGCTAGGGTTTTGCACAAAGCAGAGATAGAAGACGAGAACAGAAAGAATGGGGAGTTTTTAGCGTACGGAAGGCAAAGGCACAAAACGTATGCCTGAAGGACAGACAGAAGAGTATTTATAGGTAACGCTAAACTAAGTGGACCCAGAAAACTAACAGTCATGTAATCCAGAGCACAGGGCAGCCACAAAAGATAAATTACCAATGGTAATAATGCAAACGGTAATATCTCAACAGGCAGAAAAGAAAGAGGATTTCAGCACAGATCTTTTACCATAAAAGTTGGCCAAAAAGGAAGGAACTTGGATAGGATAGTATCCTAACAACCTTGTCAAGGCACATGGCAAGCATAACCATCAGAGCGGGAAGAACTCAGAAGTCACTACAGACATGGCAAAACTATAAATTAAGAAGTCGCATGCATAGGAGATAGATTACAAGAGCCAACAGGGTCCAATAAACAACTCGGTACATAAAGAACCATATCACATAACAGCATCCCTCAAGTTACCAAACAACTTGCATAATAGTTGAAGACAAGGACGAATGACTATATCTTTATTCCACGAATCAAGAAAATGTTGGTCTTACAACAAATTACAAGAGGATACAAAGATCCCACAAATACAAGGTTTTTTCATGAAGAACAGAAATGCATCTACAGCGCAGCAACCAGGAGGTACAACAGAATCCCAGGGAGCATGAAGAAAGTCCTATTCAACTACAATTATCAACAAGGAATCCAGTAGAATTCGAGGTCTTAAACCTCTACCAAGATTCGATGTCAACAAGCAGGAAGACAACCTAAGAAACAAGATCGCCACAACAAACCCGTATCTGAGGTCACTAAGAATGGCAGGAGAACCAAGTACATAGGAATACCAAGCCACGTCTTCACACTCCACGACTCCCAGAGAACTCGGACGAATCTCCCAACACGAGCTGATTTGCACTGTCATACCAAAACAACATAGCAGATGAGGAAGCAGAGGCCAGCCCACACCATGCGATGGGTGAACAAACTAATTACTCATGAACCATGTTGATGGTGATTATGCCATAAATTTCCACATCAAAACACCTTCAACAGTCCTGGAAAATAGAAAGAATAACATGGCATAGACATATTTTTATCAATAAATTGGTTCCACTTGTACTCTTAGTAATTGGATGTAGGGATATTCAAAATGCCAGAAAATGAGCACCTGGACCCACCATAGGGGCATCGGCTGACGCCCTCTTGGGGAGGTCCAGGGAATGGGACATGGCACGATCCATGGGAAGCCTGATGAAGTCAATTCCCACCCTCATATAACATTTGTGTTTTCAATCAAGGGTGAGAAGCAAAGTGACATGGATTAACGGGACCACAACATTTAATTTGAAGGGAAGCAAAGCAAGACACACACAATGACATGTGGGGACATAAAGGGAAGCCAGCTGGTGGGCCTAACCTGCCAGGGAGGCATCGCCCAATGCACTTCATGTGGGGCCAAGCCACCGACTTTGCTCTACCGCCTTTGTGCATACTGCTATGTAGCTCTTTTGATCCTAGATGTTGATTTAAGGTGGTTCCAATGACGGTTTATCCAAGGGTGGAGAGATGGGGAGCACACGAATTGATGACATGGCATCCCCCTACTCCACCTATAAATATGGGCTGCCTCCACCCTCTCAAGACAAGATTCAATGGTTCAATGATCCATTCAAGTGAGATACACCATCATTAGTTTAGTTGTAGTTTTAGTCTAGTGTGGGAGTTAGAGTTGAGTCGAGCAAAGCTCGGGGTCTCTGGAGTTGTCTTTTGGAGAGTCTGGTATGCTCTTGTATCTTTCTCTTTTTGTAAGACTTTCCTTTATTTAATATAGTATTCTTCTTTTACTTTTCTGAGTATTTACTGATGTGAACTAGGGTTCTCGATCTCCTGAAAGGTTCTAATAACTCTCGATTTGATGGAATCATGACACAATTCGATCCGGCTTCTGAACAACTCAGCTCTGAACCCCACAATCGTAGCACCACATCTCCTCTAGTTATCGACCATCGAAACACAGTCGACCTTGCCAAGAAGGCTGAGTCCTTTGCCTGCTAATCGAAGAACACAAGCAAGAACATGAAAGAATGCAACCAATTGCAGATGAATGATTAATCTCACGAGTTGGGGTCTCACAAACCGACGGCGCGGCAAAACTGTTGTGAACAGAATAATCTAAGCAAAACCCAAAACCTAACGAGAGAGGCGGCAGCTGGTTATAGAGGTCTAAGGGTCGTCACCACCCCTGGACGCGCCCCCTAATGGGCTCAAGAACGATACACGGCCCAACGGACCAAAAACGGTGACGCAGCACCGGAATAGATTCTGGACGCTAATTTGTTTCGATGTTTCCTGATGATTCCAAAGGAATTTTGACCTCAAACCAATGCCATTGGCTTCCTTATGAAATTATCTTTCCATCCATAGGTGGCTCATCAAAAACGGAGTCCGGATGCGTCCTGGGCGTCCGCTTTACTCCACACTAGTCTTGGACTCTGAAACAGGCTCGAAGTCAACTCGGTTTGGGCCTCCACCTTGACTTGGGCGCCCTTGCTGGTCCTTCACACCTCCAAGCCATCCATTATGCATCCCTTGGTCCTCTCCATGATTCCTAAGTACAATATAATCATTAGGTAGCAATCTATTCTCAAAATCATAAAAAGACTTCCTTAAGAACGAGCTCACCTGTAAATTTAATTGTCGTGCGCGAGCTCTTGTCATTGGACCTTGAATGTCCAGCGGAGGATCATCTTGTGTATCCAATGGAGTGATGTCCTCATCATCCTCCCCCTCTTGAATTAGAGTCATCCTCGACTCAAGGTCATCTTCTTCTCCCAAATAAGGCTTCAAATCTGAAATGTTGAAAGAAGAACTAACCCCGAACTCGGGTGGCAACTCAAGTTTGTATGCATTATCATTTATTTTCTCAATAATTTTATAAGGACCAGCAGCTCTTGGCATTAATTTTGACTTACGCAGCTCTAGAAACCTATCTTTTCTCAAATGTAACCATACTAAATCACCTAGTTCAAGTTTAAGTTCTTTCTACCTTCACTACCAGCAATTCTATACTTTTTATTCATCTTTTCAATATTTTCTTTAGTGGTTTCATGTAACTTACAAATAAATTCAGCACATGCACTAGCATCACTATGTGTTCTTTCATGGGTAGGTAAAGGCAAAAGATCAATTAGAGCACGAGGGTTAAAACCATACACTACCTGAAAAGGACTTACCTTGGTGGAAGAATGTGTCGTCCGATTGTAAGCAAACTCCACATGAGGCAAACATTCTTCCCACATCTTTAAATTTTTCTTCAAAATAGCTCTCAGCATGGTGCCCAAAGTGCGGTTCTGAAACAACCTCGATTTCCGCAAAGGGAAATCCACAGTGTCGGAGTGTAATATGACCATTTAAATCACATTACCCGATAACAGTTGAATCCATAATCCATACATCGAACAAAAGAGTGCAAATAGAGGGAGATCCAATAACTTATTACATCGCCACAAGGCAAAATCAGAGTTCATGCAGCATAACAATAAAAGCTTGAGGTGCGGAAGCTATCTTCTTCTCTCCAACTTGAGCGTAGGCACGAAACCCTCAATCGCTGTACTCCCCAGATGAGTACTCACTCCTTGAACCTAAAACCAAATTTTCAGTACGATTTGTACTGGCCACACTCCCACCCTATGCATTGCTTTGTGGAAGTGGATGCAAATATAAGGATATCTCAAAAGGAACCTATAAGGCTAGGGTTTTCCTATGTAGTGTTCAAGCATATAAAACAATAGTATAATAAACAAGTTTTAAACACAAACCCATTCCCATCATCTATCTCCATCCATGTCTGTAACATCATCTCATCCTCATCCAACACCCTCTCAGACTCTGGTCGACAAGACAACTCCCTCTTGGCTTGCCTCAGCGGCCCGCAGCCCTCAAACTGGCTCACGGCCAGAAAACACACTCAGAGGAAGATAGAACACTCCACTCACTAGTCCGGTGCATGCGAAACATAGGAAAGGTCCATAGCCGAAGATTCAGCATATGTATCGATCGATCAACCATACACTCTGCAGAGGTTTCACTAATCCACCAGATAACCATCATCGATGCACGCGCGCACCTAGGCAGATTCTGGGCGCCTACTGCCATAGGCGATGCCACTCTACCATCCAGCACTGGATCACTGGAACTATGAAGAGAGCATGTATCCGTTCCCGAAGAGGATGCCATGCCATGTACCCACTCCCGAAGGGGGTGCCATGATCGTCTCGGTAGGGTGTTAGCTCCATCCCATGCATATACCTTCCTATCACTTCTCGCCTAGCAGTAGTGGCATCGACCTATCCAGCGGTTCGGCCGTCTCCCCCCATGGAGAGCGAGTGGAAAGCAAGAGATTCCTAGGTCCGGATACCAGCGCCATAGTTCCTAGATTTGACCAAACCGGGATATCTTCATCAGGGTTTATCTTTAACGTGCTACCATGGCACCTTCATCCCGGGCTCCACCTCTCCGAGGATCACACCCAAGGACCACCATCACATCTTAGTTAGCCCGCCACAGGCTCCTCTCATGGCAATGTCCAGATCCATTCCCTGGCAAGACTTGCTCCAAAAGCTCGTCGTAGATCCTGGCTCGATCGACTCAACCCTCACCCTACTCCCTGCCGTAAGTTCCACCCCAAACCCGGATACAACATCATCAGCTCACATGCCCATCTGAAACATCAACTCACACATCCAGCCTGGCACCCTCCAGGCCTTCCCCGGGTTCATCACGTCGCATCAAAATGTAGGCGAGTGAAGTATATAAATTTAAATATAGCAGATAAGCAAGTGGCTAACATAACAGCGGGTAAGCAGGTGAAAGTTTACAACAAGGTAGGGCTCATCAAATAAATAATCTATCATGCAGTCCTAGCACAGGCATAGCATTATAGCAACATGAAATTAAAGCACTAGCCAAACTATAATTGCATGCGTAATAGGATCTATGAGGTTGGATGGTGTGTGGCACCTTCACTGACGTAGCTGTCGGACTTCTCCTGGTAGTCACTGTCGTCAGACTTGTCCGCGCTCGAGCCTGTAATGAGATTTAACGGTCGTGGAAGCGACCCCTATAGATTAGCACAAAGAACAAATGCAAAATAGAAGATCCAAATGCACTCAAACATAGCCTAGACAGATAGGGCTCGATTTATAGAAAATTTGGATATGTGGATCATAATTTTCTGAGCTCGTATGAAAAAGATATGAATTTTCAAAGATTTAAACATCTTCTGAAAAAGAAGAGGGGCTCGAGGCACGGTCTCGAGGGTTACGGTCTCGAGGGGTTACGGTCTCGAGGGGTACGGTCTCGGGGTTTACAGTCTCGAGGGTTATGGTCTCGGGGGTTACGGTCTCAAGGGGTACGGTCTCGGGGTTTACGGTCTCGGGGGTTACGGTCTCAAGGTTACGGTCTCGAGGTGTATGCTCTCGAGGGGGTACGCTCTCAAGGGGTACTGTCTCGAGGTTACTATCTCGAGGAGGTACGGTCTCGAGGGGTATGCTCTCGAGGGGGTATGGTCTCGGGGTTTACGGTCTCGGGGTTTACGGTCTCAGGGTTTACGGTCTCGGGGGTACGGTCTCGAGGAGGTTACGGTATTGAGGGGTATGGTCGTGAGGATACGCTTGCGAGGATACGGTCTTGAGGGGTATGCTCTCAAGGTGTATGCTCTCGAGGGGTTATGGTCTCGGTCTCGAGGGATACGGTCTCGATCTCAAGGGACACGGTTTCGAGGGTAGGTCTCGAGGACACGCTCGCGAGGATACGGTCTCGAGGGGTATGGTCTCGAGGGGTATACTCTCGAGGGGTATACTCTCGAGGGGGTATACTCTCGAGAGGTATGGCCTCGAGGGCGGAAAACAGATTACAGAGCAGGCAAATTCAAGGGTAGGCTCGAAGGCGGAGAACTGCTCTGCTTCCACAGCGGTGCTCGGCCGGTTTCGACGGGGTTAAACAACCGGCGAGGGGCTGCTACAGGACTTTGCTAACCCGTGCATCGTCCACAGGCCATCAAGGGGACACGAAGGTGGTCATCGAGTTAGGAGCTTGGTTCCGGCGATGTGCTTTATGGCGGACAGCGGCTCGAGGGTGACGGTGCTCGAGGTGTCGAACTCGAGGGTCGACGCATCGAGGTGTCAAAGGGTCTATCTCGAGGGTTGGTTTGGCGAAGGGTCAACTCGAGGGTCAGCTATCGAAGGGTCATACTCGAGGGTCGGTTTGTCGAAGGGTCAAACTTGAGGTTCAGCTCGAGCGCGTGATCCGTCTCGGACGAGATTGGCTCGAACGCGGAGTTCTCCTCGGCGATCGACGACGGAAAAACCCTCGATTCCTGGTGCCACAAAGGATCTCTGGCGCCATTAACCCGCCCATCGGTTTCAGGACTTCACGACGGTCACGTTGATGGGCTTTAGGGCGACAGCTTTACTTCCGGTGTCGAGCTCGACGGCGGACGGTGGCTCGACGGCGACGGTGCTCGATGTACGCTTCACACCGAGTCACTCCAACTTCAACTGGTGGTATAGATGGACGGTTGGAGTCACGCAACACCTGCTCGAGGTGCTGGCGGTGACCAAAACACACGGCGGAGTCCGCACAGGCAGCAACTCCCACGGCGGAGCTTCGACAGGTCCTCGGTGCACGGCAACGACACTCCGAGAGGGTCCACGGTCTCCATCTTACCCAAATTGACACAGCTCATCACGGCGGAGCTTCCCGGCTTCTTCTTGCTCCTCGAGGGTGGTCGATGGTGGTAGGAAACAACGGTGAACGGCGGCGTTCTGGTGCGGCAACATACTGACACGTCGACGACAAGGCGGTTCGGGTCGATGCTCTGGCGAGGCAAACGCAGAGCTAGGGCACGCACGGAGTCTGTCTCATCAAGGCGAGCGCGGATCTGGAAACAACAGAGGTTAAGGCTCAACAGAAAGGCGGCTGGGTGATCTTGCCATGGTGGAGCTTGGCACGCGGTGATGAATTGGGCGGCTTCCGTTCCGGCATCCTCCCGATGCCGTAGTCCAAGAGGCTTAGCTAGTCTCGTGTGTGTGTGCAGGTGTGTCCAGTGAGGTCGGTAGTGACCTGGGCCTACGTGCTCACGGCGGAGCGCCATGGCCAACAGCACGACGGGGGTTAGAGGGAGCGGCGATGGCGGTGCTCACCGACGGTCGAAGAGGATGGAGGTGCGGTACAAGTCCAAGCGGCTCCGGCTTGCTGTACTGCTCCTCCTTCCTGCTCCCGACGCAGCAGCGGCGGCTCCGAGTCGACGGTCTTCCTCCCCAACTCCGGCGGCGGCTTCTTCTTCTTCCCCGACTCCTTTCTTCCCCCTTCCTCCTCCTCTCCTCCACTTGAGGTTGGTAAGATGGAATTGAGCTCCACCAGAGCGGTGGCGGCGACCTAGGAGCCCTAGGGTGCCGGGGGTGCTGTTTTATAGGGCGGACGCGGTGGTAGGTAGCCGACGGACGGTCGATCATGGCTCTGCTTGATCGAGCGGCCAAGGGGTGTCCAAGTCAGCAGCTGAGGCTCGATCTGGGTCCAGAGAGCAGCTAGAGGGGGCTCGGTAGCGCTGGGTGATAAAGTTCTTCACGGCGACAGCGTTCCACTGCGGCGACAATGCAGGTGCGCGCGCGCGTGGAGAATGTTGCCTGCGGCCGTGGGAACTTTACGCGGGCTAGTCGGTCCAAGTGGCATGCGGGCCACGTCGATGCGGGGCGACACTGGATCCGGTGGTCGAGGAAGGTTGCTTAGGAGCGACGCCGGGGAACAGTGCTGACGCGAGCACGCGCGGCCGGTTGGGTGACCTCAGCGGGCGCGATGACACGTGGGTCCCACTTCGGGGCCC
>CM041637.1:26471503-26482307 GCA_023333625.1 Bothriochloa decipiens | reverse complement strand
GGCGCGCGGACGCGCGCGGCTCTTGCTGGGCCATCGGCCTGGTTGGGTCGCGCAGCGCGGGTCGAGCGGCGAGCAGGCCGACCGGCTGGGCTGCTCGGGCTGGTTCCTTTCTCTTTTCTTTTTCCTTTTCTTTTTCAAATATATTTTTATATATACTTATATATATATGTGGTGTGCTAAATTTGTGTAACAAAATAGTGAGCATACATGGCCCAAATAATGCTAGTGTATTATTCCTTTAATATTTATTTGTCAAAATAAATATTATGTTGTCATTTTTAATAATCAACACATAAACCAAATAAAAATCCAACTCTCTCTTTTAATGCAACATGATGATTGAACCATTGAAACATTAAAATGTAACATGCGAACATAGAGCATTGTTATGAGATGTTAATTAATTTGCAACATATGAATGCCATGCATGACATGCTAGGGTTGATGCATATGTAAGGGGTAGATGATGACATGTTGCACCACATCATTCAGGGTTTTGTCAAAAAAATTTTGTAGTTCGAATTTTCGGGTTGTTACAGTCCTTCCCCCTCATTGGAATCTCGTCCTTGAGATTTAAGAGGTGTCATACCTTTCGAAGAGGTAAGGATACTATAGCAGAAGTTGATTCTCATCTTCCCACGTTGCTTCATGTTCGGAGTGATTGCTCCATTGAACCTTGCACATAGGGATAGACTTGCTTCGGGTCTCTTTGGTGTCATAACCCAAGATCTTGATTGGGTGCTCCTTGTACTCAAGAGTATCCTGGATATCTAGCACATCAGTGGTGACTGCTTCCTCTTCTGGTACCCTTAAGCACTTGCGTAACTATGAGACATGAAAAACGGGGTGTACTCCTGTTAACTCAGGAGGTAGTTCAAGCTTGTATGCAAGCTTCCCAATTCTCTGATAGATACGATACGGTCCAACATATCTTGGGGCCAACTTTCCTTTCACGTGGAATCTGACGGTACCACGAAGCGGTGACACTTTGAGGTAGAAAAAATCCCCAACTTTGAACTCAAGGTCTCGACGCCTTTTGTCGGCATAGCTCTTCTGTCGGCTTTGAGCGATCCTTAGGTTCTCTCTGACTTGAGCTACTCCTTCTTCGGCTTCCTTGATCTTCGCCTGGGTGGTTCCACATCAATGGGGTTCTACATGGTTTGCCATAAAGAGCCTGGAAGGGTGACATCTTGATACTTGCCTGGTCGCTGTTGTTGTAAGAGAACTCAGCAAACGACAGACACTTCTCCCAATCTGTTCCATATTTGAGAACACTGGCATGAAGCATATCTTCTAGAATCTGATTCAACCTTTCTGTCTGACCATCTATTTGCGGGTGATAAGCAGTGCTGTAATCAAGGTCAGTCCCAATGGACTCGTGAAGAGCTTGCCAGAATCGGGACATGAATTGTGGTCCACGATCCGACACAATACTCTTAGAAGCTCCATGAAGCCTCAAAATCTCCTTGATGTACAAATCTGCCAACTGCTCTGCACGTATCATAGTTCTAACTGGTATAAAATGTGCTACCTTCGTCAGACGATCGACTATTACCCATATAGAGTCATGACCTTGTTGAGATCTAGGTAATCCCACGATAAAGTCCATGGATATGCTTTCCCACTTCCATTCAGGAACATCGAGTGGTTTGAGTAATCCAGCGGGCCTTCTGTGTTCAGCCTTGACTCTGTTACAGATGTCACATTCGGCCACATGTCTTGCAATGTCTGACTTCATGCCTTTCCACCAGAAATGCTTCTTCATATCTTGATACATCTTTGCACCACCGGGATGGATGCAATACTTAGAGTCATGTGCCTCTGACAGGATTTCCTTACGCAAAGCAGGATTGCTGGGCACACAGATTCTATCCTTGAACCAGATGGTTCCATGTTCATCTTCTCTGAATTCGGGGCTGTAGCCTAGCTTCATCAACCCATGAATGTACTCCATTTCTTCACAACTCTTTTGAGCTTCATGAATTCGCTTGGTGAGACTATACTCGATATGAAGTTCGTGCAACAACCCATGGGGTACTATCTCAAGATGAAGATCTTCAATCTCTTTCTTCAATTTCGGTGGTAGGGTCGATAAGAACAGAGCATGACAATAGGTCTTGCGACTAAGAGCATCAGCGACTACATTCGCTTTTCTGGGATGGTAGTGAATCTCCATGTCATAGTCCTTGATTAGCTCTAGCCATCTGCGCTGTCTCATATTCAGATCTTCTTGAGTGAAGAAATACTTCAAGCTCTTATGATCGGTGTATATATCACACTTGTTGCTAATAAGATAATGCCTCCAGATCTTCAGAGCATGCACGATAGCTGCTAGCTCAAGATCATGCGTGGGGTATCGTTGCTCGTGCTCCTTTAGCTGTCGGGAAGCATAAGCAATAACCTTCCCATTCTGCATCAGCACACAGCCTAGTCCTTGACGCGAGGCATCACAGTAGACGACAAAGTCGCTAGTGATATCAGGTAAGGCTAGGATAGGTGTGGTGGTTAGCTTCTCCTTTAGAGTTTGGAAACTGTGTTCACACTCCGGTGTCCATTCGAACTCGTTAATCGTCTTCAAGAGATTTGTCATAGGTCGAGCTATCTTCGAGAAGTTCTCAATGAATCGGCGATAATAACCTGCCAATCCCAAGAAACTCCTGATTTCGGACACATTGCGAGGTTGTTCCCATTCTTTTACAGCCTCTATCTTTGCAGGGTCTACAGCAACTCCATCTGCTGAGAGTACATGACCAAGAAAAGCAACTTCTTCAAGCCAGAACTCACATTTGCTGAACTTAGCATAGAGCTGGTGTTGGGACAACTTCTCGAGCACTATCCTCAAATGTGCTTCATGTTCTTCGGCAGAAGGTGAATAAATCAGAATGTCGTCAATGAAAACCACAACAAACTGATCAAGATCCATAAACACCTTGTTCATCATGTTCATGAAATAGGCCGGGGCATTCGTGAGACCGAAAGATACAACGGTGAACTCATACTGCCCATAGCGAGTGACAAAAGCTGTCTCGAGAATGTCCTCTTCCCTTATCTTCATTTGATGATAACCTGATCTAAGATCAATCTTCGAAAAGTATTTAGCACCACGAAGCTGATCAAGCAAGTCATCGATCCTTGGCAGAGGATACTTGTTCTTGATGGTGACGGCATTGAGGTTGCGGTAATCAATGCACATCCTCATCGAACCATCTTTCTTTTTCACAAACAGAACAGGTGATCCCCAGGGCGAAGCACTAGGCCTAATAAATCCCTTATCACAGAGTTCCTTCAACTGCTTCTTGAGCTCTTCTAGCTCTTCCACTGACATGCGGTATGGTCGCTTAGAGATGGGACCGGTTCCTGGCACAAGATCAATGATGAACTCGACATCACGATCCGGTGGCATGCCGGGCAACTCTTCTGGAAACACATCCTCATATTCCCTGACAACGGGGACATCTGCGAGAGTCTTCTCCCTTTTTCGAGATTCTTCCTGCGACTTGAGTGCATTCAGGGCACATAGAACAGATACTGATTTATCCTTCTGAGGTGCACATCTGACTGCTTGGCCAGAAGGATGAGTTATCTGAACATATCTGGGTGAACAAGAAATCAAACCCTTGTGCTCGGTAAGCCAATCCATGCCTAGGATGACATCCAAACCATTTGATGGTAGAAGGGTAAGGTTTGCTCAAAAGGTTAGACCCTCGATAGAGAGCTTCACTCTCTTGCAGATATGGGTGCTTCTAATCTCACCAAGAGGAGAACTGGTGACTATAGGTTCCAAACGTGGAGTGGTAGGTATCTTACTTTCTAATGCAAATTTAGATGAGATGTATGAACATGTAGCTCCAGAATCAAACAGAATGGATGCTTTAATTCCATTAACAAGAAACATACCGTACACAACATCTGGGGCAGCTTGAGCTTCTTCTGCATTCATGTGCGTGAGACGACCACGGCTTGCAGATCCACGGTACTGAGACTTGGGTGCAGCAGGTGTGGGTGTCTTCTCAGGACAGTCAAATGCCTTGTGGCCAGGTTTGCCACAACCAAAGCAAGTGAACGGCACACTGCCTGTGGGGGTTGGTGCAGCGGCCTTCCAGCTGCCTGAGTTTGGCGTAGCACGAACAGGCGCAGAGTGATCAGTCCTGTGACGTGGCTGAGATGAGTGCTCACGGGGGTAGCGATCCTTCCCAGCACGGTCACGAGAGCGATGGTTGCGGGAGCGATGGTCACGGGATAAGCGTGAGTGGTCAGCCGAGTAGGTACCACCACTCCTACCTGAGCCATAGGTAGAGTCCTTGCCGTAATGAGGACAGCTAGACGTCTTGTCCCGACGGAACCTTTTACGCTCATGGTCATAGTAGAAGCCCTCGGACTTCTTCTTCTCTGTTCTGAATATTTCACCTGCCTCCTTCTGGTCTTTCTCGATCTGGATGCAACGATTGATCATGTCACGAAGTGTGTGACTCTTGGTGCCTCCCAGGGGTACCTTGATCTTGGGGTTCAGACCCTTTCTGTACTGCGTGATCTTCTCCTTCTCAGAAGTCGTGACATGCAGAGGTGCATAGCGCAACAAACTGGTGAAGGTGTGGGTGTACTCGCAGATGTCACATCCCCTCTGGGTGAGGTTACGGAATCCCTCCTCTTTCTGCTCCATGACTCCCTCAAGAACATGGTACTCGATGAACTCATCTGCGAACTCATCCCAGGTGATGTGATCGGGGTCCTCATGAGTTTGGTGGTAGCTGTCCCACCAGGAACGCGCAGCTCCAGTGAGATGGTGAGCAGTGATCCCGACTCGCTCCTCAGGGGTACAAGTGGTAAGCTCTAGCTTCTTCTCGATCTCGCGAAGCCAGTCATCAGCTTCCAGCGGTTCCTTGTAGGTGCCATCAAAAGTGGGTGGCCTGAGCTTTAGAAAACCCTCAAGTTTCCTCTGGAAGTCATTCGGATTTCCTCCAAAGTGGTGATTGGCTCCATTGACCAAAGCGGCAAGCAGCTGTGTCTATTGCGCCATCACTTCTGCCAGGTTTGGCGGTGGTGGCGGTGGCGGAATCGGCTGCGGCGGAGGGTTCGGCTGAGGCGGAGGTCCATTGCCATGGGCATCACCTCCTCCAGCGACACTTCCTGCTGGCAGGGTCCGCTCGTGATCGTTCCCACCCTGGTTGAGGTCGATGGGTGGAACACGACCTCCCCTTCGTCCATAGCGTCTTCCACGCCCAAGCTCGGGCTCGGGTGGAGGCGGACGATTGCCCAGATGTGCGGAGCGATGTGCAGACATCTGCGACACAGATCGACAACTGTTTAGTACTTATTGGTTAAATATAATTAAATGATTTCAATGAGTTAAGGAAAAACATTTAATCTATCCAACACTCATACAAAGAAGCAATAAGAGCCATAAAAATGCGATAAGATCGATCATTCATTACATGGTTGCATTACATGGCATCATCTCTAGCAGCTACGCTAGATGACGTGCGAGACACGTACTACGAAAAGATAACTCATGGAGGGTACATCAGGGTAGGTACGTCAGAACTAGCTCAACTCTAACTCATGACGTGGCCACGCAGGGTCCACACTACTCTGACTCATGCATCGGCGTGTTGTATACTGTTAGGTGAAAACGGTTGCCAAGAACGGTCAACTCCTCCTGTGACATGTGAAGGCGCTTCACATAAGCCTGAGCTTCTCCGAACTCCTTGGTAAGCGGCAGGTTGGTGGGAGCTGGACAGTGGTCGTGCCTCAAGAGAGTCTGGCCAAACTGGAAAGTTTCCTTAAAGGGGTCCTTGCGTCTGGCTGACAAAGGAAGTCTGTCACGCAACTCAGCGTACTCCTGGCAGCGTCTCTCGTCGGCATTCTTCCAAGCTGTCTTGAGTCTCTTGTACCTGTCCACCAAGGTCTCATTCTGAATCATCAGGGCAATCAGATGGCCTTGGTTGCACTGTGCTTTTGCTTCTGCTTTCTTCAGGGCTTTTACGAGCATTGACTTCTCACACTGCATGGTGAAGTTGCTCTTGCCATCTTCCCGTCTTCTCTTCTGTAGTTCTGTGATCTCCATATCCTTGTCCATCTTCTCTCCCTCCAACTGGAGAATTCTTGCATCAAGGGAAGAAGGGTCAGCAAGTCGGTAACAATAGAGAAGCCTTGCATAAGAAGAAATGCAGGGTCGGTATATAACCGAAAGAAAAACTGGTTTGTCCTGCACTAACGTCCATTTTTAAGGTTTCTTCCTAAGGTCAAGTATGGCTCTTGATACCAACTGAAATGACCTCGATTTCTGCGAAGGGAAATCCACAGTGTCGGAGTATAATATGACCATTTAAATCACATTACCCGATAACAGTTGAATCCATAATCGATACATCGAACAAAAGAGTGCAAATAGAGGGAGATACAATAACTTATTACATTGCCACAAGGCGGAATCAGAGTTCATGCAGCATAACAATAAAAGCTTGAGGTGCGGAAGCTATCTTCTTCTCTCCAACTTGAGCGTAGGCACGAAACCCTCAATCGCTGTACTCCCCAGATGAGTACTCACTCCTTGAACCTGAAACCAAATTTTTAGTACGATTTGTACTGGCCACACTCCCACCCTATGCATTGCTTTGTGGAAGTGGATGCAAATATAAGGATATCTCAAAAGGAACCTATAAGGCTGGGGTTTTCCTATGCAGTGTTCAAGCATATAAAACAATAGTATAATAAACAAGTTTTAAACACAAACCCATTCCCATCATCTATCTCCATCCATGTCTGTAACATCATCTCATCCTCATCCAACACCCTCTCAGACTCTAGTCGACAAGCCAACTCCCTCTTGGCTTGCCTCAGCGGCCCGCGGCCCGCAGCCCTCAAACTGGCTCACGGCTGGAAAACACACTCAGAGGAAGATAGAACACTCCACTCACTAGTCCGGTGCATGCAAAACATAGGAAAGGTCCATAGCCGAAGATTTGGCATATGTCGTGATCGATCAACCATACACTCTGCAGAGGTTTCACTAATCCTCCAGATAACCATCATCGATGCACGCGCGCACCTAGGCAGATTTCGGGCGCCTACTACCATAGGCGATGCCACTCTACCATCCAGCACTGGATCACTGGAACTGTGAAGAGAGCATGTATCCGCTCCCGAAGAGGATGCCATGCCATGTACCCACTCCTGAAGGGGGTGCCATGATCGTCTCGGTAGGGTGTTAGCTCCATCCCATGCATATACCTTCCTATCACTTCTCGCCTAGCAGTAGTGGCATCGACCTATCCAGCGGTTCGGCCGTCTCCTCCCCATGGAGAGCGAGTGGAAAGCAAGAGATTCCTAGGTCCGGATACCAGTGCAACAGTTCCTAGATTTGACCAAACCGGGATATCTTCATCAGGGTTTATCTTTAACGTGCTACCATGGCACCTTCATCCCGGGCTCCACCTCTCCGAGGATCACAACCAAGGACCACCATCACATCTCAGTTAGCCCGCCATAGGCTCCTCTCATGGGAATGTCCAGATCCATTCCCTGGCAAGACTTGCTCCAAAAGCTCGTCGTAGATCCCGGCTCGATCGACTCAACCCTCACCCTACTCCCTGCTGTAAGTTCCACCCCAAACCCGGATACAACATCATCAGCTCACATGCCCATCTGAAACATCAACTCACACATCCAGCCTGGCACCCTCCAGGCCTTCCCTGGGTTCATCACGTCGCATCAAAATGTAAGCGAGTGAAGTATATAAATTTAAATATAGCAGATAAGCAAGTGGCTAACATAACAGCGGGTAAGCAGGTGAAAGTTTACAACAAGGTAGGGCTCATCAAATAAATAATCTATCATGCAGTCCTAGCACAGGCATAGCATTATAGCAACATGAAATTAAAGCACTAGCCATACTATAATTGCATGCGTAATAGGATCTACGAGGTTGGATGGTGTGTGGCACCTTCACTGACGTAGCTGTCAGACTTCTCCTGGTAGTCACTGTCATCAGACTTGTCCTCGCTCGAGCCTGTAACAAAATTTAACGGTCGTGGAAGCGACCCCTATAGATTAGCACAAAGAACAAATGCAAAATAGAAGATCCAAATGCACTCAAACATAGCGTAGACAGATAGGGCTCGATTTATAGAAAATTTGGATATGTGGATCATAATTTTCTGAGCTTGTATGAAAAAGATATGAATTTTCAAAGATTTAAACATCTTCTGAAAAAGAAGAGGGGCTCGAGGCACGGTCTCGAGGGTTACGGTCTTGAGGGGTTACGGTCTCGAGGGGTACGGTCTCGGGGTTTACGGTCTCGGGGGTTACGGTCTCGGGGGTTACGGTCTCGAGGGGTACGGTCTCGGGGTTTACGGCCTCGGGGGTTACGGTCTCAAGGTTACGGTCTCGAGGTGTATGCTCTCGAGGGGGTATGCTCTCGAGGGGTACTGTCTCGAGGTTACTGTCTCGAGGGGGTACGGTCTCGAGGGGTATGCTCTCGAGGGGGTACGGTCTCGGGGTTTATGGTCTCGGGGTTTACGGTCTTGGGGTTTACGGTCTCGGGGGTACGGTCTCGAGGAGGTTACGGTCTCGAGGGGTATGGTTGCGAGGATACGCTCGCGAGGATACGGTCTCGAGGGGTATGCTCTCGAGGTGTATGCTCTCGAGGGGTTATGGTCTCGGTCTCGAGGGATACGGTCTCGATCTCGAGGGACACGGTTTCGAGGGTAGGTCTCGAGGACACGCTCACGAGGATACGGTCTCGAGGGGTATGGTCTCGAGGGGTATACTCTCGAGGGGTATACTCTTGAGGGGGTATACTCTCGAGAGGTATGGCCTCGAGGGCGGAAAATAGATTACAGAGCAGGCGGAATCAAGGGTAGGCTCGAAGGCAGAGAACTGCTCTGCTTCCACAGCGGTGCTCAGCCGGTTTTGATGGGGTTAAACAACCGGCGAGGGGCTGCTACAGGACTTCGCTAAGCCGTGCATTGTCCTCGGGCCGTCAAGGCGGACACGAAGGTGGTCATCGAGTCAGGAGCTTGGTTCTGGCGACGTGCTTTATGGTGGACAGCGGCTCGAGGGTGACGGCGCTCGAGGTGTCGAACTCGAGGGTCGACGCATCGAGGTGTCAAAGGGTCTATCTCGAGGGTCAGTTTGGCGAAGGGTCAACTCGAGGGTCGGCTATCGAAGGGTCATACTCGAGGGTCGGTTTGTCGAAGGGTAAACTTGAGGTTCAGCTCGAGCGCGTGATCCATCTCGGACGAGATTGGCTCAAACACAGAGTTCTCCTCGGCGATCGGCGA
Source organism: Bothriochloa decipiens (assembly GCA_023333625.1). Classification (NCBI taxonomy): domain Eukaryota; kingdom Viridiplantae; phylum Streptophyta; class Magnoliopsida; order Poales; family Poaceae; genus Bothriochloa; species Bothriochloa decipiens. Next base: position 26,473,026 of record CM041637.1, on the reverse strand, counting down.
CGGAAAAACCCTCGATTCCTGGTGCCACAAAGGATCTCTGGCGCCATTAACCCGCCCATCGGTTTCGGGACTTCACGACGGTCATGTTGATGGACTTCAGGGTGACAGCTTTACTTCCGGTGTCGAGCTCGACGGCGGACGGTGGCTCGACGGCGACGGTGCTCGATGTATACTTCACACCGAGTCACTCCAGCTTCAACTGGTGGTATAGATGGACGGTTGGAGTCACGCAACACCTGCTCGAGGTGCCGGCGGTGACCAAAACACACGGCGGAGTCCACGTGGGCAGTAACTCCCATGGCGGAGCTTCGACAGGTCCTCGGTGCACGGCAACGGCACTCCGAGAGGGTCCACAGTCTCCATCTTGCCCAAATCAACGCAGCTCATCACGGCAGAGCTTCCCGGCTTCTTCTTGCTCCTCGAGGGTGGTCGATGGTGGCAGGAAACAACGGTGAATGGCAGCGTTCTGGAGCGGCAACGTACTGACACGTCGACGACAAGGCGGTTCGGGTCGGTGCTCTGGCGAGGCAAACGTAGAGCTAGGGCACGCACGGAGTCCGTCTCATCAAGGCGAGCGCATATCCAGAAACAACGGAGGTCGAGGCTCAACAGAAAGGCGGCTGGGTGATCTTGCCACGGCGAAGCTTGGCACGCGGCGATGAACTAGGCGGCTTCCGTTCCGGCATCCTCCCGATGCCGTGGTCCAAGAGGCTCAGCTAGTCTCGTGTGTGTGTGCGGATGTGTCCAGTGAGGTCGATAGTGAACTACGCCTACACGCTCACGGCGGAGCGCCATGGCCAACAGCACGACGGGGGTTCGAGAGAGCGGCGATGGTGGTGCTCACCGATGGTTGAAGAGGATGGAGGTGCGGTACAAGTCCAAGTGGCTCCGGCTCACGGTACTGCTCCTCCTTCCTCCTCCCGACGCAGCAGCGGTGGCTCCGAGTCGACGGTCTTCCTCCCCAACTCCGGCGGTGGCTTCTTCTTCTTCCCCGACTCCTTTCTTCCCCCTTCCTCCTCCTCTCCTCCACTTGAGGTTGGTAAGATGGAATTGAGCTCCACCAGAGCGGTGGCGGCGACCTGGGAGCCCTAGGGTGCCGGGGGTGCTGTTTTATAGGGCGGACGCGGTGGTAGGTAGCCAACGGACGGTCGATCATGGCTCTGCTTGATCGAGCGGCCAAGGGGTGTCCAAGTCAGCAGCTGAGGCTCGATCTGGGTCCAAAGAGCAGTGAGAGGGGGCTCGGTAGCGCTGGGTGATAAAGTTCTTCACGGCGGTAGCGTTCCACTGTGGCGACAGCGCAGGTGCGCGCGTGCGGAGAATGTTGCCTGCGGCCGTGGGAACTTTACGCGGGCTGGTCGGTCCAGGTGGCTTGCGGGCGCACGTTGATGCAGGGCGACACTGGATCGGGCGATCGAGGGAGGTTGCTTAGGAGCGACGCCAGGGAGTAGTGCTAACGCGAGCACACGCGGCCGGTCTGGTGACCTCAGCGGGCGCGATGACACGTGGGTCCCACTTCGGGGCCC
>CM041637.1:26319447-26446266 GCA_023333625.1 Bothriochloa decipiens | reverse complement strand
TTGTGATCTGAAGCCGGATCGGTGTGTCGTGCTCCACCAAAACGATACTTATCTCCATCTGACGGAAGATCAGGGAATCACGTCCCCATCAACAACCACAAAAATACTATCCCTTCCCCTCTTGGTCCTAGGCAATCCTAAAATAAAGTCCATTGAAATATCTGTCCATGGAATAGAAGGAACAGGAAGAGGCATATACAACCCATGTGGATTCAAGCGAGACTTAGCTTTTTGACATGTGGTGCAGCGTGCCAAGAACCGCTCAACATCTTGTGATTGGACCTTGAATGTCCAGCGGAGTATCATCTTGTGCATCCAATGGAGTGATGTCCTGATCATTTACTTTGTGAAATTTTATTCTCGCAATAGTGTTGTAGTGCTCTAGTTAGTCTTATAGTAGTTATACACTAGATTCTGATCCTGTAAACAACTCTTGGTTGTTTACCATCACCACAAGGTGCTCTTGTGGATCGTATATTCGTTAGAGTAGTGAGCGTTAGTGTAAGTGAGGTGCTTAGGCTAAGTCTCACCTTTGGTTATCGCTGGTCCACATGGACAGTTCATGGGTGCACTCCCGAAAGGTGACATGTCTTAGGCGACATTAAAGTTTCTCACCACGTCCGGGCTAGTTCTTAAAAGGCAAGGTGTTTACTAAGAGAATAGTCGCTTTAGTAGGGGTTCTGTGTCCTGCTGTCTCATCTATCCCTAGCAACAATGTAGTAAGGTAGCAATCCTAGTGTGTTACGACTATCTGACTAGATTAGAGTACAGAAGTAGAATTAGAACCACAGGAGTCCTTTACTCACTCATTGTCCTCCCACCTAGCTATACTACACTATTTATCCTTAGTTATCTCATAGTTACTTTTGAATCATCACCTTCCTTTTTACCCTTCATTTTACCCCCTCTGCACTAGTTGTCACTAAATTGAGATAGAATTCCATTAACATTTCTAGGTGCTTTCCCTTGGGGTATATAAAAATTACGATACCTAGGAATACTCCCAGGTGATGTGCTACAGCGGTACATTCTGTGCACTTGTGGAATCATCCAATAGTTATTAGAAGTACCCCCAGGCATCTCTGGTGTTGTCACCTACCTTTGGTGGTGATGCTAAGATTTGCCAACTATTTCTGGCGCCGTTGCCAGGGAAAGCATAGCCTAGAAATTTTAATACGATCGAATCCAGAAAATCTATCATCAATTTAGAACATCTTAGCTGTAGAGGGGTTTACCCTTTACCTTTGTTTCTCTGTTTTGTGAAACAAGGCAGTGCATGAGTGAATTCTGATACAAAGCAAATACATCAGAAGATCCTGAGACATCCCAAAGGATTCCTAGACACCATCTAGTATCCCATCGGAGATTCAGCTCACACTTGGATTCACTCAAGGAAGGAAGCTCAGCACCAACGCATAAACAGTCAATGGCTACATCATCAATCTCAAACTTCTCAGCTCCCTTAGTCGCCCATGTTACCACTAGACCAAGAGTGGAGGTAGCATAAGTCAATTTTGAGATCAAGCCATCACTATGGTGCAAGCCAGTTCATTTAGTGGGAAGCCACATGAAGATGCAAATGCACATCTACAGTATTTTCTAGAGGTGTGTAGCACAATTTTCATCTGAGGGGTCATAGTTGACGCCATCCGTCTTCACTTATTCCAATTCTCTCTACTTGAGAAAGCAAAACAATGGTTTCACGCTCAGCCTGATGATGTCAATACCTAGAGTAGGTGTGTCAATGCATTCCTCGTCAAATTATTCCCAATGGGCGAGACATCTGCTCTGAGGGCGAGGATTTCAAGCTTCCAACAATAGGAAGATGAGACTATTCCTGAAGCATGGGAATGTCTCCAGGAGTACATTTGAGAGTGTCCACATCATGGAATCAAGGAATGGTTCCTGATTCAAGGTTTTTACCATGGGCTAACTCTAGTGGCCCATAGTCACCTTGATGCCACTGCTAGAGGAGCGTTCATGGCACTCAATGTCACTCAAGCTGAGAATCTCATTGACAACATAGTGACAAATCAAGGATGGAGTGATGAATGTTCTCAACCCAAGAAGAGAGGCATGAAGAACATTGAAGAAGTAGATGCAATCTCTCAAAACATGGAGCTTGTATAGGAGATTGTTGCATGATTTAAAATTTTGAGGAAATCGACATGCACTTTAGAATCTAGAATCTTTCATCTCTTGCATAAATAGAATGTAATGAGAAGTGTGCATGACAACCATGAGTGGTACCTAGAAACTTGAGCAATCACTCACCATGCTTTAGTCATATCTTGTTCCCTCCCTCTTTATTCCACTCAACACACACTCCAAGAAAGGATTCCATGGGAAAACACACAAAGGAGAGATTTAGTGCTCCATCATGCTTGTGTGAGACCACCTTGACTCTCAAATTTGGCATGTAGCAAAATAAAGGCATGAGGGGTGTCAGTCGACGCCCCCTTCATGCACCCACACCACATTTTCTTCTCTCCCCTCATTCCCATGATGCACGAGCAAGGTGCCATCTACTTTAGTCAATTCTTGCCTCCTTTTTTATTCCCTTCCTTTCTCTTTCATGCATTCCAATGCATTGATTCCATGAAACATCTCCAAAAGAAGGGAAAGTGAGCAAAGTAGTGGAGCATCAAGTGTTGTTGGTTGCATAGATGACAAATTTCAAAATTTGGAGGAGACAAGGGCATCGGCCGATGCCCTATTGGTGGGCCCAGCACCTGCCTTTGCTCTCTCTTCACCCACTCACAGTTTTGACAAGAATTTCAAAATTTGGAGGAGGGATGGGCATCGGTCGATGCTTATTTAAGGCACCCAAGGCTTGCCTTTCCTCTCCATCCCCACTCACTCACTCAGGAATCCCTTGCTCACTTCAAACACTCTAGAAAAATCCCGACATTCTCATTCACTCTCAAGGTGCAACAAGAAAAGCAAGGAGAGGTAAAATGACGGTAAGAAGGTTTATTGACTAACATTAACCTCTCTTGTCCAAGTTTTCTTTGCTTAGCAGGATGAAGAACCCACTCAAATCCACGATGAGAAAAGCACGTGAAACTTTTAGTAGGAGTTCGTCGAGGCGTTCCCACAAGTCCTTGAGCACAGAAGGTGAACCATCCTCCCACCACACCAAGGAGTAGGTCTATGAAGAGCAAACTTACGAGGATCCCATAGAATAAGACAAAGAAGAAATAAATGAAGATGCCCAACCTGTGAGGATGCAAGATGAGCAAACCGACCTTTGGTTAACCGCCGAAGAAATGGTCACCCTCGATAAAATACGCCACCGTGAGTTTGAGCACACCAAGGTATTTGATCCTCAACTCCTCTGCCGTACAGGTATGGATGAGGAGTTCTTTACTGTCTTTGGTGCAATTGGTTGGGGTAATTTCTGGGAATTCTCTCAATATCCTGGCAGTACGCTTCTCACCTTGGAATTCATGTGCATCATAAAACTCACTAAAAATTACGTTTATTTTCTCTTATGAAACTTTGATTTTACCATGAGCTGGAAACAATTTTCTGCATGCTTGGGTTTTATAAATTGTACAACTAATATTGAGCATGCCACTAAAAACTTTGAAAAGCGAGAATTTTGGTATGATACAACTGGGATACAATATCGTAGGAAGAAACAACCACGCACTAGCCATTTTTACAATCCCACCTTATGCTTCATGCACACATGGCTAGGTGTCACACTATTCCCTAGAAGAGTTGTTAGGGAGATTGACAGTGTTTTCCTTTATGCCATGGTTAATAAAATTCGTATTTCACCTGTGAAAGCCATGGTACAACATTGGATAACTGCGCCCGGTAGGAAGGGCTCATTTAATTTCACTTCTATAATTACAAAGCTTTGCACCCCTCTTGGCATACTTGAAGATTTCAATGATTATATAACCACTCCTATAATTGCTTTAAAGAAGGAATTTTTCATTAAAGGAAAATGTATGATGGGTGGCTGTTGGTATTTGTTAAGTGCAAATGAAATATGAAGGATTCCACAAGCGCACAGAAAATACCATTGTAACATTTTACCGGGAGTATCCAGGTATCGTTATTTATATTTTACCACAGGAAAGCATGGGTTAAAGAATATGATAATTCACCATCATGTAGCTACTAACTTAGTAAACCAACTAGACTAAAGCAGGGGGTAAATGATATCTGATAGGAATAATGCATAACATACTCAGGAGAATTATATGATAAATGAGTAGATAGCTTCTCTATTACTTTGGTTCTGTGTAACTAGGGTATGGGTGGATATAGCAATCACACACATGACACTTTGGAGCAGCAGGTCCTTTCCAACTCTCAAAGAATACTGGGAAAAGAGTAGTTGGGAGAAGGCTGCCAAAAGCTCTATGAAACATCAACCCAAACGTGTTGGATTACAAAGGCCTTACAGAGCTATCACCCCTGGGGCTACCACAACTATCCGTGGGGTTGAGCGCAACCTCAGGTAACCTATAGACTAAACACCATGTCTAATCTATCGATTACTACTCTAGCTACTCAAGATAACTAGAGCACTCAATACGAGCAAAGATCCCATGCCAAAATGTAACAACTATACTAAACATACATATGAAAGACAATAAGTAAATAGAGAAGATGAATATATATTAAAGCACAAGTCTTGCAAAGAGTAGATACAAAAACATACCAAATCCCTAAAGACTTCTCTAGAATTGGAGCACAGCTCTGCTCTCCCTAACTCTCAACTAGAACTAATCTACTACATTGGAAAGTCTAGCCCTAATTCTCTAGAGAAGAGAGGTCATCCTTTCATGGGACACCTCTACATCCCCACAATGAGATATGAATAATGAATTAGGGTTTCTCCCAAGGCCAGGGGCCTTTCTTATAGAGCCCCCTAGGATGCACCGTGGCCTTCAGATCAAAATTACCTTAATCAATGACTTAGATTGGACCTCAAAGGCGGTGCGAGCAGGATTCGCGAGCCTGGACCTGATTGGTCCAGGTCAGTAGGTGCCTGCCCAAAGATTGTGGGAGGCCACTCGGCCACCGAGCCGGCTCGGGCTCATCTTTGGTGGGCTCGTAGATATCGTCGTTAGCTTTCTGAATTATCTTGGATCACCCCAAACGGAGTTTGTATATGTCCTGGGTGTATGTTTTACTCCGGACTGTTCCTCGAGCCCATTAGCAATCTTCTGGAAGGTGTAACTTTGTCATTCGGACTCCGATTTGGGTGAATCAGAACTCCATCTGATGTGCCTCGATGAGCTCTATGCAATGGTTCACTTTATTTCATCATTTGATATACTTCTATTTGGTAATTCAGGTACTTTTCTGCTTTAACCCTTGCAAAACATAGATTCACCAAAACTCATGGAATTCTGTCAGTGTGATCCCTATATCTAGATGGTAATGATGTTTAGGTCCTTTTTCATGTCTCGTTGATGGTTAAAAAATTGAGTTATCTACCGTCAACAAACTCCCCAATGGAACATTTGAATTTAATCTTCCAAAGATAGAAGAAATAATCACTTTGCCATGTCTAGAATTAAAACTGTATGGGGCCACCCATTAATCCCTAACCTTCATGGAATTGGGAGACGTGCAAGTGTTTCAGGTCCATGCACTCGTGGGAAGGCACGAGCTGCACAGCAAAATGATAATGAGGGTAGTGATGACAGCGACTATGCAGAAACTCCAGATGCAAGGCATACATCCCGTGCAGGAAGAGGACGAAGGTCTGGAGCATGTCTTTCCCATGTTTCTCTTTCTTCCTTGCAGGAAATAGGAACCCGTAGCGAGCGGTAGGACACCAACCTACTCAACACACAGTTTAATCAACTGTGCATGGGCCATGAAGCCATCCATAATGTCACAGTGCAGACACAACAGTAGCTCCAGAGTTACCAGGAACAAAATGATAGGAACTCGGTTAATCTTTATCGATATCACAACATGCCCATACCTCCAAACATTCCTCAGCGCCTACAAAACAGCCACATCCTCACCCGCCTCCGCAATATCCTCCACAATTTCCTCCACAATATCCACCATACTATCCTCCACCATATCCATTTCCACCTTAGTGAGACACCATGGGAAAGGACAAAGGTTGGGGGAGATTCTCTCCCCCACTAAGGTAAGTACTTCTACCTTTTAATTATACAATTTTATTGTTGTTGAAAAAAATGAAAAAGTATAAAAATGCCAAAAATATTTCCCATGTTTTATTTAGCTTTCTAAGGTTATATATGTCATGCATGTTATCTCTTCTTTTGGAAATGATGAATAGTTGCTCTGTTAATGTTTCTCTAGTACCTAGTATATAACTTAATATTTCCTTTAGTATGGATCACTTGGCTCACACAAATCGCTATGAACCTGAATAATTTTTATGGGTTGCAAGTGCTAGAACTAAGTCTAAGTTGTTGTGAGATATGAGACAATGAAACAAAAGCTGCTATAATATTGTTCTAAGCATGCATGACTACTGGAGTTTTATTTTAAAAAATGACAAAAAAACCTTAATTGTTCCTCAATGGTGAGAAATTCCTAACATAGCCATATATGCTTACATGATAGAAAACTTTCCACATAGGCTATTTATCTTGTGTTGGGTTTCGTCAAGTCTTGTTGACTTTTGTTGAGAGAATTTTCATATTCCTAAGATCAAGATCACACACACGCCGCATATATTTTGCTGCTTCTACACTGGAAGTACGCACAAACATGCTATCCATTTACCACCAAAATAAATTGCTCCTTGTTTTACATTTTTAGTCTCTCTTCATCATGTTGTATTAGGTGAGACACTATAAAGGGCTAGCCAAAATAAATATCTATAGAAAAGGACACATGAAAGTCCTCAGTCAAAAAAAATGCTAGCCCTGTCTCAATAGAAATAAAAAAGAGAGAGAACTTAGCAATAAAGGAGCATTTTTAGTCCACCATATATCCACACACTTGCACATCTTGATCTAGGGGTATGACACTCCTCTCCGAAGGTCCGAGCTTTGACTTTACAATATATGCAAGGTAAGTATGTCATTATATTCATTCCTATCTTGAGCTCCACATAAACATTTTTAGAAGTAGGATGGAAAGCAACCTTATTATGCGCCTTGTTAAGGGATCATACACCATTTGAGCGACACGAGAGTACCATATGAGGAACATTAAGTTTTCTTTTGAAAAATATTGCAAAACCTTCGGTATGAAACTTGCAAGGAAAAAGAAAAATAGTGCTGAATTCTAACTATTCTGTCTCATAACCACCCAAGACAAAGGAAAGGGCATAAGCCCCATGAAGGACTAAGGTAATATGGGTGAGTTTTTGAGAGCTAAATTTTTCATACTAATTGAAATACTTTGTTATATGCATGCTACTCTTGAAATGTGAACATTGTAGCAACTCCTGATCCAACTGAGACTAAGTTTAATTGTTTGCTCGGGACGAGCAAAAGTTAAGCTTGGGGGATCTTGTTGATGGCAATTGTGCCATAAATTTCCACATCAAAACAATGTCAACAGTCCTAGAAAAGAGAAAGAATAACATGACATAGACATATTTTTATAATAAATTGGTTCCACTTGTACTCTTAGTAATTGGATACAAGGATATTCAAAATGCCAAAAAATGAGCACCTAGACCCACCATAGGGGCATCGGCCGACGCCCTCTTGGAGTCCAGGGAATGGGACGCGGCACAATCCATGGGAAGCCTGATGAAGTCAATTTCCACCCTCAGATCACATTTGTGTTTTCAATCAAGGGTGAGAAGCAAAGAGACATGGATTAACGGGCCCACAATATTTAATCCGAAGCAAACCAAAGCAAGACACACACAATGACATGTGGGGACATCAAGGGAAGCCAATTAGTGGGCCCAACCTGCCAGGGAGGCATCGGCCGATGCCCTCCATGTGGGCCCAAGCCACCAACTTTGCTCCACTGCCTTTGTGCATGCCGCCATGCAGCTCTTTTGATCCTGGATGTTGATTTAAGGTGGATCCAATGATGGTTTATCCAAGGGTGGAGAGATGGGGAGCACACGGATTGATGACATGGCATCCCCCCAACTCCACCTATAAATATGGGCTGCCTCCACCCTCTCAAGACATGATTCAATGGTTCAATGATCTATTCAAGTGAGATACACCATCATTAGTTTAGTTGTAGTTTTAGTCTAGTGTGGGAGTTAGAGTTGAGTCGAGCAAAGCTCGGGGTCTCTGGAGTCGTCTTCTGGAGAGTCTGGTATGCTCTTGTATCTTTATCTTTTTGTAAGACTTTCCTTTATTTAATATAGTGTTCTTCTTTTACTTTTTTGAGTATTTACTTTGTGCAATTTTATTCTCGCAATAGTGTTGTAGTGCTCTAGTTAGTCTTATTGTAGTTATACACTAGATTGTGATCCTGTAAACAGCTCTTGGTTGTTTACCATCACCGCAAGGTGCTCTAGTGGATCGTATATTCGTTAGAGTAGTGAGCGTTAGTGTAAGCGAGGTGCTTAGGCTAAGTCTCACCTTTGGTTGTCGCTGGTCTGCATGGACAGTTCGTGGGTGCACTCCTGAGAGGTGATAGGTCTTGGGCGGCATTAAGGTTTCTCACCACGTTCGGGCTAGTTCTTAAAAGGCAAGGCATTACTAAGAGAATAGTCGCTTTAGTAGGGGTTCTGTCTCCTGCTTTCTCGTTTATCCCTAGCAACCACGTAGTAAGGTAGCAATCCTAGTGTGTTACGACTGTCTGACTAGATTACAGTACAAAAGTAGAATTAGAACCACAGGAGTCCTTTACTCACTCGTTGTCCTCTCACCACTAGTAGAGATATGACCTACCATGATGAACTATTTCTATCACGGTAGGTGCAAAATTCATCACTATTTCAGTTCCGTGATGAATCTATGACCAAAATGCCATCGTCGCAGAACTCGCATCACACATATGTTATTGTGATGATCCTCAAGGAATCATTGCGGAAACCTACCTTCGATGACCAACATGTGGACGTCATAGAAGTTTTTCGTATGTGTACATGTGGGCTACATATGCAAACATTGATGGCAAGACGGCCGTTAGGCGCCCAGATGGCCGTTTGGCGCCCATGGCGGCCGTTTGGCTGACATGGCGTGCTCAGGGTCTTCCACGTTTTAGGCTCCTAGAGGACCACGTGTCTAGACAATGGTGAACCATGTGTCAATTTCTTATTGGCACAGGTTGCAGTGTTACCATTAGCCCATTTGTCTCTATTTTATTGGACCATCTGTCATTTATTTATTTGTTCATGTGTCAATTTTTATTGGCACATGTTTCACGTCCCTATTAGCCCACTTATCTGTGCTTCATTGGACCATCTATCGGGTTTTTATCTGTACACGTGGCCATCTCTCATTCTACCACATGCCATTGTGGCTTGCATCCACATTTCGTTTGTTAATCCACCACATGGCTTCATGCTATTCAACCGCGTGTTGGGTACTTAGAAACACACATTTCTTGCCATGGAAATTGCACATGTAGAGCAATGATCCGTTATTAATCATCCATGTGCGCTGCCCTGGACCGCCCACAGCCGACATTCATTTTTTCACAGAAATAAGATGGAATCATCCAAATACCCATTTGAAAACATCACTGAAACTAATTTACATTTCATACCGTATAAACCAGCATGAGTCCACACATCAAACCGGCACATACCGGCAAACAGGTCTACACATCAAACCACAAAAGTTAGCAACATCAAGGCCGCAAGCAGTAGCAAACCTATAGTCAATTACTAGAAGAAATGGCGGCCAACAATTCCTCACAAAAATTCTGGTGCTGCTCTTTTGCTATCTCTTGTAATCCCCAAAATCTATCACAATCTTCTGAGCCTTCATCTTCTGTTCAGCTAGTTCCTCAATGAGGGCAGCAGAACTAACCCCGTTCCTCATAAAGCTTTTGTCGAAGCATCCTCTCCGCCAATGTATCTGTTGAGCTTGTTTGGATACCAGCATTCTTCAGCAAAGGGATATTGCTGATGGGTGCCGGGGACTCATTCTTACCGTGTGAGTCCCAGATGACCTCGCAAACAACATCAGCACTAGTCATTGGTTCCCCCTTCAGCAACACAGGCGGCTTGTAGACTTTCCATAGCTACCTGCATATGTTAAAGCATAAACTTTAGGTACCAGATAGTGGTATAAAGGTACCAGATAGTGGTAGAGGACTTAAATTGAAAACCTAGGAGATTAATCCATAACAACTAATGCATAGGTATTGCGCAGCATATTGATGATAGGGAGCCAACAGAGATTACGTAAGCACAATGTTCAGGTACCGTATAGATCGGTGTATAATTGCAAATTTCAAGTAAATCAAGCGAAGGTACTTACAACAGCTTCTTTTGCAGCGTCACTAAGGCCTTTCTTCTTACTGGTATGGAACTCCTTGAAGACTTCCACAGCATTAACATCTGCATCAGATCCCTCCTATTGTCCATCAAGTCCTTGATTTTGTTGTGCGGCCTTCCTCTTGTCCTCCATCTGTTCACACTGCACATGAGTTTTAGTTCATATATATATAAAGTCCAAGTAACAATACAATGAAACCATCACTTACAAATTTGTGGAGCTTGACAACATAAGATTGAGACCCTGTAGCCTGATGGTACTTAACTTTTGCATGGTTTTGCTTATTCTTCGTAGATACATCATGTAAAGTTATTGGTGTTACACTGCAGCACAAGTAGACCATAGCAGGAATAGACAGGCATTCGATGACTTCACACACACCTTGTTCTTTGCACTGGACCAAGATTTGACAAGGTCATTCAACTGCTTATCATTCATAGACTAGACAGGAGAGCACGTCATGATCTGATCAGCTGGGACTTTATTGTAGTAGAGTTTCTTCAACCTATAGCATTCCTGCCTCACAGCACACTTAAACACATTCCAACAAGCATCTCTCATTGGTGGGTGATGCTGGTCAAAGGTCAGCTTTTGCCTGCAGTAGCGTGCTTGCAAATTAAATTAGTTTCTTAGTTGCTCAAGGCACAGTTGAATGTAAACAAGGGGTAGCGATGCATACAGATAGCTTATGCAGAAAATTTTCAAAATGGACCTTGCCATCAGGTGCCTTGTAATGTTTGAAATGGGTGAATATTAGTACTTGATCCATGACTACTATACTGGCCGCTGAGGCAAACTTGGCAGCTTGCAGTGCATCATGTGGCCATCTGTTCCCCTTGGAAATAGAGATGGGCATCCTCATTCCTCCAAATGCACCAATCATTCCATCAAGCATAAGTCCCATACCTTTTCCCCGTCGTTTCCTCTCTTGGCAGTGGTTGTTCTACACAGTTTTCATGCATTCAGGTTGTTAATAGATAGTGCGAAATTGATTGATAGACATGTGCAAGTTAATACCAACCTTGGACAATTTTATTATTGTTCTGTGGGTCAGAGGAGACAGTAGCTTGCTCAGAAGGATCCTCTATGGCATGGGTATTGTCATCTAGTAGAATTTCTATTTGTTATACAAGTAGCCTAGATGTCAAATAGCTATTGCAAATCAATAGATATAGATATGTAGGTTAATACCAACCTTTGCAGCATTCGCTATTGTTTTGCATTTGAAGGAAGACAACAGTTTGCTCAGAGGGACCCTCTCCATCTTCAACATGGCTACTGTTATCTGGAGGTGAGAAGTTGCCCACAGGGTTGTGGTCGCCTCCTCCTGATCCATCAAGCACTTTATGTTTACCTAACCAACTACAAACACCAATCAACTTAGGTGCTACTGGCATCACTCGCTTCGTACAACTTTGCCCGGCACCCATATTACCAAAGCCTTTTGTCCTACTGATAGAGTCTCCTCTATGCCTTCCTAGAACCGGACACTGAAGGTTATGAAACAAACATAAGTAGCAAGCATAAGCAGATTACATTGCCACCGAACAAAATATAGAACAGAACAAGCAACTTAACTAGTAGGGACTCTGTCTCAGCTTCAAAGTCTAAATCTATTTCATATTCTTCATAGCCACCGTGAGTGAACTCACATGGTTTAGGGATATATTCCAAATCTTCTCTTGACTTTTTTTCATTTGTAGGAGACACAGGGTTTCGGCACACAGATAGTCCAAGTTCTTGCAATTTTAGTTGAATGCTTATGATATATGCAATCCATGCTTCTTCAAAATGATTTGGTTAATCTACATCTACATTATATAGGCAGGGGTGTAAAGAAATCATCCCATGTGGTAAAGTTTAAACCAAATGTAAACAACAGAGAAGGGGTGTGCAAATACGAGTCAGCAAGAATCATCCCAGGTTCAACCACTAAGGTCGTAAAGAAATCATAAAAAAACCACTACAATACAACACACATCATAAAAAAGGATCTTGGTACCTGTTACTCTGCCTTGACTGGCTAGTGTTCATTGTCGGCCTCGAGGTCTCATCGTCATCGTGGAGCTGGTGTGGCAGGTGTTGATGATGGTGTACCGGATTGAGATCCGGCTAGGGTTCGGATCCGATGCATCATGACGAGTGCCGAGCTAGGGGATCCGGATCTGGAGTCAATCTGCTCTGGCGATGGCGCCTAATGCTCGGAGCGGGGTGGGCTAGCAACATGGTGGCACTGCTTGAAAATTTGAAGTGGAGAGAGCGGGAAGAGACGGGTGCGGTTGGGCCTACGAGAATGGGAGATGGGGGCGGAGAAGGCCTGTCCTTGTGCTTTTATGTTGCCACCACAATACCACAAATGCCCTTGTCTTAGGTGAACATATTTTTTGTGCGGAAGGGAAAGAGAGACATCTACGTGTTGGTTGGCACGGAGCGAAAATTCAAACCTACGGGCAGGGTGACCGCGCCGTCTGCTCTAAAGCAGAGATCGCCACATATTCCGTGTTTTTAATAAGAGGAATTAGATTTAGCCTGGGAGACCACCCTAGTGTGCTCTTAGCTGAGGTCGCCACATATTACTCTATGTTTTTCTCAAAAAAGAAAAAACATATATTACTTTACTGCTCCATCCGTCCACAAATAACTTATCTTTTTCACTTTAGGACATTATGTTTGACTGCTTGTCTTATTCAAAATTTTTGTATAAACATCATTCATTTTGATATGACTTATTTTATTATTAGATATATTTTAATAATAATTTATTTATTTTATAAATTGTATAAAAGTTTTAAATAAGACGAGCAGTCAAACATGATGTCTCAAAGTCAACAAGTTAAGTTATTTGCGGAAGGTGGGAGTACGTGCTGGTTAATAGCAAATTCATGGCTAAATTGTTCCTAAGGCCTAATTTGGAAGGAAGGAGCAAGCACACCTAGGATTGAAAACCCTCCTTAATAAAGAACTAATACAGTGAAAGTAAACATAATATCACAATGTCGCAAAACAAAAGCCCCACCGGTTTTTTTCTTTTAAGATACGGTTACCCGACTTTGATCAATAAGAAGTTATATACTTATTACTCCCTGCTGATTTGGATAACTATTGGGGCTTTTGAACTACCCCACCCCTTGTTTTACCTACTAAAGTCATGGATTCTGCGGGATTTGAGTTTGTACCAAAAGAGGGGGGCAAAAGCCTCCACCTTGTCCTCCTTGCTAGTGCTCCGTAGCTACGTGTATTTTAGGTGATAGGCAGTGGTTGGTGGCCGGTGATGGCGTCGACTCTCTGGCTATCATAGCAGAAAAATGCTGTGCTGTGTGGCAGAAGGGATTGTTCGCCTGCACCAGTTGTACATACTGTACTGCATGAGGAAGAAAGTCCGACCATTGCAAATGTGACTGCATCAGACATACCTCATGTTATCCTAATGTTAAACGCAAGAAAGACCATGCATTGTATATCTCAGCAGCCAGATACCTATCATGTCATACATCATGACATAATGACACACTAATGTGGCTGACACATAATACCAATGTCCATCATTGAGTCCATGGACAAGAAAACAACATTGGTCCATTTCAAATGTCGTGAGAGACAGATACATCAAATGGATCCAAATGAATTCAACATCAAGGGAACATAAGGAAGATAGACTGGTCTGCAGTTGACCTCTTTTTTAATGAGACATCTACCATACCAATGGACACTGTGATGGATGTCATGAACTTCTCTGTAGTCCATGTTGTATGCGATGATTGTTCCATCCTTACCAGCAAAGAAAATCAAATTCCATTCTAGGTGAACTGTAATCACTATGTGCTTCTCTTGCATAAGCTCATAGGCACCAAATCACACATTAGTCATTCCAAACAACTCTTGGGTGCTGACTGTATGCTTCAGTGTCCAATTGTTAGTATCATAGTCTTCAAGGATCCAGATTGAAAGCTGGGTTCTAAACGGAGTGTCATCAACAAGACACACACATAAGAGACCTAAGCTTGATGCATGGACTGTACAGCACCATCAGGCCTATCAATTTTACTCCATTTGTTTCCCCCCATATCCACAGCAAGTATCCTGGAGTAGTTAGAGTACCCCAAAAATGTGCAGACAGCCGTTAAGAAACACACTCTGTGCACTCAAAAATGTCACATTAGTTTCCTCGCCCCATTGAGATTCTGTGTAGATCCATGCTGTGGTTTCAGATGAGTATATCTCCACACCTATGCACACAGTGTCTTCACTACCAATATATTCTATCACATGGAAGTGCGACGAGGCCGTGGGATCAAAACACAAGCGAGCCTCACCAACAACATGGCCAACATCCCTTGTGCTAGGCGGCAGTACCTTGAACTTCTTGGTCACTGGGTTGCAGATAATATAGCGGTCTCCATCAGTCACGTGGCACTAGCATAGGAGGAGGCCGTTGTAGCAATCTGAGACGGCCACCATTTCAATGTCAAAGGGCAAGAATTTCAAAGAGGGTGGTTCACCCTGTACGCTGCTGAAGTGTCGATAGCCATTATAAGTGTTGTAGAAGAAGCCGACCAAAGTTTAGGACAACAGCTGAGTGAACATGGGGTCCAAGATGAGTCTTTTCCAGGATTTACAGATGACTTTGCAGCAAAACAAGGAGCGAGAGGGGAGGAAGCAGAGGATATCGATGATGATATCGTCTGGGAGGCTGGCAAACGCACTCGTCCTCCTGTTGTGGGCCTCCTCCATTTCATCAGTGTGTATTAAGCCTCGGTTATAACTGAAGAGGAAAATAATACAACAAAGATTCATCAGTAAAATCCACAACAGCCTTGTGCTATAGGAAATACCTGAACATAGAGTAGGAGATCATCCACATTTAGAGTAGCAGGTATATATATGCAATCTAGACTAGCAGTTAGACCATCACAACATCAGCTAAATCAAGTGCACTGTAGCTTAAAAATTTGTGGATCAGATGAAGCAAACAGCAAAAGAGGAGGAAGGAGACCTGGGGATCGGATCTATTAGCTCCTCCACGGACGCCAATGCCAGTGCGCTCCACCGGGAAAGCCCTGCCGCCTGCCTCCAAATGGACGCCAGAGCCACCGCAGCACACTGAAAAGAGACCACCAGAATACACCTTCCTCCGTCGCTGCAAGCCCAATGGGCAATGGAGAAGTGTTTGGCGTTTTGAGGATATGTTGCGTTTTTAATAACTACGAGGCGTGCGTCGAGAATATATGGTTCGGTGACGAGATGTAGCGCGGGAAAACCATCGCATACGCGGGAAGAAGGAGGCAGGAAGGGGTGATTTTTTTCCAATTTGGAAAGATTATAGGAAAGAAGGATGTGAAGGTGTAGGAGAATATAGACAACTGTCAAACTTTTCACAAAGGTAAGAAAGTCCAGACCCCGTGCATTTGACTGCGTCAGACAGTACCCTGCAAAGTTTACCCTATTTTTCCTATGCTGCTTGTTACTCATTGTGCATTTACCTCCTTTTCCTATGATGCTTGTTACTCATTGTGCATTTGACCACGTGGTTGTTGTTGATGCAGAGGGAAAGACATGGAGGGCTAATTTGTGCAGGTTTTGGAATCTGAGCGCTTTTGATCAATTTTTCTCTGAAATCTTGTTGGTGTTGTTCCTTTTGAACTGAGCATTAACCATGTGGTAAAATGATGTTATTGTTTAGTGTTTATGGAATTACATACATTCCCTTGTTATATGTTTCTAAAATAGGTGTGATGTTCAAGTACCTCATAACCAATGTTTTGATTAGTGTTTTGATTGTTCAATGGAGACAATTGTACCTTGATGTAATAATTAGCAGGGTTAAGCTTTGTTGAGGGTGGTGTAGCATCGGTCGCTTGGTCATTTTTTAGCTGGTTTTGTGGCCCCTAGTGGTTCTGTTTACCTTGTTTGTTGTAAACCGTTGGCAGCAAGGAGTTCATCTCAACAAGTGCTTCCTCGATCCAGTGCAGCATGGATGAGACGTAGCTGTTCATTTTTACTGTGAAAGCAAGAAAATCTGAACTCTACATATTTGATCGTGAGGACGAAGTGCCAAGGATTGTCTATTTTGAATGTCTTAGCAATTAATCTGCTCGCGAACTGATAGCTCTGCATCAATCGCCAACCTGGTGCCTGGTGGATCTCATCTGGCAGCGAGGAGCCATTCTTGTCGCATCCTAACGCAGAACTGAGGAGCCATTGGAGTTGAAACGCTATTTTGAATGTATGAAAGTCTGGCCTCTCTCTTTTTGACCGAGTCGGACAGCTTCCTCTATGGTTTGTCCTCGTTATCCTATGATGCTTGTTACTGTGTAATTTATACTAATTTATGCGACTAACTTACTATGCAGTCCAACACAGATGAAAGCCACTAGTACTATTAATATGTGGTTTCCAATGTTGTGACCGACTGCATTCCCTCCTGCCATCTATTATTCTCCCCCGTCAAAAGCACATTCCCAAAATCATGAAAACCACTCAAAAATAGTTAAACCGAAATTATATTGGTTTCCAATAATTTTTAGGGTACATAAGGCCATTCGAAAATAGAACAAAAGTGAACTACATGAATCTGCCATTGTACTAGTACTACTAGATCTTCTACTATGGTACTAAATACACCTACTGATCGATACCTCAACCCTTGAAGTCGTCTGTGTCACCACCATCCAACTCGTCATGTTTTCCTTGTCGTTGTCCTCCAATGAGCGAGATGGAGTGATCCGGCATGGTGAGGAACTTGAGGATCGCCTGCAAGAATGGGTGAAGACCCATAGACAAATCTTTCTTGCACCACGGGCAGGTAGTGTTCCCATCGAACCAATCTATTATGTAATCACGGTGGAATGCTTGGATGCAGCATGGCGTAAGCACATAAAGACTGGCCACATCACTAGATCTGAAATCCCCCAGGCAGCTGCTGCATTCGCAATGCCCCGGTGGCGCCGCTCTCGTGCAAAGCGTCAAGAGCACCGAGGACGCAATTAACTCCATTACTTAGTCGACCGCAAGCCCAATCTTCGCTTGGGAGAAGCAGCCATCCTTGCAGGCCTCGTGTGACAAGGCAGTGAGCAGAGGAACCGCTGACTCGGGAAGGATTCTGGACCACTGCCAATCACTAAGGGTCAGATCCTGCAATGGCGGGACTAATCTCAACAACGCATGAAGGACCTCACAGACACCATCCTCTTCAATAGGGATGGCCACAGCTTGATTCATGGTGAAGGTCCTGTTGGCGTCGTGTCCTAGGTACGGCACCTTCACCGACTTCCAGTGACCGCCGAATTTGAGGATCCTGAAGACCTCGCATTCCAGGGTCACAGACAAAGTTGTTTCACTAGCACCATACATAGTCAAGGATTTTTTCCACATCGTGTTTGACCAGACGAAGTGACGGTGGAAAACTAGGGCAGAGGATTAGCGGTGGAACTCATGGTGATGGCAACTCTATGGAGCTGGTGGCATAGTCTGTAGCTATGATTTTGGAGTTGGAGCGATTAGAGGTAGAGGACGCTTCGAAGGGAACCTGGTGTTAGATATCTACTGAATGAACAAGAGGGTAGCAATGCATTTGTATTATTAGTGGTAGTTGTAGTAGCAGTGGTAGTAGTAGTAGTAATTGTTAGGAGCAGAGCCAGTGAGCTAGCTAGAGTTGGCTATACAAGGTGAGGCTAGGCTTTTGCACATCACAATGATGACAGGGCTGGAACAATCTACTGACGTGACCGCACGATGTTCATCATTGTCAAAGTAGTGAAATTATTAGACGGCCGGACCTTCTCGGTGGAGTAAACAGTGCACCCCAACGCCAACAGTTGTTGATGATGGTTATGCCATAAATTTCCACATCAAAACACCATCAACAATCCTAGAAAAGAGGAAGAATAACAGGACATAGACATATTTTTATCAATAAAATGGTTCCACTTGTACTCTTAGTATTTGGATTGCAGGGATATTCAAAATGCCAGAAAATAAGCACCTGGACCCACCAGAGGGGCATCGGCCGATGCCCTCTTGGGGAGGTCTAAGGCATGGTGATGTGCCACGTTCCATGGGAAACATGATATAGTCATTCTCCACCCTCAGATCACATTGGTGTGTTTCAATCAAGGGTGAGAAGCATAGTGACATGGATTGATGGGCCTACAACATTTAATCCGAAGCAAAGCAAAGCATGACACACACAATGACATGTGGGGAAATCAAGGGAAGCCAGCTGGTAGGCCCACCCCATCGTTGCGACATCACCCGACGCGCTCCTGGTGGGCCTAGGCCAGCGACTTTGCTGCAACACCTTTGTGCATGCCGCCATGCAGCTCATTTGATCCTGGACATTGTTTTAAGGCAGTTCCAAATGACGGTTTACCCAAGGGTGGAGAGTAGGGGAGCACACGGATTGATGACATGGCATCCCCCTACTTCACCTATAAATATGGGCTGCCTCCACCATCTCAAGACATGATTCAAAGGATTCAATGGTCCAAAGTTCCATAGTTAGTAGAGTCTAGTTGTAGTTAGTCTTGTGTGGGAGTTAGAGTTGAGTCGAGCGAAGCTCGGGGTCTTCGGAGTCATCTTCTGGAGAGTCTGGTATGCTCTTGTATCTTTCTCTTTTTGTAAGACTTTCCTTTATTTAATATAATATTCTTCTTTTAATTTTTTGAGTATTTACTTTGTGCAATATTATTCTTGCAATAGTGTTGTAGTGCTCTAGTTAGTTTTATAGTAGTTGCACACTAGATTGTGATCCTGTGAACCACTCTTGGTTGTTTACCATCGCCGCAAGGTGCTCTAGTGGCTCGTATATTCATTAGAGCAGTGAGAGTTAGTGTAAGCGAGGTGCTTAGGCTAAGTTTCACCTTTGGTTGTTGCTGGTCCTCACAGACAGTCGTGGGCGCAGTCCCAAGAGGTGACAAGTCTTGGGCGGCATTAGGTTTCCCACCACGTTCGACCTAGTTCTTAAAAGGCAAGGCGTTTACTATGAGAATAGTCGCTTTAGTAGGGGTTCTGTCTCCTGCTTTCTTGTCTATCCCTAGCAATCACATAGTGAGGTAGCAATCCTAGTTTGTTTTAACTGTTTGACTAGATTAGAACACGGAAGTAGATTTAGAACCATAGGAATCCTTTACTCACTCATTGTCCTCCCACCTAGCTAGATTACACTAGTTATCTTTTAGTTATCTCGGAGTTACCTTTTGAATCATCACCATCCTTTTATATTCGCTTACCCGCTCTACACTAGTTGTCACTAAATTGAGATAGGAGTCCATTAACATTTCTAGATATCGCTTTCCCTTGGGATAAATATAAATTACGATAGCTTGGAATACTCCCGGGTGAAGCGCTACAGCGGTACATTCTGTGCGCTTGCGAAATCATCCAATAGTTATTAGAAGTACCCCTGAGGCATCTCTTGCGTCATCACCTACCTTTGGTGGTTGAGCTAAGATTTGCCAACAAAAATTTCTGGCGCCGTTGCTGGGGAAAGCATAGCCAAGAAATTTTAATACAATCAAATCTGGAAATCTATCATCGATTTAGTACAGCTTAGTTGTAGGGGGTTTACCCTTTGCCTTTGTTTCTCTTTATTGTGAAGCTAGGGAGTGTGAGTGAATTCCAATTCAAAGGAAATCATACACTTGAATTCACTCAAGGAAGGAGGCTCAGCATCAATGCCTAATCAGTCAATGGCTATATCATCAATCTCTGACTTCTCAGCTCCCTTAGTCGCCCATGTTAACACTGGACCAAGATTGGAGGTAGCTAAAGTAGATTTTGAGATCAAGCCATCACTTATCAAAATGGTGCAAGCCAGTTCATTTTGTGGAAAGCCACACGAGGATGCAAATGCACATCTCCAACATTTCTTCGAGGTTGTAGCACAATTGCCATCAGAGGAGTCATGCTCAGCCCGATGATGTCAATACCTGGAGCAGGTATGCCAATGCATTCCTCAAAAAATTCTTCCCAACGGGCAAGACATACGCTCTGAGGGCTAGGATTACAAGCTTCCAACAACAGGCAGGCGAGACCCTTCCCGAAGCATGGGAACGTCTCCAGGAGTACATTCGAGAGTGTCCACATCATGGAATTAGGGAATGGCTCCTGTATCAAGGTTTTTATCATGGTCTAACTCTAGAAAACCTTGTGAGCCTTGATGTTGCCTCAAGAGGAGCATTCATCTCCCTCAATGTCACACAAGCCAAGGAGCTCATTGATAATATAGTGGCAAAACAAGGATGGTACGATGTACTCCATCAACCCAAGAAGAAAGGCATGAGGACTATTGAAGAGCAAGATGCCATCTCCAATAAGATGGAGCTCCTCATGAAGAAAGCAGATGAAGCTAAGAAGTCGTGTCGCTCAATCATAGGGGGCTTTGGTCTCCTACCTCAATGAGGAGGGATGACTTCACACTCCGAAGGCCAAGGTAACACTAGCAAACCCAGTTCGCCTTCGCTTAAAGATCTTGTCATAAATCAAGCCAAGTTTAATGATGATATAAATAAAAGATTGTTAGCTAATGACAAGATTCTTGAAACTTTAACTCCTAAGATGGATTCTCTTGCTTCTTCTGTTAAAGATCAATTGAACTTTAATAAAGTTTTAGAATCTCAAATAGCACAAATTGCTGCTTTGGTTCCATCTTCTATAAATTCTTGCAATACTTTAAATGCGGTGACCACGAGAGGGGGTAAGACCACTCATGATCCACCATATCCTAACACGACAAGGAAGAGTGCAAGAAAAGAAAAAGAAGACAAGGAAGACGAGGAGGAAGAAGAAGAAGAGGAACCACCATCCAAAGAAGAAAGCACCAAGTTCCATGGAAAGATAGCTCCACATGAGTTCTACGACACCAGCACACTGCTGCCTTTCCCAAGAACAAGGAAGCAAACAACCGATGAACAATTCAAGAAATTCGTTGAGGTAATTCGTCAATTATATGTCAATATTCCATTACTTGATGCAATGTAGGTTCCAACCTATGCCAAGTATCTGAGAGATATCCTCAAACACAAACACCCCCTGCCAACAACAGAGGTAATTAAACTAACTGAAGAATGCAACATGGCTATACTAAATCAGTTGCCAGAGAAGAAGAAGGATCCTGGGTGTCCTACCATCGATTGCTCTATTGGGACAGAGCACTTCAAGCATGTACTGTGCGACTTGGGAGCAAGCGTTAGTGTCATACCAAAGGTAGTTTTTGATCAACTAAACCATCTTGTTTTGTCCCCTACATCAATATATTTGCAGTTGGTGGATCAGTCAATTTGCCATCCAGGGGGTAGCTGAAAATATCCCCATTAAGATACAGGAATTTTTTCCCCATGGATTTCATGGTGCTGGATATGGAAGTAGACAAGAAGATTCCACTCATCCTCGGGAGACTGTTCCTTAGCACTGCTAATGCACATATTGATGTTGGAGCTGAAGAAATTCAATTCACCATCAATGGGACCCAAGAGAAATTCCACTTCAAACCCAAGGTAGCACAGTGCTCGTTGATCATGGCAAAGGAATTGGCAACCATTACTCTAATAACAAAAACCAAGAAGAAGCTCCATCCAAGGCCACGATCAAGAAGTAAGCAAATATGGAAGAGGAAAGTGATCCTATCGGTGACACTTCCAAAGAAAACTCCTGCAGTAGTCAAAGTTGAAGCACCTACTACAGGAACTTAAAGGGGTCGCTCTTCCATCAAGGTAAGTACACTAACTTTTAATTAAGTATTTACTTTATAGTATTTATTTTCCTCCAATTAATTGCTTTATTTTTAGTATTTTAGTTCCAACCTTTTTTTATCAACTTTTGCTAAGTGTGAAACAAATATAATTAATAAATAATCATCCTGAATAAATTGGGCGCCAGGTGGGCCCCATAGGGGCATCGGCCGATGCCCCCATGGTGGCATTCACCTACCATCCTTTGTCCTTTGCCTTGATTAGCATTCCCATGCAATGTTCCCCATGATAAAAGCTCCCACAAGGATGCAATAGTACATGTCTCCACTTTAGCATCTTTGCACACCATGCATGACAACTTTTTAACCATCCAAGAAAACTTGAATGTTGTCCCCATGCTTGGCATGTAACCTTTATTTTGAGCACCATGAGAGGCATGGGAGGGCATCGGCCGATGCCCTTGGTTGGCCCCATCTTCTCTCACATGTTGGCATTTGATAGTACATTGTGTGGGAGTTTGTTGCATGTTTTAAAATTTTGTGGAAATCAATGTTCACTTTAGAATCTAGAATCTTTCATCTCTTGCATAAATAAAATATAGTGAGAAGTGTGGATGACAACCATGAGTGATACCAAGGAACTTGAGCAAGCACCCACCATGCTTTAGTCATATCTTCCTCCCTCCTTTCACTTTTTATTCGACTCATCATACTTTCAAAGAAAGGATTCCATGGGAAATATACAAAGGAGAGAGATTTAGTGCTCCATCATGCATGGATGAAATCACCTTGATTCACAACTTTGGCATGTAGCAAATTGGAGGCATGAGGGGCATCGGCCGACGCCCCCTTCATGCACCCACACCACATTTCTTCTCTCCCCTCACTCCCATGATGCACGAGCAAGGTGCCATCCACTTTAGTCAATTCTTGCCTCCTCTTTTGTTCCCTTCTTCTCTCTCTTTCATGCATTCCAATGCATTGATTCCATGAAACATCTCCAAAAGAAGGGAAAGTTAGAAAATTAGTGGAGCATCAAGTGTTGTTGGTTTCATGCATGATAAATTTGAACATTTGGAGGAGACAATGGCATCAGTCGATACCCTGTTGGTGGGCCCAGTACCTACCTTTGCTCTCTCTCATCACCCACTCACACATGTGACAACAATTTGAAATTTTGGAGGAGTGAGTGGCATAGGCCGATGCCTATTTAAGGCACCCAAGGCTTGCCTTTCCTCTCCATCCCCAGTCACTCACTCAGGAATACCTTGCTCACTTCAAACACTTCAGAAAAATCTCGACACTCTCATGCAACAAAGAGGAACAAGAAGAGGTAAACACCGATAAGAAGGTTTATTCTTTAACATTAACCTCTCTTGTCAGTTGTCAAAAAAACTCTCTTGTCTAAGTCAACTTTGCTTAGCAGGATGAAGAACCCATTCAAGTCTGTGACAAGGAAAGTGTGTGAAACTTTTAGTAGAACTTTGTCAAGGCATTCACACAAGTCCATGAGCATAGATGATGAACCATCCTCCCACCACACCGAGGAGCAGGCATACGAAGAACAAGCCTATGAGGAACCCATGGAACAAGATGAAGAAGAAATAAATGAAGAAGCCCAACCTATGAGGACACAAGATGAGGAAACTGACCTTTGGTTAAATGCCGAAGAAATGGTCATTCTCAAGAACATTCGCCACCACGAGTTTGAGCACACCAAGGTATTTGATCCTCAACTCCTCCACTACACAGGTATGGCCGAGGAGTTCTTTACTATCTTTGGTGCAATTGGTTGGGGTAATTTCTGGCAATTTGCTCAATATCCTGGCAGTAGGCTTCTCACCTTGGAATTCATGTGCACCGTAAAACCTACTAAAAATGACATTTATTTTCACCTACACAACTTTGATTTTACCATGAGCTGGGAACAATTTTCTGCATGCTTGGGTTTTATTAATTGTATTACTAATATTGAGCATGCCACTAAGAACTTCCAAAAGCAAGAATTTTGGTATGATACAACTAGGGTACAATATCCTGGGAAGAAACAATCACGCACTAGCCATTTTTACAATCCCACCTTACGCTTCATGCACACATGGCTAGTTGTCACACTGTTCCCTAGAGATGACAAACGAATTGTTAGGGAGATTGATAGTATTTTCCTGTATGCCATGGTTCATAAAATTCATAAATCCCCTGTGAAAGCCATGGTACAGCATTGGATAACTAGCCAGGTAGGAAAGGCTCATTTGATTTTACTTCTATAATTACAAATCTTTGCACTCCTCTTGGCATACTTGAAGGGTTTCGATAATTATATAACCACTCCTAGAATTATTTTAAAGAAGGAATTTTTCATTAAAGGAAAATGTATTGTGGGTGGCCCCAATGAAACAATTGAATTTAAACTTCCAAAGATAGAAGAAAGAATCACTTTACCATGTCCAGAATTAAAACTGTATGGGGCCACCCATTAATCCCTAACCTTCATGGAATTGGGAGAGGTGCAAGTGTTTCAGGTCCATGCACGCATCGGAAGGCACGAGCTACACAGCAAAATGATGATGTGGATAGTGACAACAGTGACTATGCAGAAACTTCAAATGCAAGGCATACATCCCGTGCAGGAAGAGGACGCAGGTCTAGGGCATGACTTGCTTGGGTTTCTCTTTCTTCTTCGCAGGAAACCGGATCCCGCAGCGAGCGTCATGACACAAACCTGCTCAACACACAAATGGCCTCACTGCGTATGGGCCATGAAGCCATTCACAATGTCACAGTGCAAACACAACAACAACTCCAACATTATCGGGAAACAAATAATAGAAACTGGGCCAATCTCTATGCATACCACAACATACCACTACCAGCATATATTCCTCAACCCTCGCAGCAGCAGCCACAATATCCACCTCTACAGTATCCTCCATAATACCCTTCACATTTTCCACCTCAATATCCACCATATCCACACCCACCTCAGTGAGATGCCATGGAAAGGACAAGCTTGGGGGAGATTCTCTCCCCCACTAAGGTAAGTATTTCTACTTTTTTATGCAATTTCAATTATTGTCTACTAAAAAATTGAAAAAGCATAAAAATGCCAAAAATATTTCCCTTGTTTATTTATGTTTTCTAAGGTTATATATGTCATGCAAGTTATTTTTTCTCTTGGAAATAATGAATAGTTGCTCTGTTAATATTTCTCTAGTACCTAGTATATAACTTGATATTTCCTTAAGTATGAATCACTTGGCTCGCACAAATCACCATGAGCCTGAATACTTTTGTGGGTTGCAAGTGCTAGAACTAAGTCTAAGTTGTTGTGAGATATGAGATAGTGAGACAAGAGCTGCTATAATATTGTTCTAAGCATGCATGACTACCGGAGTTTTTATTCTTAAAAATGCTAAAAACCTTAATTGTTTCTCAATGGTGATAAATTCTTACCACAGCCATATATGTTCTACATGATTAAAAACCTTCCACGTAAGCTATTTGCTTTGTGTTGAGTGTTGTCAACTCTTGTTGACCCATGTCAAGAGACTTTTCATGCCTCTGAGATCAAGATCACACGCACGCCACATATATATGCTGCTTCTACACTGGAAGTACGCAAAAACATGCATTCCATTTCCACCAAAATAGGTTGCTCAATGTTTTAAGTGTTAGAATATCTCCCTAAATATTTTTAGTAGATGAGACAAAAGAAAAAGGGCTAGGCAAAATAAATATTGATATATAAATGGACACATGAAAGTCCATGCAAAAAAAATACTAGCCCTGTCTCAATAGAAAAGTAGACAGAAATCAAATAAAGGAGCAACCTGGTCTACCATATACCACACACTTGCACATCTTGATCTGGGGTATGACACTTCTTTTCAGGGATCCGAGCTTTGGCGTCACAACATATGCAAGTAAGTATGCTATCTCCTTATTATCCCTACCGCGAGCTCCACATAAGCCTTTTTAGAAGTAGGATGGAAGGCAACTTCATTATGTGCCTTGGTGAGGAATCATACACCATTTGAGTAACATGAGTACAATTTGAGGAACATTAAGTTTCCTTTTGAAAAATATTTGCAAAACCTCCGGTATGAAACTTGCAAGGAATAAGAAAAATAGTGCCCAAGACAAAGGAAAGGCCATAAGCCCCATGAAGGACTAAGGTAATATGGGTGAGTTTAGAGCTAAATTTTTCATGCTAAGTGAAATATTTTGTTATATACATGTTACTCTTGAAATGTGAACATTGTAGCAACTCCTGATCCACCGAGACTAAGTTTAATTGTTTGCTCGGGATGAGCAATGGTTAAGCTTGAGGGATCTTGTTGACGGTGGTTATGCCATAGATTTCAGTCCTAGAAAAGAGGAAGAACAACATGACATAGACATATTTTTATCAATAAAATGGTTCTAGTTGTACTCTTAGTATTTGAATTACAGGGATATTCAAAATGCTAGAAAATGAGCACCTGGACACACCAAAGGGGCATCGGCCGATGCCCTCTGGGGAGGTCCAGGGCATGGTGATGTGGCACATTCCATGGGAAACATGACAGAGTCATTCTCCACCCTCAGATCACATTGGTGTTTTCAATCAAGGGTGAGAAGCATAGTGACATGGATTGATGGGCCCACAACATTTAATCCGAAGCAAAGCAAAGCAAGACACACACAATGACATGTGGGGACATCAAGGGAAGCTAGCTGGTGGGCCCACCCCATCATTGGGGTGTCGGCCGACGCCCTCCTGGTGGGCCTATGCCACCGACTTTGCTCCACCGCCTCTGTGCATGCCGCCATGGAGCTCATTTGATCATGGACGTTGGTTTAAAGTGGTTCCAATGATGGTTTATCAAAGGGTGAGAGTTTGGGAGCACACGATTGATGACATGGCATCCCCCTACTCCACCTATAAATATGGGCTGCCTCCACCCTCTCAAGACATGATTCAAAGGATTCAATGGTCCAAAGTTCCATTCAAGTGAGATACTAGTTAGTAGGGTGGAGAGTTTGGGAGCACACTGATTGATGACATGGCATTCCCCCTACTCCACCTATAAATATAGGCTGCCTTCACCCTCTCAAGACATGATTCAAAGGATTCAATGGTCCAAAGTTCCATTCAAGTGAGATACTAGTTAGTAGAGTCTAGTCGTAGTTAGTCTAGTGTGGCAGTTAGAGTTGAGTCGAGTGAAGCTTAGGGTCTCCGGAGTCATCTTCTAGAGAGTCTAGTATGCTCTTGTATCTTTCTCTTTTTGTAAGACTTTCCTTTATCTAATATAGTATTCTTCTTTTACTTTTCTGAGTATTTATTTTGTGCAATATTATTCTTGCAACAGTATTGTAGTGCTCTAGTTAGTTTTATAGTAGTTACACACTAGATTGTGATCCTGAGAACCATTCTTGGTAGTTTACCATCACCGCAAGGTGCTCTAGTGGGTCGTATATTCGTTAGAGTAGTGAGAATTAGTGTAAGTGAGATGCTTAGGCTAAGTTTCACCTTTGGTTGTTGCTGGTCCGCACAGACAGTTCATGAGTGCACTCCCAAGAGGTGACAGGTCTTGGGCGGCATTAGGGTTCCCCACCATGTTCGAGCTAGTTCTTAAAAGGCAAGGCGTTTACTAAGAGAATAGTCGCTTTAGTAGGGGTTCTGTCTCCTGCTTTCTTGTCTATCCCTAGCATCCACATAGTGAGGTAGCAATCCTAGTTTGTTTTAACTATTTGACTAGATTAGAACATGGAAGTAGAATTAGAACCACAGGAGTCCATTACTCACTCATTGTCCTCCCACCTAGCTTGACTACACTAGTTATCTTTTAGTTGTCTCATAGTTACCTTTTGAATCATCACCTTCCTTTTATATTTCGCTTACCCCCTCTACACTAGTTGTCACTAAATTGAGATAGGAGTCCATTAACATTTCTAGATATCATTTTCCCTTGGGATAAATATAAATTACTACACTAAGTCTCGGGTGAAGTGTTATAGCGGTACTGAAACATCCTCAAATTTTCCACGAAGGGAGAATTCACAGAATAGACAATAATGTAAAAATACAAGCTATCACATTATTATACAATAGTTGATAATCAAATCCATACTTTGAAACTAGATAAAAGGTACCATAATAGGGCTTACATTATTCTTTACATCGCCTCATGGCGTATCATCAAAGTACCAGCATCCAGAATAGCTGCTGTAGAAGAGAACGTTCGCGGAAGGAGCTTCATCAACCATCTTGAGCGTAGGCACGAGACCTTCCAAACCTTCTATTTCCAACATCACTGTGAAGCAGGTAAATCTGCACACTGCCAAATTTGTGTAGGCATGGTCAGCACCGATGAGCTTTAGTGGAAAAAGAAATAAGGGATCTGGCGATCCTATAATTTGGCTGTGGTTTTCCTATGCATGCAAGTAGTAACCAAGTTTATAACAAGTCAGGTTTTATCTCATTCCCATCCCACACACACATATCCAACCATCATCCTATCCATCCTGGATCCATCACCACATCACCATCACCATCTCCATCATGACTCACCCTCAGGTCGACCAGGCCAACTCCCTCTTGGCCGGTCTCAGTGGCCCGCAGCCCTCAACCTGGCTCACGTCTAAAAAAATTCTCATGGGAAGGTAGAACATTCCTCTCACTAGTCAGGTGCATCCTCCTTCGGAAAGGTCCATAGCTAATGAATCAGCATATGTATTGATCGATCAACCATACACTCTACAGAGATTTCACTAATCCACCAGATAGCCATCATCGATGCACGCGCGCACCTAGGCAGATTCCGGGTGCCTACTGGCATAGAATGATGCCACTCTACCATCCAGCTCTAGATCGCTGAAACTGTGAAGAGCCCATGTGTCCACTCCCGAAGAGAACGCCATGGCATGTACCCGCTCCTGAAGAGGATGCCATGATCGTCTTAGAAGGGTGTTAGCTCCATCCCATGCATATACCTCCCTATCACTACTCGCCTAGCAGTAACAGCATCGATCTATCCAGCGGTTCGGCCGTCTTCCCCTCATGGAGAGCGAGTGGAAAGCAATGGATTCCTAAGGTCTGGATACTAGCGCAGCAGTTCCTAAGTGTGAACAAGCCAGGATATCTTCGTTAGGGTTGTTCTTTAACGTGTACCATGGCATGCTCATCCTGGCTTCCACCCCTCAGAGGCTTCCACCCAGGATTCTCCACCACACCCAAGTTAGCCCGCCACAGGCTTCTCTCATGGGAATGTCCAGATCCATTCCCCGGCAAGACTTGCTCAAGAAGCTCGTCGTAGATCCCAGCTCGATCGACTCAACCCTCACCCTACACCCTGCCGTAAGTTCCACCCCATACCCAGATACAATGCCATCAGCTCACATACCCATCTGATCCATCAACACACATCCCAAGCATGGCCTCCCTACCAGGCTCCTCATTTGACTCCGAAAACAAGATGTAATAGTCTCCTAAGCAACTCCTATAGAATAGCACAAAGAACCAAATGAAATTCAAAAGATCTAAATACACTCAAACATAAGCTCATGATGTAGAGTTCGATTTATAGAAAATTTAGGCGCTTGTTTCATATTTTTCTGAGTTCGTATGAATTAGTTATGAATTTCTGAAGATTTATTTTAAAACAAAGTGTGACCCTCTTTTGTTTAAAATAAAGATAGCTTTAGAAATGGTTCAAAATCTATGCTTGTTTGCAAAGCATGGTTTTTGCATTGAAATTTGGTTTTCGAAACCAAGTTTTGAAAGGTTCTTTTGGAGGAGTCGCAAACAAAAACCCTTTTGCAATCACGCGTATATATAATTTTTTTGGATAAGATGTGTTGCAACCCATTTAAAAACATAGCTTATCTAGAAAGGGCTTGGCTCGCTGGGTTTGAAACCAAAACTTTTGAAACTAAATCGAGCCAAGGATTCGCTGGTTCATAAATATTTGGTCAAGGTTGACGTGCAAGGCAAAATAGTTTGGAAAAGACCTTCACAATTTATTTTGGAAGTAGGCTGGCTTTTCATTTTAGTTCAAGAGTGGCTTTTCAAACTGTTTTCTTTGAAAACTTAAAACATTTTAAAGCCAATTCTATTTTGGAATGAAGTTCCTTTTGAAAGGAGGAAACTTTTTCAATCCAAGGGGTATGGAGGATAGCTTGAAGGATGCATAGAGAGAAAACTCAGATGATTTTTTTAAAATAGTTTAGTAGAGACATGTCGTGGGGTGGTGGAAGGGTGACATATGTCCACTATGATATGATTCCATAGTGGTTCCAGAAGATAGACAAGGGGTGGTCCTTTGTTGCATGAGTCACAGGGATTCAAGGTCATGTGCGAGTGGCATGATTTATTAGCAACTTAATGTAACATATATAGATGATTTAAATGATTTAGAATCTTTTATTCTATCTTACACTCATACAAAGAAGCATGAAGAACCATAACACATGATAAAATCCAAGAACACATTACATTGGTTAATTATAAGGCAGTGTCCCCAGTAGCTATACCCGAGATCTGCCAGAAGCGTACTACGCGTAGGCAGGTCATAGCGGTGGACATTCTACTCTATCTCATGATGTGTCTTGTAGCTGTCGTGGAGCATCTCTCATCATTTTCTCTTCTAGTTTGATAACTTGTGCTTGTAGAAATTCTTGTCATGCTATAGCTTCGGTCCGAACTTGCCTTGGGTGAGCAGACGTTGCTCGATAACCTATTGAGTTTGTCTCCATCTCTTGGGTGTAGATGTGTCTAGCTTCATTTCCCTTGCCCTATGGCACTTTTGTAGGCATCAAGGGTACAGGGCAATAGACGGCAGGGGACCATACTCGTGGAATTTGTGCGCATCTCGCGTCACAAGCCAAGGTGTAATGGTTGTG
Source organism: Bothriochloa decipiens (assembly GCA_023333625.1). Taxonomy (NCBI): domain Eukaryota; kingdom Viridiplantae; phylum Streptophyta; class Magnoliopsida; order Poales; family Poaceae; genus Bothriochloa; species Bothriochloa decipiens. The sequence continues at coordinate 26,415,312 of CM041637.1, read as the reverse complement.
GCGAGACGTATGATTGCAAGGGTCATTCATACATCTCATGAATGAGACAAACATTCCTTCTTTAGGAAGAATCAGTAGGATCACCTTGGAGCAGATCTTGGTCCCTCTAGGCTCCATCTTGTTGTGGCTCGTCTATTGTAGCTTTTTCCCCAAAAATTGCAGGCTTCTTCAACTCTCCTTGTCAGACTTGGGCATATCCACTCCGGTGCTTGGCGAAGAAAGTGTATGATCTCCATGGTAGCCAACTTCGTTTGATCCAGAGAGGGTTAGCAAGTCAATTATGAGAGATAAGCCATGCACAAAATTGTGCATGATCAGTATATAACCGAGAGAAGGGCTGGTTCTTCCTGTTCTATTGTCCAAACCTATGGGGTCTCGTCCTAAGGTCAAGCATGGCTCTGATACCAACTGAAACATCCTCAAATTTTCCACGAAGGGAAAATTCATAGAATAGACAATAATGTGAAAATATAAGCTATTACATTATTATACAACAACTGATAATCAAATCCATACTTCAAAACTAGATAAAAGGTACCATAATAGGGCTTACATTATTCTTTACATCGTCTCATGGTGTATCATCAGAGTACCAGCATCCAGAACAGCTGTGGAAGAAGAGAACATTCACAGAAGGATCTTCATCAACCATCTTGAGTATAGGCATGGCCTTCCTACCAGGCCCTCCCAGGGTTCATCACGTCGCATCAAAATATAAGCAAGTAAAGTAGTATAAATATATATATAAATATAGCAGATAAGCATGTGGCTAACATAACAGCGGTAAGCAGGTGAAAGGTTACGACAAGGTAGGGGCTATCATGAAATATTCTACCATGCAAATCTATCTTAGGTGTAAGCATTGCATAAAAGTAAAGTACTAGCAATTCTAGATATTAGCCATGTCTATTAGGATTTCTAAGAGAAGGTGCTGCCATGACACCTGCGCTGTTGAGGTAGTAGTGGTACGAGTTATCATCCATCAATGTAGTCATTCAGCGGTACCTCCTCCTTGGTGTTCGTAGACTCCTCCTTCGGATCGCTCCTCGTTTGACTCTAAAAACAAGACGTAATGGTCACGTAAGCGACTCCTATAGAATAGCACAAAGAACCAAATGAAATTCAAAAGATCCAAATGCACTCCAACATAAGCTCATGATGTTGTATGAATTAGAAAATTTAGGCGCTTGTTTTATATTTTTCTGAGTTTGTATAAATTAGTTATGAATTTCTAAAGATTTAATTATATTCTAAAAAAGAAAAGGCTAGATTAAACCAGAGGCCAACACATGTCAGCCTGGCATTGGGCCACGTGTACAGCAGAGGGTCAGGCTGATGTGGCATATGGCTGACATGGGAGATGACGTCAGCACGATGTCATCCTGACGTCATCATTGACCGAGTCACTGGTCAACGGTCTGACAGGTGGGGCCCACATGACGTCACTGCTGACGTCATCACTGACCGGCGGGGCCAGGCTGACGTCACTGCTGACGTCAGCGTTGACTAAGTCAATGATCAAACTGGGCTTTTAGTGGGCCGTCACTAGGCCGTTAATGGGTCGAGTGGGCCGGATCTGGGCCGGGCTCGGCCCGTCATGTGGCACACTACTGTGCTGCCACGTCACTTACTGGATCCGATCTAGGCTCAAGGTGGGTAAAGTTCACGGTTGCTGGTTCACGGTAGACTAGCAGCGCATGCACGTGAGTTCACCCCTCGGTCCACGAAGACAGGGTCCACAAAGCTCTCGCTGGGCATCTCGGCTCACGGGGCAGTGGTCCACGGTGCGCTAGCACATGTAGGGTCCACCAGCAGTGACTCAGGTTCACCAGAACCATCTCCATCTTCTGCTCGTTGGCTCCACTCCATCTTTTCCCCTTTCTCTGCTTCACGATGGCGAGGCTCGCCGGCGGTGAGTTCGCACAATCCAGCAACGGGGCGCTCCTCGGCCTCCATCAATCAGCGATTCATCATCACACCACCTTGGTGAGCTCATCCATGGTACTCAAGGCGATAACTTGCAGCCGGTTGAGCTCTCCCCCGGAAAAGGCCTAGCGACGGCGATGGCGCCTGCAATCGGGCACTATGGTAGTCTTCTATCTCCATTGTCTGGCAGTTCTGCTTCATAGTGGCATGGTGGACACGGAAGGGGCTCCAACAGCAGTAGCTTGGCCTCTGGTGGCACTGGTCATGGTGAGCGGTGGCTCGTCCGTGACAGCGTACGACTGCAACCCAACAGCGTCTGAAACCAAGTCGATGCGGGGCATGGGGGTGTGATTAGGGTCACCAAGCACTCATCTGAGGCACCGGCAGCAACCATACCCTACAGTGGAGCCCATGTGGACAGCAGCGCCCATGGCAGAGTCCCAACGTGGCCATGGTGCATGGCACGGCACAGCACCTAGGGAGTTCCCCACGGCCTTCATCTCCTCCATGACTTAGTGTAGCTCCTTGCGGCGGTGCCCGGTGTCATCCTCTGGTCCTCTGAAGTGGTCGGTGGTAAACAAGGCTCCCTCGCCATGATGGAGCTCTGGAGCAGCATGGCGGCGACACGGCAGTGGCAAGGTGGTGCGCTGGTGGTGCTTTGGTGCAGCAAACAAGCAGGTGGCATGCGTGTGGGGTGCATCTCAATGAGGCAAATGCAGATCTTGAGTTGATGAAGCAAGGGCGTTAATGGCTGGCTGGCAAAGCAATCGTCACCGCGGCAGCACTCGGCGCGTGGCGGTGGTCATGGTGGCTGACCGCTCCAGCATCCCCCTTAACATTGTGGAAAGCACAGGGCTTGGCTAGTCCGTGTACGTGTGTAGGCGCGTGCCCTTGGGAGGCCAGTAGAGGCCTGGGCCTACATGCTCGCAAGGCGGAGCGCCATGGCCAAAACCAAAAGGGCTCGGGGAGAGAAGAGGTGCACGGCGGTGCTCACCATCGAGTGAAGAGGATGGGGTGTTGCGGTACATGTCCCATTCCGGTGGTGGCTCATGGTACGGCGTCCGGTTCCACGTCCCAGTGCTGCAGCAACTCTGCGACGGTGTCTCCGGCTTGTCAGCAACTCTAGCACGGTGGCGATCTTCCCATCCGATAGCAGTGACTCCTTTTCTGCCCCCTCCTCCTTCCTTCCCCTTCTTCTCCAATTGAGGTGGCGTGGTGTGGTTGCAAGCCACCAGAGTGGCAGCGGGGGTTGATGAACCCTAGAGAGCGCTGGCGGGCTTGTTTTATAGGGCGGCCGTGGTGGGTAGGTGGCGCAGCGGCCGAGTGGCATGGCCGTTGTGAGCTTGAGCAGGTGGGGGCAAAACGGCCCTTGGCACTTGGAGGGCTGACGCGGTGGGCAACAGGCTCCAGTTGCCAGTGGTTGGGCATCGAGGTGCCTTAGCGGTCAAGGAGTGGGCGAGAGGCGGGGAACCTTGGCATGTGCACCTGATGCATGTGCGCGCAGGGGAGAAATATGCTCGCGGCCATGGTTACCTTATGGCAGAAGCTGTCGGTCCTTGGTCGGTCCAACCGGCGCACGGGCGAGCGTCGATGCGAGGCGTCGGGCGATCGGGTGGCCAGGGGCTTCGTGTGGTGTTCACGCGATTGCGCTCGGCCGCGGGAGAAAGCAGGGGAAACAGAGGGGCGGCTGGCGGATAAAGGTATGATAGGCGGGCCCCTCACGCGGGTCCCGTCCATCAGCGGCCTGCGCCGCTCCCTTGGTGTGATGCGGACGTGGGCACGCTTCTTGGGCCGAGCGGCTGGTTGGGCCGGTCTGCGCAAAAAAGAAAGGAGGGAGAAGGAGAGAAAGTGACGGGCTGGGCCGGTCAGGCTGCTTGCAAGGGAGAAGGAGAAAGGAGAGGGCAGGTCGGGCTGGTTGTGCCGTGCGGGCAGGAAAGAAGGGAGAGAAGGGAGGGAGTCCGGGCTGGGCCTGCCATGCGGCTTGGGCCAGAACGGCCTTTTTCCTTTTCTCTTTTATTTTTTTTTCTTTTCTTTTCTGTTTTTCAAAATAACTTATATATATGCATGTATGTGATATGCCATTTGTAATTAATCAAGTAGTGGATATACAAGGCCCTTGTATTGTTGGGGTATTATTCCCCTAATATTTATTTATTAGATAAATAAATATTGTTGGCTCTTTTAATTAGCATCACAAATAAAATCCAAATAAAAACCAACTCACATGATGTAATGCAACAAGCATGATGGTTTATTGCAACATATAGATGCATCTAGAGAAACATTAAGGTATAACTTATGAAACATAGAAAGGTAGCATGTGATATTTGATATCAAGGTAAGATGCCTATTTAAGTTGGAAGGGTTGGTGGAGCATGTTAGGTGGTATATATAGAGGTTAGCTTGGGAGCCAGGTCTCAAGTAACATTGATACAAGATTGTTACAGGGGTGAGCCTCCTATGCTACATCGATACAAGACTTATGAAACAAGGAGGTAAACAAAGAGGTACATTGGATGCCTGATTCCAATGAAAAGGACTTGAGCAAGGTGAGGAAAGTTAGTGGAGCAAGGTAGGTGATGAAGGTAGAGGAAACCTCTGGAGTCTAGTCTCATGTATCATGAGTGCAAGAGCACACATGGGCAATTCTAGTGATACGTAAAGATATATCCAGAGAAGCATTTAAGTAGAACTAGTGCCACATAGAGATTCATCACAAGAAACATAGAGAGGGAGCTAGAGTGTATAAGACATAAGGTTTTCAAAGGGTTAGGATCTCGAGTAAATTAAGGGAAGTCATTAGGGCATGATAGGTGATTTAGGTACAAGAGGAGTTCATAAGTCCAGCCTCATGTAACTTGAGTTTATGCTCTTAAATCTTGGAGGCCCCTTGTTTATTAAGGGAAGTATAACCTTACTCGCGCCCCTTGTTTATGCTCTTATATCTTGGAGGCCATCGATTAGGTTTTTTTCTTTTGCTTTTTTTACAAGAGAGGCCATCGAGTAGTTGACCACCCAACGACCGAGATGTTTGTGTGGGCCGTGTCTCCTCCTTGTGTCTCCACTGTCCACAATCTAACTGATTGTTTGTGTTTTACTTTTTCATAAAACACCTCACATGCTGATTTGAAAAATATGACATAACTAGAGAGAAATAAACCAGCATGAGAAACTGTAGGAGGACGTCTTCTGGTTAGCTAAGATTTGAGACTGCCAAACCTTCTGTGATCTAGTAAAGTTTAAATTTCTGAATAAAGTAATCCTATATTCGAGTTCTTGTGAATACATAAAAATAAGAATAGTTAGGTTACAAACAGATCAAAGCAACTCATCACTACTACTGATACAAATGTTGTGACCGACTCAAAAATAAGAAGAGTTCTGTACTGCTAATTGTCTGATGAAGCAAATGTGCCCAATGTTGGACTTTCTTACGAGCCCAGTAATATATGCGTCAGGAAATTTGGACACATGAGGTGATTCGAGAAAAGAAGATTTGGCACCGAGACCTGAATGACTGGTGTGGTAGTGATAGGTCTTTTCGTGAGTTAATTCACATGAATCCAAGTAGTTACGCCAGTCAAGGGGAAGACTAAAGGCAAGTCCAGCTTAGTTGGATTTCCTATGATCGACTAGCTCAGCACAATAGTTACACGTCTGGCCAGTCAAATTTACCATCACGAACATTGGACTAGATTGAATTGTAGCATGTTGCAAGCCATGGCAACCCCTTTCATATTAGACCTTGTGCGTTTGGTGAGATTGAAGTTGTGGCAGGAAAACAGGACAGAAGAGGAATCATGAAAAAAGAGCTTTTAACCAACATGACACGCTTCAGACTTGATTGACTAATGCGGTTGTGAGGTCTACAGTATATTTCACCCCAATCCAAGCAACAACAACAGTCGACGGGCAGACATACTGATTGCCACGACACTGAAAGATGACAACGCGTAGGACCATCCAGACAAGATCAGAGACACAGCGGCCAGACGTTCTGGAGTTTCGAGTCAAATGCAGTTTGTTCCAGAAAAGAATGCAATTTTAGCATAGTAACACATTTTAGTACCTTAAGTATGTCGAGTTATATTATAAAAATACCATTATTTGGTCAAACTTTAAAAGTTTGACTCCTCGGGAAACAAAACGAGCATTATTGTGGGGCGGTAGGCATGTTCGAGTGGACTAGTAGACATCTATTGAAATTTACTACTGCGAACTCAGTAAAATCCGCCCGCTGTACCTGTTCTTTGGTCTTATCAGTGCATACAGATTCAGCAGTGTTTTCCTCTCACAACAAATCAGCATCAGATAGAATCAGCCAGCTAGGAACGATCAAACGAATAGTTCATCTGACTTTTTGACATGAAGTTTGACCACTCATATTACTCAAAAAAATTAGTAAACGTAGTCAAATTTAGGTCATTCTCGAAGATCTTTTGTTAATAAAGCAAGTCACAACAAAAGAAATGATATTTTGAACAAATTTTTGAATATATCAGACGAGAGGACAATTCTTATGCCTGGAGGTTCTGCATTATCTATGACCGAAGATCAGGATCAGCTTTGTGTATGTCTTCTTGAAGTTGTCAACATGGCTGCCCATTTAATCTGGCTTGGTAACCAAATTGATGTAATAATAGTTATGTTGTTGTTAGGACATGTCTTTTTATAGTTTTGTTGTAAACTATTGGCAGAGAGGAGTTCATCTCAAGAGGCGGATGCAATAAAGTCTGACTGTTGCATATTTGATCTCATAGGATGAAATGTGAAGGGTTGTCTATTTTGAATGTCATAGAAATCAATCTATAGCCGGAGACGCAGAGACGAAGAAGCCCTCATTGAACTTGCAATGCAGGTGGGTAGGATTTCTAATAGTCGGGGCTTATCGCTCAACTTTAGTGTCCTGCTTTTAAAAATTTGTTCATGGTGGGCTCTAATTTGAGGGGAAACAACACTAGATATATATGGTGCATGAGCAAAAAAAAGGATATAACTGATACATTCATGATAACAGCCATGCGAGATGGAGGAACAAGAACATAGTATGATGGAGGAACATAAGATGGAGAAACAAGAACAATGCATTGGAGCGGCCCACGAATGCCCTATGTCTGAGACCGTTGTCCGCTGGTGCCTGCACCGCTGGAGCCACCAGTTGGGGATGAAGCAAATGGTCCAAATCTAGACTGCATCCAGTTCTCGTCGAAGTGCACTCCCGCCACAGGCAATAGGTGCATGCGGCAGTGTTGACGGTAGATAACTCATGCTTTTAACCATCAACTAGACATGAAAATGGACCTATATGCAAACACCTGGTAGATATAGGGTTATCGCTAACAGAATTCCACGAGTTTTGGTGATTGTCTATTTCTGCAGGGGTTATCAAAAAAGAACCAAAAGAGGTCCACATGTCAGATTTACATAGAGAGAATACCACGTCCAGCAACTCACGAACATTCTAGAGGACTTGAGGAGGCCCCCTTGCAGAGCTGGGCCCATTTGGTAGCCTGCAGTGGGCGGCCGCCCGGGCCACATGGGCGATCGCCAGCGACCTGGACCAATGAGGTTCAACCTCGTGGATCCTGCTGCCACCGCCTTTGAGGATGAATATTAGCTATCTATTTAGGTCAGTTTGATCTGAGGATGATGGTGCATCCTAGAGGGCTATATAAACAGGGCCCCAAGCCCCTGGATCAGAGCCAATTTAGAAACCCTAATTCATATTTTCCAGAGAGAATTAGCTAGGGAGGGGTCCCTTAATGGATCCTTCTCCCTAGGGCATTAGCAATAGGAGAGATTAAGAGAGTATAGGGTGGAGGTAGAATTGGAGGAAGCCTGTCCTGTTGGTGTCTCCTCTCTAGTTGTACCTACGGAGTCAAGTCTCCTAACTCGAGGCTTGGTTCTAAGATCATTCGGCAATTTGACTTCTAATACTAGTAAGTTTATTGTTCTTATTGTTCTTTGGTTTATGAGTTTACTTTATTCACTTCACGTAGGGAATAGAGTAATCGTTCATAGCGTAAGCATGGTGCTTGGGCTAGGAATACTCATAGATACTCCCTATCTGGCCGGATTAGTGGTAGCATGGGGGAAGTGACAGTTCCCTTGTTGTCTTCGTAATCCACATCTTGTTAGAAGGTTTTGTAGGAATTAGTGTGCCAGGGTTAAGCATTCTCTGAGATGTTTGTTTCCCCTAGGTACCCCCTTGAACAATAATTGCACAGCTTACCATAGGTTAGAGGAAGACTAATAGAGTAATTCTCTCTATATCGCTTAATTCTCGCTATCTTGTCTTGTAGCCCAGGGGTAGTAGTTAGATCAGGTTAGTCTTTAGCATGTTTTCTCCTTGCGGATAAACAAATACGATACTCTGGATTTATCTCCCGGGAAGTGCTCACCGATATCCATGCACTTGCGGATCCTATCCTTATGTTTCGTGTGCATAATCAATATCAATAGGCATCAATCAATAGGAACGGCAAGGGCTACAACCACCAGCCTTTCCGCTGCCGTCAATCCCACCACTTCGCCCACATGGTTTGAACCAGTCTTTGATTCCACCAGCCACGCCATGAAGAACGGCAGTGTGGCCGCCATGGGAGGAATGAGAACCATCCCGGAGAGCGATATCAGCTTGTGGCGACCGAGCCTCCATGCCCATGATGCCACCTGTGCTAGCGCATGTGGGGAGGACACCGCCCCTCACCGTGGGGGTACAGTAGCACTCTTCACCTAGCCGCTCCTGGCGAGAACCAAGATGCACACGTTCTCGCATTGCGCAAACTCGGTGACCGTCGTGAGCACTTTGGATTCTGGTGGAACATGCAGCATGACCAACTACACCGGCGATGGAGCCACCACCAATGGCGGTGCTGCCAAGGGTTCAATAGGGCCTTCTGAGGGTTGCTGATAGTCCATCGTAGGAAGTGATGAACAAGGAATAGTTGCCCTAGAGATAGATCGAGTTGTCGGTTGTTGGAGTTTATCTATACTCCCTCCGTCTCACAATCACAAAGACCATTGTCGATGATTTGCTTATTCTATAAATAAATAACACTGATTTTGTGAATAAGACAAATGGTCAAACATGATGTCCAAAAGTCAAAAAGGGTGGCATGTTCCTTGTATTCTTGCTCCAAGCTCTCAACCCGGTGCAGTAGAACTTTGCCAGAAGGGTGGACTGAAGGGATCGTTTGCCGTGCTGGGTGGGTGGACTGTTTCATTTACGCCATGCTAGGTGGACTGAAGAGATCGTTTGCCAGAGGCAGTTGTACATACAACACGCGTAAGAATGTCCGATGATTGTATATTTCACAGAGGCGGACAAACCTCACACATTATACAAACCTCACGAAGGAGTAGTACACAGGCAAGAAAGTCCGACCATGGCATATTTCACCAGGCCGAACACATATCAAGTTTACAAGAAGGAAGCGATTGGAGGTTCTTAATTATAAATTGTAAATTATAAACTGTGTGTCTCACTTACCTCACTGCGGGTAGCGTCGTGTCAAGCATAGGTTGTACCAGTCTCCGATGCCAGCCATGCTGAAAAGACACGCACTGTGCCGGCCATGCCCTGGCATGAGAACCATCCGGCATAGAGAATTAATAAGTGTTGTGACTCCTTGCATCCTGTCTGGGTTGGCTAGTGTTCTCGATCCGTCGCCTCCCTCCTCTATCCGCACAGTGGTTCCTACTAGCATCTCAGCATGTCGATTCATTGGCATTCACACATTGGGTGGTTCCTTCATATCTTGTATATTAACCTCTGCCTCCGTTGCTAGTGTTCGTCGTGTACGCACATTTCATGCTATACTAGTATAATTCCATCCGAACAAGTTCATCCTTCTCGTGCTCCATGGATAGTTCATCTCGCTACTGCTTCCGTTCCCACTGGCCCAAACGTTCTAGATCATCCATCGACAACAGCGGATCCGCTGGCTTTCATTCCTGCTTCTTAGATGAAGAAACGACCATCATGGTCGGGGATAACGAGCTCCTGGTTATGGTCACATCAAAGCCCCAGATGGTCAAGCACTTTCTTTGAGATATCCATCGCAACAAGCCGCTCATCATTGGTTTAGATGAGGAATGCCTTGAGAAGGAGAATAGGATGGCCCTCTTACAAATATGCATCGATAAGCAGTGCCTTCTCTTCCAGGTGGCAGTCGTTGAAACCATCCCCGACGACCTTAAGATGTTCCTTGCGGGCGAGCAGCACATTTTTGTTAGTGCAGGAATCGCCGGCAACATGAATCGGCTGAGGCGCCACCACAACATTGAACTCTCCAAGGCAGTGGAACTATAGGCCATGGTGCCCTTCGTAATCAGAGGTAAGTGGAGCAAAGTGGGAAGCCTCAAGATTTTTGGCAGAGACTTGCTTGGTGTGGACATGGAAAAAGGTAGTATTTCTCTTCGTACTAAAGACTGGGACTGACCCAGACTAACGAATGAGAAGATCAAGTATGCATGCACGGATGCCTTCGTATCGTACAAGATCGGTGAAATCCTGCCAAAGGAGCATGAATTAGATCTCCACCTCACTCAGTCTCCTGTTTGGGCTGGTGGAGGAGGCTTACTCTTCATCAACAACAACAGTAAGAGGATCAACCAATGCCCGGCCTGCTGGCCAGGCTGTAAAGCAAAGAACTGGATGTGGAGCAATGTCATATATCTTGTGCATCTATCTTCAGCTGATGATGACAAGATAAGAAAAATCCATAAGCAATTGTTACTCAACCATGGCTTTCAAGTTAATGAAGAGAGTGATGACAGCGAGTCCGATGATGGAGAAGCATGAACAAGTGCAATGAAGCCCTAACTCATGCATGCAGCTTTCTTTTCCTGGTAATATATGTAACGAGTTTCAACCATATATATCGATGTGTCACTGATTTGTTACCTTTGCTTGTTGTTTCTATAACTCTATCTAACAATTATTGTTAGTATGTTACTCTATTGAATATATCACATCGTCTATACTATTTGCAATCTAAATACAGATGAAGCGAAGCGTTTACTTGTTTTTGCCAATCGTAGTTGACGATGTCTGCATGTTTCTTCCTCTTAACATTTTTGTGCATACATCAGAACGTTCGACCAGTGTAATATGACCAACCTGGACGCACCTCACAGATTATTTGTGTTGGGAATATGCCCTAGAGGTAATCATAGAGATGATAATATTCTGATTGTATCTATGACACGCATTAAGTGTTCATTGAATATCCATTATAGACAACTTGTGTTGATTGGTAATTATGTGAATTGTTTGTGGAACTCAATTACTTGAACGGTTATTCTAAAGTTTTCCCTGGTCGGTATTCTTGTGAGAACACACTTGAATATTAGACCAGCACATATATTAGTTGATGGCTATGTTTCACAAGTCATGGACATAGAGATGTTGAACTAATAATATGGACACATGTGAGACATGTAGGCTGGATTGACCCGACTTGAGATTGTCTCTATTTGTAGCATGTGTGTTATGTCCTTAGACCTGAGATTGTTGTATGTACTCGAGATGTGAAATGACCTACTTAGGGACTGTCAAACGCTGCTCCGTAACTGGATAGTTATAAAGGTGGTCTTCAGGTGGTCGGGAAGTATGCTATGAGACATAGACAGTCAAGATGGAATTTGCCCCTCTCTACGTGAGAGAGATATCACTAGATCACTCAAGTGATTGGATCAACAAATGCATGGCCGTGCTTGGGTTAAGTGTTAACCCATGAGTTGAACCATATATCGAGTGGCAAAGGGAATAACTTGTATGTGGTCGTAGTGGTTCGTCTGATATGATCTTTGCATATACATAGGAGTTGTCATGCCTTGCTAGAGGCCGTTGTCAACTATTGGGTGAGAAGGAGTACTTGGCCCATGTCTATGTGTGCGTGAACCCATAAGGTCGCACGCTTAAGGGTTGGAAGCCTAGATCGGGTTGGACCTAGATTAGACAAGGCTTAGGGTTTCCTGATGGGCCTCCAGGTTGGGGTCGCATAGGGACGCCTATATAAGCAAGGGGTAGGGGCAAGGCAAAGGTGATCCGCTTGATCTATTTAGCTATCGTCGCCCACCCCAAGCTTACGCCTTTGCTCCTCGCGGACCTAGCAGTTCGGTTGCGCATTGCTTTGCTCCCCACACATGTGTGATACCTCGGAGGTGCTGCATCTGCGGCACAAGGACGGACCTCGTTGATCACGGTGGTCGGCAACTGGTCGGTGACTAGTTGTACTAGTCAGGAATGTGCTGGGATGATCCACAAGCGAAGGACGTACTTGACAGATGACCATGCAACTGCATGGCACTGCTACAATGCGTTCGACTACATCGAGTCTTCCGCTGCATCTGCGCATCTAGTGGTAATCCCGTGACCTATATCTGGCAGTAAATCCCGCATCTAGTTTTGTTTTCTGGCTAGCTTAGCACCCTCATAACCCTTCAATGTTATTAGCTCCATAGCTGCTGTGTTATAGGTTTGGATGTATGCATATGGTGATATGCGCCGTGATAGATGAGTCTCTGATCTTGGTTCATCATCTTGCCACTTTGGTATTGTAACGATCTACTCGTACCGGTCGGAATTCCACCATCCGAGTTAAGTGATACATGTAAATCCAATCATGGTGAGTTTGAGATTAATCAGATTGATCGAATTGAACCCTAGGTCAAGTGTCGAGCACATGTGATGAGCGGCGGTAATTGATGGGATCTATTGCCGGGCACCGAGTTGCCAAAAAAGTGTTGTTCGATAAAACAACTGTAACTTTTGAACCGTAACTCGGATTGAGATGAACTCTAAATGAAAATCATAGAGAACAAAATTTTACATCCATCCCAAATCGACAACGTTAGACGTTGAGCCAGATTTGTAAAAAACTTCTCGGAAGATAGAGTTTTTGGCCCTAGAACGTTAGACATTGGAATTGGCTAACTCCATTTTGCAGAATGTGATGACTGGTATAGCCCTTATGTGTATGAGATGCATGTATGTAATTTATTCATGACTTGCACGTCATGAGGACAATATGGGCAGGAGCATTATAGATATTGTCACTTTAATGTAATGGTTTGCGTGCCAATCTATGATGATCTGTGACTATGTAATTTTAATTCACGGTAGTGATAGCTAGTCTTGACGGATGCACCATAGATGGATGACATACATGGAGCATGGAGATGGAGATCACCATGACAAAAATTGACAATTGAGATGGAGATCTCAAAGAATCAATGGGCTATACCAAGTCATATCTGTGTCTATGGCGTTCTTACTATGTTCTATTTTCACATGCTATAATGTTTTGTCTACATTCGTGCGGTAGTGAAGTAGAATGATCCCTCAGTAATGTTTGAGTTGCAGCTTCCCCAAACCTTGCACTGTCACAAGTCTTGTACGATCGGTGGTGGGTCTATGAAATTAGGCTGCCACTGGTTTCCCTTCACTAGACAGGTTCGTACCGGATACTTACTGCAAGAAGGTTTGGTTACTTGAACAAGGTCATCCTAACAGTTAGGGGTCTTGAAGCATGGGAAGGTTGAGTGCTCGGCATAAAGATTCTGGCCCAACAACAAGAGTCATATGAGATATGATTAGCAAGGTGTTGCTTACCGATCTACCATACCGACCAGCGGTGATGCTAAAGCTCACTGGTTGGCATGTTAGTTGTGGGTCTTGAATCACTAAGTATCAATTGAGGGATATTGATTTTAGTGGGAGTAGATTATATTTGATATGATTTACTCTTCATGGATACATTGTCTTAGTATTTTGCATTACTTTTGTTGTAGATAAATGGCCGCCCGCAATCAACCATTTTTCTTTGCGTATAATTCTTGAGAAAGATAAGTTGAATGGAACAAACTATGCAGATTGGATCCACAACCTGAGAATTATTCTCAGGGCTGAGAAAAAGGAAGAAATTCTAGACACCCATTACCAGATGAGCCTGAAGAAAATGCAATTGCTGCTGAAAGAACCGCTTACAGGAGAGCATGTGATGCTGATCTTGAATTGGCTTGCCTTATGCTTGCATGCATGGAACCTGATCTGCAGATGCAGTTCAATAATAATCATTCAGCAAATGATATGATCATGGCACTTGAAGAGATGTTCCGCACGCAAGCCAGGACTGAAAGGTTCAATGTCTCTATGGCGCTTGCAGAAACCTAGCTAGCAGAAGGCATAGCTGTTGGACAACACATAATCAAGATGGTTGGTTATACTCAGAGGTTGGAGAAGCTAGGCTTCCCAATCGGCCAAGAGTTGGCTACAGATTTTATTCTCTCATCTCTTCCACCGAGTTATGGAAACTTCATCTTGAACTACCATATGCATGGGGCAAAGAAAGGCTTGAGTGAATTGTGTGGCAGGTTGAAAATTGCAGAGGTCGACATCAAGAAAGGTGTCGGTAGTACCCAAGTGTTGGCGGTCCAGAATAGACCTAGGTTCAAGAGGAAGGGCAATTCTTGGAAGAAGAAGAAAGGTAAGGCTAAAGATGAGATCTCTAAGCCAAACCCATCTGTTGCCAAGGCTGGACCATCTGCAAATTCAGATTGCTTTTACAGTAAGGGGAAAGGTCACTGGAAAAGGAACTGCAAGGAGTACTTGGTGTCCTTAGAGAAGGATGGCGGCAGTACAGGTATCACTGCTACTTGTACTCTTGTTGTTCATGTTACGGATATTTTTCTCGCTAACTCCTATATCAATTCTTGGGTATTTGATACCAGATCGGTTGCTCATATATGCAATACGATGTAGGGAATGATAAGAAGTAGAAGCATGGAAAAGGGAGAGGTTGACTTCTACGTGGGCAACAATGCAAGGGTTGCTACGTTGAACATCGGGATGATGCAACTTCACCTGTCGTCAGGATTTATCATGGAATTAAATAATTGTTGTTTTGTTCCTAGCTTAAGTCAAAACATTGTGTCACCTTCATGTTTGATGAAGGATGGTTATTCTTTTGCGAGTAAAGACAATGGTTGTGTGATCTCCAAGAATGACATGTTTGTGGCTTTTGCATCCATTGTGATGGGTTATTTATATTAAATTTTGATGATGCACCTGTCTGTAATGTTACTGCTAAAAGGCCTCAGCTTAATGAGTTAAGTCCTACATGTATGTGGCATTATCATTTGGGTCATATAAGTGAGAATCGCATGAAGAAGCTCCATGCTAATGGACTTTTAACTTCGTTTGATTTTGAATCTTACGAGACATGTGAAGCTTGCCTGCTCGGCAAGATGACCAAGATACCTTTCACAGGTTTTCAGGAGAGAGCTCTGACTTGTTGGAACTCATACATACTCATGTGTGCGGACCACTTCCAATACTTCATAACTTTTACTGATGATTTTAGTAGATATGGGTATGTCTACTTAATGAAGCATAAGTCTGAAACACTTGAAAAGTTCAAAGAATTTTAGAATGAAGTAGAGAATCAACATGGCAAGAAGATTAAGGCCTTGCGATCTAATTGTGGAGGTGAATATTTGAGTCAAGAGTTTAGCAATCATCTTAAGAGTTGCGGAATTGTTCCACAACTTATGCCGCCCGGAACGCCACAGAGAAATGGCATGTCCAAGCATCATAATCGGACTTTGTTAGACATGGTTTGGTCTATGATGAGCCGGTCAGACCTAACTTATTATTTTGGGGATACGCTCTAGAAACAGCCACTTTCACATTAAATAGGGTACCATCTAAGTCTGTAGATAAGACACCATATGAGATGTGGACTGGTCAGAGTCCTAGTTTGTCTTTTCTAAAAGTTTGGGGTAGCAAAGCTTATGTCAAACGGTTGATATCTGATAAGCTAGCACCAAAGTCGGACAAGTGCTTCTTCATGGGATATCCAAAGGAAACTTTAGGGTATTACTTCTATAACTGATCAGAGGGCAAAGTGTTTATTGCTCAGAATGGTGTCTTCCTAGAGAAAGAGTTTCTCAAAGGGGATAGGAGTGGTCGGAAGGTATATCTTGAAGAGATTCAAGATGAGTCATTAATAAATGACTTGACAAGTGTGCTAATGTTGCAGAACAAGTTGACATACCTGTGGTCATTACACCACCAACCACCTGTGGTCGAAATGTCCCAACCACCTATGGTCGGTACTCCGCCCCAACCACGAAGATCAGCAAGACTTCACGAATTGTGGGGTGATTTGTTGTTGTTAGATGATGACGAACATGTAAATTATGCAGAAGCAATGATGGACCCATATTCTGAGAAATGGCAGAGTACCATGAGATCCGAGATAGATTCCATGGGTGACAATCAGGTTTGGAACTTGGTTGACCCGCCTGATGGGGTTAGACCCATAAAGTGCAAATGGATCTTCAAGAAGAAGAAGGATATGGATGAAAATGTTCATGTCTATAAAGCTCGGCTTGTCGCAGAGTTTTCGACAAGTTCAAGGAATTGACTATGATGAGACCTTCTCGCCGGTAGCGATGCTTAAATCTATTCGGATCATTCTATCAATAGTTGCATATTTTGATTATGAGATATGGCAGATGAATATTAAAATAGCCTTTCCAAATGGATATTTGGAAGAGGATGTGTATATGATACAGCCTGAAGGTTTTGTTGATCCTAAAAATGCTGGAAAAATATGCAAGCTTAAGAAATCCATTTATGGGTTAAAGCAAGCTTCTCGGAGTTGGAACATTCATTTTGATGAGGTCATCAAAGGGTTTGGCTTCCGTCAGAATGAAGAAAAACCTTGTGTTTACAAGAAGGAAAGTGAGAGCGCTGTTGTGTTTATGATCTTGTATGTGGATGATATATTACTGATCGGGAATGATATTCAAAAGTTGCAATCTGTAAAGACTTCACTGAATAATAGTTTTTCTATGAAGGATTTAGGAGAGGCAGCATACATCTTGGGCATTAAGATCTATAGAGATAGGTCGAGAAGGCTAATAGGATTGAGCCAAGACACGTACATTGACAAGGTGTTGAAGCAGTTCAACATGGAACAGTTCAAGAAAGGGTTCTTTCCTGTGTCACATGGTATGCATTTCAGTGACACCTATTAAGAACATTCTTAAGTACTTGAGAAGGACTACGGATGTGTTCCTAATCTATGGAGGAGAGGAGGAGCATGTTGTAAATGGTTACACCAATTCTAGCTTCCAAACTGACATGGATGATTCACAATCTCAATCAGGTTTTGTGTTCATAATAAATGGTGGTGCAGTAAGCTGGAAAAGTTCCATGCAATAAATGATCATCGATTCTACAGCAGAAGCCGAGTACATTGCAGCTGCTGGTGGAGCTGCAAAGGAAGGTGTTTGGTTGAAGAGGTTCCTCATTGAACTTGGTGTGTTTTCTAATGTGTCAGGCCCATTGAATTTACATTGTGATAACAATGGGGCGATTACACAGGCTAAGCAGCCTAGGGATCACCAGAAGAACAAACATGTACTCTAAAAGTTTCATCTCATTCGACAATTTATGAAACAAGAAGAGATCAAGCTATGAAAAATACATATGGATTAGAATATTACAGATCCTTTGACAAAGGCTCTTCCACAACCTAAGCATGAGGTGCACATGAGGTCTATGGGGATTAGACATCTTAGAGATTAACTCTAGTGCAAGTGGGAGATTGTTGGGAATATGCCTAAGAGATAATCATAGAGATGATGATATTCCAATTGTATCTATGACATGCATTAAGTGTTCATTGAATATCCATTATAGACAACTTATGTTGATTGGAAATTATGTGAATTGTTTGTGGAACTTGTCGACGTTAGGAACCCGGGGGTGTCCTAAGCCAACGAGTAAACGTATGTGTGCATAACCCATTCGGATGGTGATGCAAGAAGAACACAGCGATTTATCCTAGTTCGGGCAAAGAAGGCCCTACGTCCAGCGGGGGGAGAAGATTTGTATTATCTTGCACCTAAGTGCTTGTACAGGGGCGAATACAAGCGAATGAGAGAATTCGAGGGGGGTCGAGTATAGAGCGAAAGAGCTATTTGGAGTCTAGGAGTCTACCTAGGCGTGTGTTCGGTTGTTCATGAGGTCATTGTCCGAAGTCGGTTCCTCTTCCCCCTTTCGGCCTCTCGGCGTCCCCTTTTATAGGCCAAGGGGAGGCACAGGTGTACAGATGTCCTAGTTCGATGACACGGTGGTGACGTCGCGGGTCATGGTGGTCAACTCGAGGCTACTGTAGAGACGTGCGCTGAGCATGACTTGTTCTGTAGCAGCATGGCTTGGAGTTGATAGGCGTCCTTCGAAGGCATGGTTGCTGACTGGCGAAAGACGCGATCCCCTGTAGAGGATGTGTGAGTCCCTGTCGGGGTCGCATTGGGAGTTGTTGGCGCAGTCTTCGAGGTCGATGTGGGTTGACCGGAGGGCATCGACACATACTCGAGGCCCAATCGAGGGGTAGCCTCGAGCGTAGTGGTTGAATGGATAAGATTGAACTTAGGGAATCCGATGTCGGTCGTTTGTCGCATAGCGCGTCGAGGGTGGCCTCGAGCGACCTAACAGTGCTGAGTACGGCGTAACAGTGCCGTGCAGATCGATGCACGTCACCGGTATGGGCGGTAAAGCGGGATTCGACCGCTGTACAGACCACTGTGCGGCTACTGTAGCCATACGATTGGACGAGGTTAGGTAGTTTCGCATCAAAATGCGCTACCGGATGCACCCGGAGTTGGCGGATCGAGGAGGGGCTCGACCCCTGTTGTATCGAGGCGTCCGTCCCGCCGGGGCCTCGACACTTCTCGCGGGGTCCCCCTCGAGTGATTATCAGCTGGTGATGTCAGTGACTTTGTCGAGGGTTGCGGCAGAAGTCAAGTATTCTGTTGTGGGCTGGCCCAGTGTGTATTTGCTGGTGGGCCCCAGTGGGTCGAGGATGTACGGTCTGGTCTTGCTCGTGCTTTTTTGAGGGTCCCCGTGAGATTAATCTGAGGGTAAACTCGGGGTTCAACCAAAAACAAGGGAGATAAAGGGTACCCCTTTTCTCGGTAACCGACAAAACTCAATTACTTGAATGGTTATTCTAAAGTTGTCCCTGGTTGGCATTCTTGTGAGAACACACTTGAATATTAGACCAGCATATATATTAGTTGATGGCTATGTTTCACAAGTCATGGACATGGAGATGTTGAACTAATAATGTGGGCACATGTGAGACATGTAGGCTTGACTGACCCGACTTGAGATTATCTCTATTCGCAACATGTATGTTATGTCCTTAGACCTGAGATTGCTGTATGTACTCAAGATGTGAAATGACCTACTTAGGGACTGTCAAACGCTGCTCCATAACAGGGTAGTTATAAAGGTGGTCTTCAGGTGGTCAGGAAGCATGATATGAGACATAGACAGTCAAGATGGAATTTGCCCATCTCTACGTGAGAGAGATATCACTGGATCACTCAAGTGATTGGATCAACAAATGCATGGTCATGCTTCAGTTAAGTGTTAACCCATGAGTTGAACCATATATTGAGTGGCAAAGGTAATAACTTGTATGTGGTCATAGTGGTTTATCTGATATGATCTCTGCATATACATAGGAGTTTTCACGCCTTGCTAGAGGCTGCTGTCAAATATTGAGCGAGTAGGAGTACTCGGCCCATGTCTATGTGTGCGTGAACCCATAGGGTCACACGCTTAAAGGTTGGAAGCCTAGTTCGGGTTGGACCCGGATTAGACAAGGCTTAGGATTTCCTGATGGGCCTCCAGGTGGGATCGCATAGGGACACCTATATAAGCAAGGGGTAGGGGCAAGGCAAAGGTGATCCGCTTGATCTATTCAGCTGTCGTCGCCCACCCCAAGCTTACGTCTTTGCTCCTCGTGGACCTAGCAGTGCGGTTGCGCATTGCTTGTCCCCGCACGTGTGTGTAACCTCGGAGGTGCTGCATCTGTGGCACAAGGACGGACCTCGTCGGTCACGGTGGTTGGCAACTGGTCGGCAACTAGTTGGACTAGTCAGGAATGTGCTGGGATGATCCACGAGTGAAGGACGTACTTGGGACAACCACACAACTGCATGGCACTGCTGCGATGCGTTCGACTACATCGAGTCTTCCGTTGCATCTGCGCATCTAGTGGTAATCCTGTGACCTATATCTGGCAGTAGATCCTGGTTTATGAGGTAGAAAAGTTTTGTTTTCTGGCTAGCATAGCACCCTCATAACCCTTCAATTTGAGCATCAAGGATGAGACGTGCTTCCTGAGTTTTATTGCAAACGCAATTAATTGAAGGGTGGTATGCTTTGAGTGTCGTAGCCATCAGTCTACTAGCAAACCAATAGCATCACATCAATCTCCTACCTGCTGGCTATTTTCCCCGCATCCTAATGTAGAACAAAGGAGCCAGTTGATAGTGAAAAACTATTGCGCATGTGAGAAAGTCCGGCCGTTGAGCATTTGAACGCATCTAAGAGTAGCCTCCATAGTTGATTAGGCCAAAGTTGTTCACGGATGCCAGGACAGTCTAGCTAGCCAAGCTTCGACTTGGCCGGACTGCAAGTGATCTGTCCAGTGGGCACTAAATCCTAGAACAAATTCTGAACAACAAAATACAATGGTGGCTCACTAGTTTTGCTAAAATAATGACAACATCCATCTAAGAGGAAATTTACATATCCATAGAACAAGCAAACAACATCTGCTAATGACTCCAAGAACAATGGCGATAGGAGTTGTGACACCGTTGTAAATTACTTTGCATACCGAAAAAATTATTTGATTTGCAAACAGAACAAAGATGGCATGCTAGTTTAGCGGAAATAAGTACAACTTCCATCCTTTAGAAAATTAGCATGTCCATGAACAATGAAACAACATTTGGTCATTTTTTTACAATAACATAGTACAACGTAAAGATACATTAATTTGAACTTTATTTTACTTCAAAGAAGCAAACAACATCGGTCCATTTAAAATGTCATGACTGTGGGATTCAAAAAGGGAAGCTATTTAGTGCTCTGCTAATGTCCGAGAAGAAGGGTACATAAGCATCAAATTGGGCTTTATTTTACTTCTCTCAATGAATCCGAGAACAAGGGAACATAAGGAAGATATAATGGTCTAAAGATGAACACAACTCTAACAATACTTGTAACATACTCAAATTCATGGGCAGGGATGACATGGACTTCTCTGCAGTCCATGTCATATGTCAGCTTTGCTCTATCCTCCCCTTCAATTAAAATAAAATTCCATTCTGGGTGGAGTGCAATCACCCAGTACTCCTCATTACCCCATACATAGTCCCCAAATCCAAAATCAATGCTTCTGAATAGCTCCAAGATGCTGAGAGTATGCTTCAATATCCAATTATCAGTATCTTAGTCTTCAAGGAACCAGATTGAAAGCAATGAATGAAAACAATGAATCACTAGGACCATCAAGAGTACTTACACACAACTGACCCTGAGTTAGATGCATGGAGTGCTCTTTTCCACAAGGCCAATTGATTTTCCTCCATGTTTTTCCTACCATATCCACAACAAATATCTTATAGCCTTCCTCATTACATTACCCCATAATGTGGTGACAACCGTTAAGAAACACACATGGTGACCTATACCAATACAAAATCCCATCTGTACCTTTAGGAAATTCATATTCCTTATAGGTCCATTATGCAATTTCAGATGAGTAGATCTCCAAACCTGCGAACTCACCGTCTTCACCATGCACATTTTTAATCACATGGAAGTGCGAGGAAGCTGTCGAATTGAAACAAAAGCGAGCCTCACCCAATGCATGGCCAACAACATAGGTGAGAGGCAGTAGTATCTCATACCTCTCAGTCACTGGGTTGCAGACGCAATATCAATATCCATGACCCCTAAGGCACCAGCAAAGGATGAGACCATTGCAGCAATCAGATATAGCTACTAATTCGTCTATGAAAGGCAAGAATTTGAAGGAGGGGGCGTCCACCGATGATGCTGATGAAGTCTCATTTGCCGGCCACACCAGCAAAGAAGAAGCCGGCCACAGTCTGGGGCTGTTCTTAGAGTCCGGGATGAGGAGGAGCTAAGTTTTACAAACCAATTTGCAGCGGATCAAGGAGCGGGTGGGGAGACAGCGGATGATCTCAAAAACAAGATCCTCGTTAAGCCAGTCCACTACGTCCATGTTCTTGCAGGCCTCCTCCAGTTCGAAGACTGCGATGGTCAGAGTGTGTAGTACGATTAGAGATTCCATAGCAATGGGATCCTTACAGCGGCAAAAAATCCAACAAAGATCCACCAGTTAAATGAGAGAAAGGAGACCTACGGATTGGATCTGTTGCCTATGTCGTGGTACACAACTGACGCGAATGCAATGCCGCCACGCTCCATCGGGAAAGCCCCGCCGCCTACCTCCAAATGGACGCTGGAGCCACCACAGCACATCGGGGATCCTTTACCATCGCCAGTACCGCAAATCCACTAGGGATCCTTCGCCACCGCCAGTGCCGTCGCCAGTACCGCTAAGTCCAAACATGTTCCACACTAGGAGGATGACTCAGCGGGGAGCCGGGCACAGCCTAGTTATCACACGGCCCATTAGGACTGTCTTGTGAGTCCCAAGTCTTGTCTCATCGTAGTTCATGTCTACAAACGCAAGAACGTCCGACCGCTACATAATTGAACTCATAGGACAAAACATAATAGGTTTGTCAGTTTTACTTGTAGTATCTCGAGGCTGGTGAGTCTATTCCATTGTCTGATGGCGACCTTACTGGTCTCATTTTGTTTCAAGGACGCAGCACTTTGCTGTGGATTTTGTGGTTGATGGTCGACGAACTCAGATCTAGGAGCGGGTGCGGTTGGGGGCGCGGGCATGATCGATGGAGTTTTGCTGTTAGCTTCTTTCTGCTATGACTTCAAGCAAAGCTTGTACACAATGTGGTCCTCTCCGTCGCACCTCCTGCAACTACAACCAAAGCTTGTACGCGATGGGCAGATATTTCCCCATTTTTAGGGGATATATATTATAGGTCAACATGTTTCACACTAGGAGGACCCTTAGGAGTAGGGACGGCCTAATTATCACATGTGATAGTTTGTTGAATTTAATATCTGGTCATGTCTGCTTTGTATCCCCTATTGGTTGTTGTAAACCCAAAACCACAAATTTTTGTTGTAAACCGTATGGAGTGAGGAGTCCATCTCAACAAGTCTCGCCTCGATCTATGGGAAAGTCTGACTGCTGCATACTTGATCTAAAATGTTGTTGGGCCATAAGAAAGTCCGACCGCTGCATAATTGAGTGTGTATGATAGTATCCTCTATAGTGACAGGCCTGACACGCCTGGTGCGGTTGTGATAGGCATTTTCGGTGTACTTATTTCAAAGAGCAAGTTCAGCAAGTCTTATCAAAGGCAACAGTTTGTTTCACCTGTTTGTTGCGAACCATTGGCAGCCAGGAGTTATCTGAACAAGTTTTGCCTCGATCTAGAGCATCATGTTTGAGACATGGCTGTGGATGCAAGAATGTCCGGCCATTGCATATTTGATCTCGTAGGACAAATTGTGAAGGGTGGTCTGTATTGAATGTCGATCGAGTGCATCAATGATGGGATGTAGCTGTTGAGTTTTACTACGAACGACAGTCATGCTATTGCACATAAGAAAGTCCGGCCCCTATAAAATCGACCGCATCTGAAAGTATTCTCCATAGTTTATCCTCTTTTTCCTGTGATGCTTGTTACTATGTCATTTAGTAGTTTGCGTGACTAACTCTATAGCAAAGAGTAATGACATCTATGACATAAAATGCAATGGAGCACTGTGGTTATGTCCAACTACACTCCCTCCTACCATGTATGCTTCGCCCCTTCAAAAGAACATTCCCAAAATAATAAAAAGCACATAAACATAGTTCAAACGACATTATATTGATTTCCCATATTTTTCTGGGTACACGAGGCCATTTCAAAATATACCAAAAAGTCCACTTCAATTGTACCCACCGTTGCACTTCTACTGCTAAAGACCCAACTACACCTACCAGTCGAGCTTGTTGATGAGGCATTCCCAGTCTCGATAGACTAATTTGCAGCAAAACAGGGAGCGGTCAGGGAGGCGATGGAGGATCTCGAGAACGACCTCATCTGGGAGGCAGGCAAATGAGATCGTCCTCTTGTTGGGGGCCTGCTTCATCTCATCAGTGTGCAATAGGCATTGGCTCCCTATGTAATGGATCACTGAATGAAGAAGAAAATAATCCAACAAAGATCCATTAGTGAAGTCCACAACATATGTCGACATACAACTTTAACAGCCATTAACAATTTCCATGTTATGAGCTCATCCAAATTTAGAGTAGCAGCACATAGACATAGACAACTCAAACTAGAATAGCAATTACTGTGGCTGTAACCATATTAGTCTAATACAATTCCGGCTAAATCAAGTCTAACAATCATACTTACAATACCATTAAAAATTTAGCTAAATCAAATCTAACGATTACACAACCATTACACGAGCTGAGCTTCAAAGGATTTGAAGGCAGCAAATGCAGCTTCCCAGGACGTGTACTTTTTATAAGAAGCACCAGGGAACCCATGAACTTGCTCCTGGCATTCAGCCCAACTGCGGAAAACCCCTCGCCTACGGCTGCGGAACACAACATAGCATGGATTCATCTCGAATCTGCAGAATCCAAATAGGCTGCCTCAGTTTTACAAGTGCAAACCATCATTGGCATGCTTAGCAACAAGTGCAGCTTAAAGATTAATGGCACTAATTTGCTGCCCCCTAACAAATCTAATAGCCATGTGCTACAGGGACTACCAGAACCAATCCCCATCTCGCATCTATCTAAAATTAAGGGATATGGTGGTATGCATCAAAGGTGATATATCTAAGCAAAATCCTCAAGTCTTGTAGTAGATCCATGTCGAGACAAAACAGAAATAAAGAAATGAACAGTAAAAAGGGGAGAAAGAAGACCTACAATTGGATCTGATGGCTCTGCCGTGGCACACAAGCGATGCGGACGCCAATGCCACCTTGTTCCACTGGGAAAGCCTCACCGCCTGCCTCCAAATGGATGCCAGAGCCACCACAACACAACGGGGATCCTCTGCCGCCACCTCTAGCTCCGCTGCCCTGCCAGCACAAGTCCAATGGGCAGATATTTTCCAATTTTCAGGGGATATATATCCAATACGACTTGTCCCTTAGGAGCGGGGACGGCCCAATTATCACAAGGCCCATATAAGGACTGTCCCATGGTACACAAAAGAGGTATGGTCGGACTTCCCCATGATACACGAAAGAGAAAGGGTTGGACAATCCTGTCTCTTGATCTTGCAAATCCTAAGTCTTGGCTCCTGGAAGTTCATATCTGCGAACGCCAGAACGTCTGACTGTTACATAATTGATCACGTAGGACAAAGCAGGGTATGTCAGTTTTGATTGTATTATTATTATGGTCATATAATAAGTTCTAAAATTTTTGGTTCATTCCAGGTTTAGCAACACATAGATATATATACAACTCAAACTAGATTAGCAGTTAATGTGGTTGTAACCATTAGTCCAATACAATTTCGGCTAAATCAAGTCCAACCATCACACCTAGAATACTATTCAAATAAAACTTACAGCTAAACAACAGAACATAGCAGGTATTGAGATCACTGAAGTAGAAAATAATGCAACAAAGATCCATCAGTTAAGTCCATGGGTCATACCAAAATGCAACTTTAACAACCATTAACAATTTCCATGGTACGAGCTCATTTCGGCTAAATCAAGTCTAACCATCACACTAACAATACAATTTCAAATTCTAAGCAAAATCCCCAATGGGTAGATATTTTACCATTTTCAGGGGAGATATATTCAATATATAGGTCAACATGTTCCACACAAGGAGGACCCTCAGGAGCGGGGTCGGCCCAATTATCGCATGGCCCATTTGAGGACTGTCCTATGGTACACAAAAGAGATATGGTCAAACTTCCCCTGGTACGCAAAAGATAAATGGTCGGATAGTATGCACCCATACATTGCATTAACAGCCGATTGCTGGCTCCCACCTTGCAGCAAGGAGGAAATCTTGCCGCATCATAACACACAACGGATCAAGAAGCCATGCTATTGAAATGTTATTGCCCACGTATATTTGATCTCTTAGGATGCGCAATAGACAAATGGCTGCTCAACTAGTCCGTGATGCACTCGCAGTGGAATGCATTGCCGCGACAGGCACGTTCAAACCAGTCAATGCCGCTGCCCCCGCCATTGTCTGTCTCACCACCCTCCACCTATTTTGAGTCTGACGAGGTGGGGTCATCCGTCGAGTTGCCCACATCACCATCATCTGGAGGGTTCCACCTCCAAAGGCGCGGGTAGAGCGGCAATGTCACAAACTCCTCTAGTGAATCCCAGAACAAGGGAACATATAGAAGATAGTGTGCTCTATGATGTGGAAAAGTTGGTGGGGTGGGGGGAGGGTAAAAAAGTCCGACCATTGCATATTTGATCTAGTAGGACCAATTGTGCAATAGGCCTCGGCGTGCGTCCTATGCAATGAGACCACTGAAGTTAACAACAATTAACAATTTCCATGTTAGTAATAGGTCATCCAAATTAAGGGTAGAGGCATAAAGACATACAAGTCAGCTAAATCAAGTCCAACTATCTTGGGTACATGATGGCATTGCATAATAGACCAAAAGAACACACTACAATTGCTCCCGTCATTGCACTTCTACTGCTAAAGCTCCAACTGCAACTTCTTATTACAAGTTTGTTGTAAACTCTATGCTGCTAGGAGTCCATCTTAACAAGTCTCGCCTCGATCTACAGCTTCATGGTTGAGACCAAGCACTTGAATTTGACTGCGAACGCAAGAAAGTCTGACCGCTGTATATTTGATCTCGTAGGAAAAAGTGTGAAGGTTTGTCAGTTATGAATGTCGTAGCAATCAGTCTGCTAGGAAACCGATAGCATTGCATCAATTGAATACCTTCAGGCTCCCACCCCGTAGCGAGGAGCCGCATCCTAATGCAGAACAGAGGAAACATTGATGTTCAAATGTAGTGCGCACATAAGAAAGTCTGACCCTGTACATTTCACCGCATCTGGCAGTACCCTCTATAGTTTATCCTCGTTTTAGTGTGATGCTTGTTACTATGTCCTTTACTAGTTTAAGTGACTACTAATTTCATACGATAGAGTATCGACATCTATGACATAAATGCAAGGGAATACATGATCATCGATACATCAAGTTCATACAAACAAAACTAATAGTTTAAAACAATTCAATACAATAAACAAGAATGACTCCCCTTTTTACAAGCTACCTTCCTCATCTGTTGACACATAGGTTTTAGATGATGGATTCCTCTGCCAGATCTGCAACTTATGGCAAGCTGTGGTGTGTTCTATCCAGGCGACCTTTGAAACTGGGCAGCTTGAGTAGCACCAAAGCCATGATGTAAGGTTGAAAGATCAGAGGCTTGTTCGGGTCCACCCTGATGTCCACCATCTGATTAACCAACCAATTAATAATATTTAGTCTTTCATGTTTTAGCACGGCCATTATCGTCTCGTTGGCCGTACAAGGCAGAACATTGTCATATTCAGTATCATTTTTGTGGTCAGCCATGAATGTCCGCCTCACAAGATGCCAAATAACATTGGGTATCCTACTCAAAATTCCACCATCACAGTAAAGGCTATATTCCTCCTTAGCTGACAAATAAGGAAGATCAACTATTGTAGCCCCTCGCTTCATTGCTTGTAATCCAATCTGCAAGCTCTTACAAGATCAGAGAAAGATGCCTCCAAAATTCCGATGTCGGTCATCCAGATGAGCTTCTCCTCCTCTTCCCTAATTTCTAGTGTGGCATAGAACTATCTGATTACCAAGTCATTCCAGTCTTGCTTCATCCCCATCATATCCTTCAAACCCATGGCCTCAAACGCAGTAACAACACTCGTCATTAGGGGAAACTTCTCTAACTGCTCCCAATTCACACACCTATGCTCTCCGTACATAGCTCTCTTATCTAAGCCTCCTCGAAACAGCTTAAACTGTTTGCTTGTGTCAAAGTATTCTGATGGAGAATTTCTTGGCTGCTTGTTGTACTGCTTCTCATACAAAGCATATACGTCCCAATCAAATATCCTTTTAGGGACTCGAGCCAAGTCCATGGGATACTTTGTCTCATCAAAACTACCACCAATGATGAAAACAAATAAGAAATTAGAAAGGAAGCTACAACACTTGATTCCATGCTTAGAACTTCATGACAAAGTACCATGGTATACAGTATAGAGCAAACATTTTGGATACACCATATAATTATATATGAGCAATCAATTTGGAAACATGAACACATTCACAGCCATCCAAATGAATTATAGATCAATCAAATTTGGTATCAAGTATCATGGTCAAGCCCAACAAATTTTAAGCAAGAATTGTTTATGTCCTACACATTTTCAAGTTTACTGTTCATAAATGTGTGTTTGAGGATGGTCCCCATGAGTGAGTGATGCGGAAAAAGTTGGTGGAGTGGGGGGAGGGTAACACCGCCCCCTCCCTCGCCCCGCCTCCACCCACCCACACACACACACACCAGCACCACCACCACATTGGCAAATCTACCGCTGTGTTTCTCCAAATCAAAATCTGAATCCCTAATGTAAACTCCTAAGGAACAAAGTGAATGAAGAGATGGATGAGATGCTTACCTTTCGGCCATGGTGGCTTCAATGAGGGCTTCTTTGACTCCGCGTCTCTGGCCTTGGTCGTCATCTCCTAGCGAAACCGGCAATGTGGAGTGGTGTGCGGCATTGTACCGTAGCGAGCAGCGTTTTAGGGTTTGGAGCGGCGGTGTAGCAAACGGGGTGTGTGTGACGGCTATTGTAGAGTGGTGTGCGCCGATGTACGAACCAATTATTAGTTGGCCCATTAACGATTGACTGTCCGCCACTACAAAAAAGTGATACCGAAGGACATTCCCTTCTCTTGATATAATGCATGTCCCTGCAAAGATGGCACAACTATGGCACACATGATGACATGAAGGACTTTTCGGCCCTGCACAAACAAGGAATGGCCGGACTGTCCTAATAAGCAAGTAAAGAAACAACAACAGTCGAGGGGCAGACTTTCTAAGGTACACAAAAGAGATACGGTCGGACTTTCCCATGGTACACGAAAGAGAAATGACCGAACTATCCCACGTCCCAAGTCTTGGCTCCTGGCAGTTCATATCTGCTAACGTAAGAAAGTCCAACCGCTACATAATTGAACAGGTAGTACAAATAAAGTTAGGATAAGTATATCTCCAGTTATGTATGTTTTAGTCTGCCGCTGATTTTCTATCATCAAAAAAAGTTCAGTCAGCTTGCTATCATCAGAAATAGTTCAGTCAGCTTGTGGGCTCTTTTTGGACATCATTGCAATTGTTTTTTGTTTACAAATGGGAATACCCATTTCCATTGATAGAGCAACGAAAATACATAGTAAGCTACAGAATCTATAGATAAGCGGCCAGAGATAACAGATCTTTTAGGAGAAGAAATATTGACAACCCAACAACTACTCATAACAACTATTAGCGACACCTTACTACGCTCTCCACCCAAAATAGAGAAGTCTAACAAGACTATCCAAGAATTTTAGCACTACAGCCAAGTTCAAACAAAAGACATCAAACCAGTTTATTACATGCTCCCAGAAAAGAGTGGTGCACGCAAAAACCCCAGTTTCTCATATCACTTCCAGCTTGTCATGGTTCACATTCTCAACACATTTTCTTTTTCCTTCATCCTTGGTTCTGGTCGTCTTCTAGAAGCTCCTGAGCAAGATGTAACATCAAATATATATATCCACTATACATTTTTTTGAGAATTGCATATCCACTATACATGTTCCACATGAGGTGGATGACTGTCCCTTACCAGCGGGGACGGCCCATTTAAGGACTATCCCATGGTACACAGAAGAGATAGCGCCGGACTTTCCCATGGTACACGAAATTGAAATGGCCAGACTATCTCGGTGTTGTCTCCTAGCAGTTAATATCTGCTAACATAGAAAGTCCGACTGCTACATAGTTGACCTCATAGGACAAATAATAATGGGTTTGTCAGTTTTGATTGTCGTATCAATCAGTATGCACCGATACAAAACATCATTCGCCTACCTGCTGGCTCCCACATTGCAGTGAGGAGCAAATCTTGCCAAATCATTATGCTAATCGAATCAAGGAACCACAGGGTTGAAATGCTTTTACAAGCTACCTTCCTCATTTGATGACATATAGGTTTCAGATGATGGATTCCTCTGCCAGATCTGCAACTTATTATGGCTGATGAAGACACTATAGCTGTGGTTGTAGGGTTATGAGGGAGCTACGGTAGCCAGAAAACAAAATTTTTTGACCTCATAAACCAGGATCTACTGCTAGTTATAGGTTACGGGATTACCACTAGACGCGTAGGTGCAGCGGAAGACAACTCGATATAGTCGTATGCGTCGCAGCAGGCAGTGCAGTTGCATGGTCATCCATCACCCCAATCCCCTCGCGTGGTTCGTCCCAGTGCTCCAGACGCAGCACCTCCGAGGAATCCCACACATGCAGGGAAGAAGCGATGCGCCTCTAGACTGCTAGGTCCGCTAAGAGCAGAAGGCGCAAGCATGAGGAGGGCGACAGCGGCTGCCAAAGGTGTGTCACCTCCTGGCCACGCCCTTACCCCTTGCTTATATAGGCGTCCCCAATGAGCTCATGAGTTGGAGGCCCATTAGTAACCCTAAGCCTTGTCTAATTCGGGTTCAACCCGAATTAGGCTTCCTGCCCATTAAGCGTGCGACCCTATGGGTTCACGCACACATCAACATGGGCCGAGTACTCCTACTTGTCCAATAGTTGACAGCAGCCTCTAGCAAGGCGTGACAACTTCTATGTGCATGCAAAGATCATATCAGATGAACCACTACGACCACAAACAAGTTATTCCCTTTGCCACTCGATATATGGTTCAACTCGTGGGTTAACACTTAACCCAAGCACGACCATGCATTTGTTGATCCAATCACTTGAGTGATCCAGTGATATCTCTCTCGTGTAGAGCGGGGAAAATTCCATCTTGATTGTCTATGTCTCATAGCATGCTTCCTGACCACCCGAAGACCACCTTTATAACTACCCAGTTATGGAGCAGCGTTTGATAGTCCCTAAGTAGGCCGTTTCACATCTTGAGTACATACCACAATCTTAGGTCTAAGGACATAACGTAAATGATGTGAATAGAGACTTTCTCATGTCGGGTCAGTTCAGCCTACATGTCTCACATGTGCCCACATTATTAGTTTGACATCTCCATGTCTATGACTTGTGAAACATAGCCATCAACTAATACATGTGTTGGTCTAATATTCAAGTGTGTTCTCACAAGAGCGCCGACCAGGGACAACTTTAGAATAACCATTCAAGTAATTGAGTTCCACAAACAATTCACATAATTGCCAATCAATACAAGTTGTCTACAATGGATATTCAATCAACATTTTATTAATCATGGATACAATCGGAATATCATCATCTACATGATTAGCTCTAGGGCATATTCCCAACAGTCTCCCACATGCACTAGAGTTAATCTCTTAGATGTCTAGTCCCCATAGACCTTATGTGCACCTCTTGCTTAGACTGTGGAAGAGCCTTTGTCAAAGGATCTGCTACATTTAAATCCGTATGTATTTTGCACAATTTGATCTCTTCTCATTTCACAAACTCTCCAATGAGATGAAACTTCCGGAGTACATGTTTGTTCTTCTGGTGATCACCCATTGTTATCACAATGTAAATTCAATGGGTCCGACGCATTCAGAAACACACCAAGCTCAATAAGGAACCTCCTCATCCAAACACCTTCCTTTGTAGTGCCAGAAGCTGCAATGTACTCGGCTTCTGCTGTAGAATCAGACACCGTCTCTTGCTTGGAACTTTTTTAGCAAACTGCACCACCATTTATTGTGAACACAAAACCTGATTGAGATAGTGAGTCATCCCCGTCGGTTTGGAAGCTAGCATCGGTGTAATCATTTACAATGAGCTCCTCCTCACCTCCATAGATTAGGAACACATCCTTAGTCCTTCGTAAGTACTTTAGGATGTTCTTAACAAGCGTCCAGTGAGGTTCACCTGGATTAGCTTGGTACCTGCTTGCAACACTTAGAGCATATGAGACATCTAGGCAAGTACATATCATGGCATACATGATGGAACCAATGGCCGAAGCATATGGAACCTTACTCATGCGGTTGCGCTCTTCATCTGATGAAGGACACGGCTTGTCACTAAAGCGCATACCATGTGACATAGGCAAGAACCCTTTCTTGGACTATTCCATGTTGAACCGTTTTAACACCTTGTCAATGTACGTGTCTTGGCTTAATCCTATTAGCCTTCTTGACCTATCTCTATAGATCTTAATTCCCAAGATGTATGCTGCTTCACCTAAATCCTTCATAGAAAAACTATTATTCAGTGAAGTCTTTATAGATTGCAACATAGGAATATCATTCCCAATCAATAGTATGTCATCCACATACAAGATCAGAAATACAACAGCGCTCCCACTTACCTTCTAGTAAACACAAGGTTCTTCTTCATTCTGATGGAAGCCAAACCCTTTGACTACCTCATCAAAATGAATATTCCAACTTCAAGATGCTTGCTTTAACCCATAAATAGATTTCTTAAGCTTGCATATCTTTCTAGCATTATGAGGATCAGTAAAACCTTTGGGCTATATCATATACATGTCCTCTTCTAAATACCCATTTAGAAAGGCTGTTTTAACATCCATCTGCCATATCTCATAATCAAAATATGCAGCAATTGCTAGAATGATTCGAATAGATTTAAGCATCGGTACCGGCGAGTACGTCTCATCGTAGTCAATTCCTTGAACTTGCCGAAAACCTTTTGCGACAAGTCGAGCTTTATAGACATGAACATTTCTGTCCATATCCTTGTTCTTCTTAAAGATCTATTTGCTCTCAATGGGTCTAACCCCATCAGGCGGGTCAACCAAGTTTCAAACTTGATTGTCTCCCATGGAATCTATCTCGGATCTCATGGCACTTTGCCATTTCTCAAAATCTAGATCCATCATAGCTTTCGCATGATCCATAGGTTCATCATCGTCTAATAATAACAAATCCCCACGCAATGCGCAAAGTCTCACTAATCTTCGTGGTTGTGGTGGTATCTCCACTGCCATGGGTGTCTCAACTTGCTCTACTATATTAGCATCACTCGTAGAGTCAGTCCCTACTGGCTCATCTTGAACTTCTTCAAGATACACCTTTTGTCCATTATTTTCTCTTTTGAGAAACTCTTTCTCTAAGGAAACACCATTTCGAGTAACAAACACTTTGCCCTCTGACCGGTTATAGACATAATACCCTAAAGTTTCCTTCGGATATCCCACGAAAAAGCACTTATCCGATTTGGGTGTTAGTTTATCTGATATAAGTCATTTGACATAAACTTCACAACCCCAAATTTTCAGAAAAGACAAACTCGGACTCTTACCAGTCCACATCTCATATGGTGCCTTAACTACAGACTTAGATGCTACCCTATTTAATGTGAAAGTGGTTGTTTCTAGAGCGTATCCCCAAAACAATAAAGGTAGGTCCGAATGGCTCATCATAGACTGAACCATGTCCAACAAGGTCTGATTACGTTGCTCAGACATGCCATTTCTCTGAGGCATTCCGGGTGGCGTAAGCTGTGGAACAATTCCACAACTCTTAAGATGATAGCTAAACTCGTGACTTAGATATTTGCCTCCATGATCAGATCACAAGGCCTTGATCTTCTTGCCATATTGATTCTCTACTTCATTCTTAAATTCTTTGAACTTTTCAAATGTTTCAGACTTATGCTTCATTAGGTAGACATATCCATATCTACTAAAGTCATCAGTAAAAGTTATGAAGTATTGAAATCCGCCTCTAGCTGTCGGGCTCATTGGTCCACATACATCAGTATGTACAAGTTCCAACAAGTCAGATGCCCTCTCAGAAAATCCTTTGAATTGCACCTTGGTCATCTTGCCTAGCAGGCAAGCCTCACATGTCTTGTATGATTCAAAATCAAACGAAGTTAGAAGACCATCATCATGGAGCCTCTTCATGCGATTCACACTTATATGACCCAAACAACAATGCCACATATAGGTAGGACTTAACTCATTAAGTCGAGGCCGTTTAGCACTAACATTACAGACAGGTGCATCATCAAGATTTAAAATAAATAACCCATTCACAAATGGATGCAAAAGCCAAAAACACATCATTCTTTGAGATCACACAACCATTGTCTTTACTCGCAAATGAATAACCATCCTTCATCAAGCATGAAGGTGACACAATGTTTCGACTTAAACTAGGAACAAAATAACAATTATTCAATTCCAAAATAAATCTTGACAGCGAGGGAAGTTGCATCGTCCCGACGTTCGATGCAGCAACTCTTGCATTATTGCCCATGCGGAAATCAACTTCTCCTTTCTCCACGCTTCTACTTCTTATCATTCCCTGCATCGTACTGCAAATATGAGCAACCGATCCAGTATCAAATACCCAAGAATTGATATAAGAGTTAGCTAGGAAAATGTCTGTAACATAAACAACAAGTGTATGAGTGGGAGTACCTTTACTACCGCCATCCTTCTTCAAGGACGCCAAATACACCTTGCAGTTCCTCTTCCAGTGACCTTTCCCCTTACAATGAAAGCATTCATCATTCTTTGCAGGTGGTTCATCCTTAGAAGATGATTGGTTTGGCTTAGAGATCTCATCTTTAGCCTTGCCCTTCTTCCTCCAATTGCCCTTCTTTCTCTTAAAGTTAGGCATATTTTGAACTGCCAACACTTGGCCACCTCCTGCTTTCTTGATGTCAGCCTCTGCTGTTTTTAGCATGCCACATAGTTCATTCAATCCCTTCTCCGCCCCATGCATATGGTAGTTTGAGATGAAGTTTCCATAACTGGGCAGAAGAGACAAAAGAATGAAATCAGTTGCCAACTCTTGGCCAATTGGGAAGCCTAGCTTCTCCAACCTTTGAGTGTAACAAACCATCTTGATTACATGTGGACCAACAGCTGCGCCCTCTGCTAGCTTGGTTTCTATAAGCGCCTTAGAGACATTGAACCTTTCAGTCTCCACTTAAGTTTGGAACGTATCTTCAAGCGCCATGATCATATCGTTCGCTGAATGATTATTGTCGAACTGCATCTGCAGATCAGGTTCCATACAAGCAAGCATGAGGAAACTCACTTCAAGATCCGCATCACATGCTTTCTTGTAAGCGTTTTTCTCAGTACCAGCAGCACTCTCCTTAGACTCATCTGGTAATGGGGTGTCTAGAATATTTTCCTTTTTCTCAGCCCTGAGAACAATTCTCAGGTTCTGGATCCAATCCGCGTAATTTATTCCATTTAACTTATCTTTCTCAAGAATTGTACGCAAAGAAAATGGTTAATTGCGAGCGGCCATCTACAATAAAAGTAACGCAAAATACTAAGACAATGTATCCATGAAAGAGTAAATTATATCAAAATAAAATCTACTCCCACTAAAATCAATATCCCTCAATTGATACTTAGTGATTCAAGATCTACAACTACCAAGTCGACTAGTGAGCTTTAGCATCATCGCTAGACAACAAGTTAGATCGGTAGGCAACTCTTGCCAATCATATCTCATATGACTCCTATTGTTGCATAGCATCTCTATGCTACGCTCAACCTACCCATGCTCCAAGGTCCCTAACCGTTAGGATGACCTTGTTTAAGTAACCAAACCTTCTTGCAGTAAGTATCCGATACGAACCTGCCTAGTCGAGGAAAACCAGTGGCACCCTAATTTCATAGACCCACCACCGATTGTACAAGACTTATGACAGTGCAAGGTTTGGGGAAGCATTCAACTTAAACATTGCTGAGGGATTGTTTTACTTCACTATCGCACTCATGTAGACAAAACATAATAGCAATCAATAAAAGTAGAACAAATAATGAGACTCACATTCACACATAGTGACATGGTATGGCCCTTTAATGAATGGTGATCTCCATCTCCATCATCTTGCCCATCATGGTGATCTCCATGTGTGCCATCCTTCTTGTGATAAGTCCTCCAAGAACTATCTTACCGTAAGCTATACCAATTACATAGTCGCAAGATCACAAGATGGCGCGCAAGCCAATACATCAAATGGCAACACATATGGCTCCAGCCATGTTGCTTACATGACACGCAAGCCATGAATGAATTGTATACATACACATGGGCCATACCAATCACATCATATCCTGTAAAAACAAGTTAGGCATAAAACGATTCTATGCGCATACGACAGGTAGCAACAGCGGTCTATGGAATCGCTATGAAAATCTCATCAGACTGATCTCATCAGCCTGAATCCGAACCATTCGAAGTGCCTCTATTTTCACTAGATTAATAGCACAAAAACAGATTGAGATTCCAACTACCACCCTGAAAGACAGATTGATCTAATCAACATGTGCAACCAAACCTAGTAGATCGCATCTACTATTTTTGCATATCAACTATATGCCCAAATCCGAACCTATAACGAATAGCTACTGCTCCGATACCACTGTAGGGTTATGAGGGAGCTACGCTAGCCAAAAAATAAAACTTTTTGACCTCATAAACCAGGATCTACTACTAGTTATAGGTTACGGGATTACCACTAGATGCACAGGTGCAGCGAAAGACAACTCGATGTAGTCATACGCGTCGCAGCAGGCAGTGCAGTTGCATGGTCATCCGTCACCTCAATCCCCTCATGCGGTTCATCCTAGTGCTCTAGACACAGCACTTCCGAGGAATCCCACACACGTAGGGAAGAAGCAATGCGCCTCCGGACTGCTAGGTCCGCAAGGAGCAGAAGGCGTGAGCATGGGGAGGGCGATGGCAGCTGCCAAAGGCGTGTCACCTCCTGGCCACGCCCCTACCTTGCTTATATAGGCGTCCCCAATGAGCTCACGAGTTGGAGGCCCATTAGTAACCCTAAGCCTTGTCTAATTCGGGTCCAACCCGAATTAGGCTTCCAGCCCCTTAAGCGTGCAACCCTATGGGTTCACGCACACATCAACATGGGCCGAGTACTCCTACTCGTCCAATAGTTGACAGCGACCTCTAGCAAGGCGTGACAACTCCTATGTGCATGCAAAGATCATATCAGATGAACCACTACGACCACATACAAGTTATTCCCTTCTCCACTCGATATATGGTCTAACTCATGGGTTAACACTTAACCCAAGCACGGCCATGCATTTGTTGATCCAATCACTTGAGTGATCCAGTATATCTCTCTCGCGTAGAGAGGGGCAAATTCTATCTTGATTGTCTATGTCTCATAGCATGCTTCCTGACCACCCGAAGACCACCTTTATAACTACCCAGTTAAGGAGCAGCGTTTGATAGTCCCTAAGTAGGCCATTTCACATCTTGAGTACATACCACAATCTTAGGTCTAAGGACATAACGTAAATGACGTGAATAGAGACTTTCTCATGTTGGATCAGTCCAGCCTACATGTCTCACATATGCCCACATTATTAGTTTGACATCTCCATATCTATGACTTGTGAAACATAGCCATCAACTAATACATGTGCTGGTCTAATATTCAAGTGTGTTCTTACAAGAACATCGACCAGGGACAACTTTAGAATAACCATTCAAGTAATTGAGTTCCACAAACAATTCACATAATCGCCAATCAATACAAGTTGTCTATATGGGATATTCAATGAACACTTTATTAATCATGGATACAATCGAAATATCATCATCCACATGATTAGCTCTAGGGCATATTCCCAACAGTGGTGTGTTCTATCCAGGCGACCTTTGAAACCGGGCAGCTTGAGCAACACCAAAGCCATGATGTAAGGCTGGAAGATCAGAGGCTTGTTCGGGTCCACTCACCATCCAATTAACCAACCAATCAATAATATTTAGTCTTTTATGTTTCAGCATGGCCATTATCGTCTCGTCGATCGTACAAGGCAGAACATTGTCATATTTAGTATCATTTTTGTGGTCGGCCATGAATGTCCACCTCACAAGCTACCAAATAACATTGGGTATCCTACTCAAAATTCCACCATCACCATTCTCAATTGTATGACAGTAAAGGCTATCTTCCTCCTTAACCGGCAAATAAGGAAGATCAACTATGATAGCCCCTCGCTTCATTGCTTGGTAATCCAATCTGCAAGCTCTTGCAAAATCAGAGAAAGATGCCTCAAAATACCGGTGCCGGTCATCCAGATGAGCTTCTCCTCCACTTCCCTAATTTCTAGTGTGGCATAGAACTGTCTGATTACCAAGTCATTCCAGTCTTGCTTCATCCCCATCACATCATTCAAATCCATGGCCCCAAACGCAGTAACAACACTCGCCATTAGGGGAAACCTCTCTAACTGCTCCCAATTCACACACCTATGCTCTCCATACATAGGTCTCTTATCTAAGCCTCCTCAAAATAGCTTAAACTGTTTGCTTGTATGAAAGTATTTTGATGGAGAATTACTTGGCTTTTTGCTTGTTGTACTGCTTCTCATACAAAGCAGATACGTCCCAATCAAATATCCTTTTAGGGACTTGAGCCAAGTCCATGGGATGCTTGTCATTGATGTCAGGCTTGTTGATGAGGTGTTTCCAGTCTCGACAGACCAATTTGTAGCGGAACAAGGAGGGGCCAGGGATACGGTGGAGGATGTGGAGAACGAGATCATCTGGGAGGCTGGCAAATGAGTCTGTCCTCTTATTTGGGGCCTGCTCCATCTCGTCAGTGTGCAAGATGCCTTAACTTCGTAAGTAATGAGATAACTAAATGAAGAAGAAAATAATTCAACAAAGATCCATCAGTGAAGTCCACAACTTATACCAAAATGTAACTTTAATAGCATACAACAATTTCCATGTTACGAGCTCATCCAAATTTAGAGTAGCAGCACATAGACATAGACAACTCAAACAAGAATAGCAGTTACTGTGGCTGTAACAATTAGTCCAATACAATTTTGGCTAAATCAAGTCTAACCATCACACTTACAATACCATTACAAATTCAGCTTACGACTAAACAACACAACATAACACATATTGAGATCACTGAAGTAGAAAATAATGCAACAAAGATCCATTAGTGAAGTCCATGGCTCATACCAAAATGCAATGTTAACAACCATTAACAATTTTCATGGTACGAGCTCATTTTTGGCTAAATCAAGTCTAACCACAACACTTACAATACCATTACAAATTCAGTCCAACAGCCATGAGCTACAGGGACTACCAGAACCATTACCATCCCACATATATCTAAAATTAAGGGATATGCGGTATGCATCAAATGTGTTCATTCTAAGCGAAATCCCGAAGTCTCTTAGTAGATCCATGATGAGGCAAAACCCAAATGAAGAAACAAACAGTAAAAAGGAGAGAAAGGAGACTGCGGATCGGATCTGACGCCTCTGCCGTGGCACACAAGCGACACGGACACCAATGACGCCGTGCCCCAATGGGAAAGCCCCGCCGCCTACCTCCAAATGGACACCGGAGCCACCACAGCACACCAGGGATCCTCCGCCGCCACCTCTAGCTCCGTAGCCCAGACAGCGTAACTCCAATGGGCATATATTTTCCCATTTT
Source organism: Bothriochloa decipiens (assembly GCA_023333625.1). NCBI lineage: Eukaryota > Viridiplantae > Streptophyta > Magnoliopsida > Poales > Poaceae > Bothriochloa > Bothriochloa decipiens. Next base: position 26,375,659 of record CM041637.1, on the reverse strand, counting down.
CAGGGGATATTATCCAATATATAGGTCAACATGTTCCACCCTTAGGAGCGGGGACGGCCCAATTATCACACGGCCCATATAAGGACTGTCCTGTGGTACACAAAAGAGATATGGCCGGACTCTCCCAAGCTGCAAGAAAGGGAAATGGACGGACTGTCCCGTCTCTTGATCCCGTAAGTCCTAGGTCTTGGTTCCTGGCAGTGTCTACGAACGCCAGAATGTCCGGCCGCTATATAATTGAACTTGTAGGACAAAGCATAATGTGTTTGTTAGTTTTGATTGTAGTATTACTATGGTCATATAAAAAGTTCTAAATTTTTTTGTAGCATGGGGAAGTACTTAAGGCTGGTTTCTCACATCACTTCCAGCTTGTCAAGGTTCACATTCTCAACACATTTTCTTTTTTCTTCATCCTTGGTTCTGGTCATCTTCCAAAAGCTCCTGGGGCAAGATGTAACATCAGATATATATATATCCACCATATGTTTTTTTTAGAATTATATATCCACTATACGTGTTACACACGAGGTGGATGAATGTCCCTTACCAGCAGGGACGGCCCAATTATCACTCGGCCCATTTAAGGACTGTCCCATGGTACACAAAAGAGATAGCGCTCGACTTTCCCATGGTACATGAAATAGAAATGGCCGCACTATCCCAGGTGTTGTCTCCTGGCAGTTCATATCTGCTAACGTAGAAAGTCCGACAGCAACATAATTGACCTCGTAGGACAAATAATAATGGGTTTGTTAGTTTTGATTGTCGTATCGATCTACAAAACATCATTCGCCTACCTGCTGGCTCCCACATTGCAGCGAGGAGCAAATCTTGCCGCATCATTATGTTGAACAGATCGAGTAACCATAGGGTCGAAATGCTATTGCGCATGTATATCAGAAGAAAAGTAGCTTTAATAGCCATTAACATTTTCCATTGTACGAGCTCGTCAAAATTTAGAATAGCAGCACAATATAACAAAAACCAGGATAGCACTTAATGGAGCTGTAACCATTACAATTTCGAGCAAATCAAGTCTAACCATCACACTTACAATACCATTACAAATTTAGCTAAATCAAGTCTAACAATCACACTAACAGTTAGTACATGAGCTCAGCTTCTTCCATATGTTACAGACATAGACAACCAGGATGATTATTACAACAATTTTGAAGGAGAAAGAGGGTGGAGCAGGTATTGGGTTTTGAAGGCAGATGTCATCATCAACAGCCAAGGGTGGATTTGAGCTGATTGCTCTTGAGTTATAGGCAGCAACTGCATCTTCATAGGAGTTGTACTTTTTATATGAAGCACCAGAGAACCCATGAACTTCTTCCTGCTAAATCAAGTCTAACAATCATACTAATAGTCAGTACACGAGCTCTGTTTCTTTCATATGTTACAGACATAGATAACCAGGATGACTATTACAACAATTTTGAAGGAGAAAGAGGGAGGAGCATGTATTGGGTTTTGAAGACAGATGTCATCATCAACAGTCAAGGGTGGATTTGAGTTGTTTGCTCTTGAGTTGAAGGCAGCAACTGCATCTTTATAGGAGTTGTACTTTTTATATGAAGCACCAAAGAACCCATGAATTTGTTCCTGGCAGTCAGCCTAGCTATAGAAAACCCCTCGCCTACGGCTGCAGAACATAGCATAGCAGGGTTTCATCTCGAATCTGCAACATGAGTAGCAACAAGTGCAGCTCAAAGATTAGTTACACTGATTTGTGGCCTCCTAACAAATCCAATAGCCGTGCTACAGGGACTACCAGAACCATTCCCCACCCCGCATCTATCTAATATTAAGGGATATGGAGGTATGCATCAAAGGTGATATATCTAAGCGAAATCCCCAAGTCCTGTAGTAGATCCATGTCGAGGCAAAATAGAAATGAAAAAATAAATAGTAAAAAGGGGAGAAAGGAGACCTGCAAATTGGATCTGACGGCTCTGCCGCGGGACACAAGTGACGCGGACGCCAATGCCACCGTGCTCCACCGGGAAAGCCCTGCCGCCTGCCTCCAAATGGACGTCGGAGCCACCACGGCACACCGGGGATCCTCCGCTGCCACCTTTGACTCTGCCGCAAGCCCAATGGATAGATACTTATCCACTTTCAGGGGATATAATATATATCCCATATATATAGATATATAAGAGAACATAAAATGTACTTACATTATAATATATAAAGGCTCCAAGGGGACAAGAACACACACAGCAGCTTAGTGTAATGGCAAAGACCTTCACGTCTTTAGTGCAGGTCCTGAGTTCGAATCCTAGAGAACCCAATGTTTTTTGGGAATTCAACATCGGTTGGAGAAGGGTGGTCCCACATCTTTGTCAGAGAAGGGTGGTCCCATGCGAACAGAAAAGGGTCCCCAGTTGAGGGTCCCATCTAACTTGACGCTCTGGTCCCACACGTCCGATAGGAACGGTCTCAGTCGGGTCCCACATGTAAGTCGACGAAGGGTGACCCCTCATGAACAGAGATGGGTCCCCCATGGCGGGTCCCACACGTCGAATGGAGAATGGTCCTAGAAGGGTCCCACATGTCAATTGATGAAGGTTGTCCCCACATGAACGGGGATGGGTCCCAACCAACTGACACACTGACCCACACGTCGGATGAAAAACGGTCCCAGACGGGTCCCATATGTCATTCGACGAAGGGTGGTGGGCTGGGTCCCATCTAATTGCCACGCTAATCCCACACGTCGGATGGAGAACGGTCTTAGACGGGTCCCACATGTCAGTTGTCGAAGGATGGTGGGTTGGGTCCCATCTAACTGACACGCTGACCCCACACGTCGGATGGAGAATGGTCCCAGATGGGTCCCACATGTCAGTCATCGAAGGATGGTGGGCTGGGTCCCATGTGGCAGGTCCCTTCTAACTGACACGCCGATCCCACACGTCGAATGAAGAACGATCCCAGACTGGTTCCACATGTCAGTCGTCGAAGGGTGGTGGCCTCAAGGTTCCCCTGGCAGGCAGGTTCCACATGTCAGTCAGTGAAGTGTGGTAGAACGGCACCCATTCAGAATGGATGAGTAACGGTGGATCCCACAACATCGGACGGATGGAGAACGATCCTAGACAGGTCCCACATGTTAGTCATCGAAGGGTGGTGGCCTCAAGGTTCCCCTGGCAGGCAGGTCCCACATGTCGATCAATGAAGTGTGGTAGAACGGTGCCCATTCGGAATGGATGAGTAACGGCGGGTCCCATAACATCGGACGGAGAAGTGTCCGGCTGAGTGATGGGCGGGTCCGACGACTAACGGAGGATGGAAGTATGAGTGAAGGAGGCTCTCCCGCAAGCAAACGGCGCCGGCTCCCGTAGCCAAATGGAGCGGCGCGGGTTTCACTGACAAAGTGTGTTGGTCACCACTTGAGGATATCCGTGAAACCATCACAATCCAGCGATGAATAGTGTCACGAACGCCACCGTGATGATTTCGCCAGGGTTTCCGTGACTATTCCCGTGACCTCAAATTGTCACGCAGTTCAATGACCAAAATGACCAAAACGTCATGGAAACCACTCTTCGGTGACCATAACAAAATCATCATAAGAATTTTCATCATGGTAGGTTATTCTCTACTAGTGCACCTAGCTATACTACACTAGTTATCCTTAGTTATCTCATAGTTACTTTTGAATCATCACCTTCCTTTTTACCCTTTGTTTTACCCCATCTACACTAGTTGTCACTAAATTGAGATAGAAGTCCATTAACATTTCTAGCTGCTTCCCTTGGGATAAATATAAATTACGATACCTAGGAATACTCCCGGGTGATGTGCTACAGCAGTACATTCTATGTGCTTGCGAAATCATCGAATAGTTATTAGAATTACCCCCTAGGCATCTCTGGTGTCGTCACCTACCTTTGGTGGTGACGCTAAGATTTGCCAACAAACCACAAGGGTAGAGGCAACAAGGAGGAAGGGTGAAAGGCATTGGAAGACGAAGCACCGGAGATTACGCCAAGTACATCACAAGCCCTACACCATTCGCCTCAACACCTTTAACAAAGTGATTCCACCAAGGGATTAGCCAGTTACCAACCCCTATCACAAGACCTACACCATTTGCTAAGGAAGATTACAAAAGTACAGAATAAGCCCGGGGGCTCGTCAAACTCACACACCAGCAATTTCATAGCAACGAAGAGAAGAAGAAGCAGCTTAAGAAAACTACAAGTGAATGAAGAAGCAACGAGCACCAGGAAGTTGTATTTATAGGTCAAGTTGGGCGCATGAAGACCAAATCCACACAAGGAAAAAAGCAATCTGTGAAAGAATACCAAAGATTACAAGTTAGACCCTCTAGCTTTTTATACCATAAAGCAAGAGGCTCGGGGGCTACACTCAGTGAGTGTAATTTTTTGCAAAATTGCACTCACCTAAGAACCAAGACAGAAGCAATCAGAAGGAAGAGCATCCCAAGATTTCGTCACGAAAGAACTCGGCTTTCGAGCTCCAAATCCTAGAATGCTCGGGGGCTTGTCGATGGGGGACACCGGAGGTTCCCCAAGAAGACGGAATACAGACGGAGGATCGAAGAACCTGCCTCCCGATTCGAGTACAACACGGAGTAACACGACGTGAGAACTACCATATCCTGGATGGATTGTAATAGGAAAGAGTACGAAACAACTAGTTTAGGACTCGTTCCTGGAATCCGATCAGGAATCATAGAACCCGCAGCCAGTCTCGCCCCATATAAGGCTGCTGCGAACCCCTTGTAAAGAACGCGAACTACACAGTGCACCACAATCCTCATACTCATCAATACAACGCAACAGGCTCACGCCGACTGGATGTAAAGGTCTTTACTCGACGCAAGTCGAGGGCCCAAACTAGTATAAAATCGTCTGTCTCGTCAAGCTTGTTGTCGTAACCGTCGAGTTCCGCAGTCTGCCAAGCTCCTCCGAACAAAAACACCCTCCCGGGTACCCCGGTGGTGGGCTAGCGATGATAAAACATCGACACCATGGTGGCCCTTTGATTAAAACCAATGACACGCGACAAGCATCTGTCTGAGGGGGCGCACTAGAGAGACAATACGCCTAGGGCTCACCCAATTTTTTTTCCAACATGACACTAGAAATGTGGTTGTATTTATAGTCATGACACTTAGTCAAAAGATAAAGGTTATCTGCAAGCACACAAATAAAATACACCCAATGTAAAATTTCACCCAAGAATGTTCCAGGTATCATTATTTATATTTTATCACTGAGAGCTTTACAGGGCTTTGAATGTGTAAGTATGATGGCTAGAGAGATTGACAAATATACAAATTATGATAAATATCAAACAACTAATACTTACCTCTATAGGGGTAAGACAAAGGACAAATGATAAATATAAATAAGATAACAATGGGAATTCTAGATATAGAGACTCATGAACCAGATAGAGCTAAATCAGGAGATAAACTAAGAGATAAGATTCCTGAGTCATTTCATATTCACTAAGTATTTTGCACACTGTAGTATACACATTTTTATCTATATCATAATTAATCCTTCATCTAAGCATAAGAAACATTACTAATGAAGATAAAAAACATAGCAATCCTTTCCTTGTAACCAGGTGTCGACGGGGGACCCATGGGGTTCTCTACGTGCGATATTATGGGACGGTGGACCCCATCCATGGGCCTACCACATGGCAAACAGGTGCACGGAGCATAGCTACATGCAAAATAAAGACCTAATCGGACTATACATGGAAAGTGTCTCTTAAACATAGTTTAGGACTATCTTTGTATCCGACTAGAATTAGAAGAACTCTCGCAACACCTGACTATAAAGGGTTGTTGAAGGTACCCCTTGTAAACACAACATACACAATACGCATAGAAGAACCCTCATCAGAATATAAAGGGTTGCTAGGGTATCCCTTGTAAACACAACATACACAATACACAATACACCTCAGGCCTTATGGTTGAGGTATATGTATTTGAAAAATGTTTTTTCTATGACACTATGATTTTATAGTTATACAATAATTGGATTTATAAAATTCATTGTTATTCTTCTGTTATGGAAGAATTTTTAAACACACTTGCATGCCACACATGCATCTTCACTTATTTGACTATAATGTCTTGGATTACATTAGGTCCGCATGTGGATAAACATTTTTTTTGTTGAAGTATCTGCGATTTTTTGTGATCTATTTAATGTACCATTCTTAAATTATTTATTTATCAGTATCAATCAGGCTGCATTGATTATTATCTTAGCAAGCAAACAAAATGACAGCAAAAAAAGGAACTCGTACACGGCCATCACTGGCATGTACAGTTCAGTGGGTGAAAATCTCAAATGTACAATAGTTCTTTTGAAATTTAATTAAACATGACCCGCACCAGATCATGTCGGGCTCGAGCACTCTCACATCACAGCTCAGTACGCAAGTGACGCTTGCGCACATTTTTCCCCCTCTGAACTTCCCAAATACAATTCACCCAAATCAATATTCTATTAAAAAATTATATTGCACGTGACATTTAATATGTATGCCTTATTTAATTTATTTAATTATAGATTCTAACATAATAACATTTTCACGTTATAGAGGCGGCATGTCGACGCAAGAGCAACAACAGGACCATTTCAATATACTTGAACCACTTTAGGACCTAAACGCAAAAGTAGCAGTGGACATAGAGTCGGCTACCGAAACCTATCGTGCCACTTGTGAGTTGTTGGGACTCTAGCGGCTCTCTTGTGTTGATCGCCGCCCGCCCTCCACCGCCACCGCGGCCGCCGCCGCGTTCTTCTAAGTATTTGGAGTGCTACGCTGCCGCCGCATCACCATGGCCCCTGGAAAGGGAAAAAGAAATAGGGTACGACCTCGTTTTCCTCCCATTCTCAGACCTCCGTTAGGGTTTTGTCACGATTTGTTTTTCGTCTGAACGTGAAGCGCGCCGGCGCCGTCGCCCCCACTGCCTCGGATTCGAATCCCAAGACGGGCACGGCCAAGGACAGGACCGAGGATGGGTCCGGCGGCAAGCACGATGGCACGGCGGTGGCGTCAGGATTATCCGCGAAGGGCAAGGAGGTTGGCCTTTTCAAATTTCGTACTGGTTCTATTAAATTATCGACTTAATACCCATCATCTACTACAAATTTCGTCTGGCTCAGGTGGAGGTTGCCATCACGGGGGAGATGGAGAAGGATTCTATCGTGGTGGAGATGGAGAAGGGTCTCCAGACCATGTGTAACAAGTACAAGGCAGAACTTGCCAACTTGGCCAAGGAAGTTCCATTTAAGACCCCAGAACATTGTCTCAGATATGATTTGGTCAGAGGAATTGTTAAAGATCTGGACAATTTACTTAAGCTTCCTGGAAGACAGTCTTCATCTCCTTCTGCAGCGCACAAGGTAAATCCATTTTCCAACCCCGTATAACTTTTTGCAATGTAGTTTCAATAGTGTCATCCATAATGTCGAAGATGTTTGTTAGGATGATGCCTCCAAAGGCAAAGCAGCTGGACATTCGTCTACTTCTGCAGTGTACAAGGTATTCCCACCCCATATAACTTTTTGCAATGTAGTTTCAAAAATGCCATGCATAATGTTGAAGATGCTTGTTAGGATGATGGCTCCAAAGGAAAAGCAGTTGTGCATTCATCTGCTTCTGCAGTGCATGAGGTATCCCCACCCCGTATAACTTTTTGCAATTTAGTTTTAATAGGGTCATGCATAATGTTGAAGTTGTTTGTTAGGGTGGTGGCTCCAAAGGAAAAGCAGCTGGGCAGGATGGAACATCCAAACTGAAATGGTCAGCAACATTAACCCAGAAAACAGATAAAGAATTGTCAGATCAATTTGAGAGATTCCTTACCTACTTCAAGAAACCAGGAGAAGAAGGGATTCCCTTCTATGAAGCACAAGCAGAAATACTGAAATTGAGAAAATCAATTGAAATGGACATCTATTACGAGCATTTGGAAAAAAAAACCATCATTCGCAATGGATTTATGCAATAACTACAAAAGGTGCGTAATTTCCTAAATGAAAATTTGTCTGTCTTATTGGTTTATGTTGAATTTCGCTTTTTAACAAGTTACAGTTTCATTTCATTTCTGACTAAAAATTGATACTACTGCTCCCTCCTTTCCAAATTCTAAGATGTTTTGGCTTTTATAGATATGTAGTTTTTGCTATTCACTTAGATATACACTATGTCTAGATGCATACTAAAAGCAATCTAACTAGAAAAACTAAAACATCTTATAATTTAGACTTAGTGAGTACATGTTAATGTCCTGAATGTAAGGTAATGGCAGGCAAACCAAGACTGTTAACCAAGTTTAATTTCTTCTACAGGTTTGAGCTCACATTGAAAGAGACTGCTGCAAGGTTTATCAAGACGAAAATTCCTACTGCTCCTAGTCACTTATCTGAGAGATTAAACCTCAGATTTCATGGAATGCCAAATAGGTATTGATTAACTTGTCCTGAACCTGAGGCTTGATTTTGTTATATGATATAATCAGTTCTGATTATTCCTGTATGTTAGTTTTATAACTATTGCCCATTATTTATTATGCTAAAACAGTTCCTTATTGACTCTTGGTGTTATGCAGCCATAGAATATTACATGCTATAATGACTGCCAAGTATAAGGCCAAATTATTGACATCATCTGCAACAGTATTCAGTTTGAACGATCCAGTGTTGACGATAACACGAGACTGTGCTGAGCTATGGAGAGGTGGCTTCTTGTTTTTTTTCCAGCATCACTTGCAAGGAAAGTGTTGGAATGGTAATCTTGGCATTGACGGAATTGAAGTGAAGAATGGCTGTCAGTTTTTGACAAGAATGCAGCCTTCACATCATACACCTGAAGGTGCACTGCTGGATATTCAGAGATTTTTCAAGGACATGATCGCTTTTGTCACGAAGGATGGAGAAAAACCAGTTTTCTTTGCGGGCCTTCGGTGTCTCCTTCACTCTGGTGATCTTGATTTGGCAAATCCTGTCAAACTTAAGAGATTTCGGAAGCTTGTACTAAATCATATGGCTTTGGCTCCCCCACTGAAGGTTGCTCATTTTCTTGGTGACATTGACAAATTGCGAAAAATGATGGATGATGATGAACATGATGACATTTTGTTGTTGAACTTCAAACTTCAGAGATGGCAAAGAGCTGTCAGGCTCAATGCTCAACTGGAAAAAGTGTTCACCTTCAACCCTAAAGGAAATAATGAGAATGAAACACCCCAACAGGCTAGCTCCAGAAAGGTACATTATAGCAGGTCTACTACACCTCTGTCTGGCAGCACTTCAGTGCAGTTTGGAGCTAGTGATTCTGAAAATGAGGTTATTAACTATGACAGCTCTGCTGAGTCAATGATCAGTTTGTTGAGAAATTTTTTTGAGCATGGCGTCAACAATACAAAGGAGAAGAAAGCAAAGCCACCTAAGAAGCTCAACCACATGGGTGAGGACTGCTCATCTAGCGGCAACATGATAAAGGGAGTTCAAAAAGTTGGAAAGCTTTATGACTATATGCTTATTGCTGCATCCATTCTGGATAATGACATAAGTTTTGTGATTTGGCATTTGATGAAAGCAACTGGATTTGAGGGAATGTGAGTGTGCTTTTCTTGTTCTATCGTTTTCTTGTTCTATCGATTCTACTTTTATTTACACCCTATAATTGGTTTTCTTGGGTGCAGTTTGGAGGCTGCTTGGGATGTGTACAAAATGGTGGATGATGTGGATGATACTGAAATCTAGAATGCTCCTCCCCTTTCTTAGGTCCGCCAAAATCCTCACTTTTCTGTTTGTTCTTTCATATGAATTGTTACTTTTAATGTTTCGACTCTTTAGTTGAAAACATGATTTTGCGCTGTGTAATTGGTAACAATTTTCAGTGTCCATTGTTAAATTGTTAAATCTTCTGTTGGATTTCCCCCAAAATCTTCTGTATGTTTTTTTTTTATCTGCGCATTACAAATATGCATTGGTGGTGAGCCTTTTATTTAGAAGCTCCCATATTGGTACAGGATTCCAAATACTATGGAGGTATGCATTGGTGCTTAGTGTTCATTGATTTGTAGTATAATAAACTGCATTTAAGTAATCATAACATGATTAAACTAGCCACTTAGTCCCTCTACAGCATGCGCTTCGAGTGATGCCTTCTCGCATTGAACTGATGGGACGTGCTGCATTAGTTTGTTTATTGAAAATGAAATTTACAGGAAGAAAAGAGTCTTTAGATTTTTACAGCTACTTTATAAAGTGAGTAGCATTTAAGTATTTTATTAAATTTTACTCAAGCATACTGTGTAACTTGTCATCAAGCTTGTTGTGCTTCTTTTTGTCTTACAATTGATTGCATGATGTCAGAATTTCATGTTGGGATACATATCACATGTTCTCTCTAATTCTATTACATTTGTACCTAATAACTTATGGACTATTTCTACTTTATGATTCAATGTTTGTTCCTTTTTCCTTCTGACTTGGCTTCCCCAGTTTACAACAGCAAAAGCTTGGGAATTTTTTTGTGTTGCAGGTTGAATACATGTTTTCCTTGGGGACTCTTCTGTTTAGTACTAATAACATTTTCATCTCATGAGAGTAATAGTAAGAATATTTGGTAGTCTTGTCTTGTCATGGGATGTTCAATGGATGCAAATATTAAATTACACACTCTTTGTTTCAAATTATAGGTCACCTCAGCGTTATCCTAAGTCAAATGTCTTGAACTTTGACCAAGTTTAGGAAATACACAAGCATCTAGAGCATCAAATCATTTAATTAACCATGAAATATGTTTTGATAGCACATTTATTTGGTATTATAGATGTTACAAATATAACTTTCTAAAAACTTAGTTAAAGTTTGATAAGTTCGAATTAGGACAAACAAAAGTGACCCGTATAAATTGGAACAAAAGAAGTAGCATGTTTAAAATATACAGCTGTATCTTTATGAAGGGATCACAGTTTTAGTTTAAGTGGTTCCTTGTTCGAGAGAGTTGTGTTTCTCCTTGCTCTGTTTTAAATGCATCATCTGTGTTTGTGTGCAATTGCAGGTTTATTACAAATTCTAGCAGATACAAATATGTTAACTTATGCATTATCCTGCTTTCTAATTGAATCGTTTTCCCTCTTCCTTTTTAGGAGCTTGAATAACTCAATGGCAAAGGAAAAATACATCTGGGCTCTCCAGAATTTTGCAGTGTACTATGATATTCATAGATGACTTTAAGCCTCGCTATTTTCGTTTTTTAGCAAAAATGTGGGCTGGATCAAGGGTTCCTCTTGATCTCTTTGCTTCATTTGTATTCAAGTTACATTTTAACCATTTTTCTCCAGTGCAGTTAGTTACTCGACAATTTACTCGTTCCTCACATTGATTGTTAGTTTGTTACCATATTTGGATGTGCCAAAAGGCTGTTCTACAAAATGGTTGCATGTTTCTGAGTTACTGTGCTCAAATGTTATGCTGTCCCGGGGGCCTGGGCCCATGGCCAGATTTAATTTTAATGTTTTGGGGCTCTTTATTTTCTTTGGCTGTTTATAAGTAAAATGTATATAGACTGCTCGTCGCATTGCATGTGATTTTGCCATAAATAGCTAAATGCAGTATGTCGATTGCTAGAGGGAAAAGCTGTATACTCCTTTCATCCCATGTTTTTTTTCTAAAATTTCATTGTTCCCAATGTTCTGAGAACTAAGGAGATACTGGAGTTTGACATTTTGACACTAAGAATAACCAGCAAGTGCAGCCAAGCACACTAATGGGTCCTCGATGATACGAAGGACCGGCTGAATACATGTTAATCTTTAAATGCACCGAGGTGAATGAAGTAACGAACAATTTTGCTTGGGGAAAGTGTGGGGAATGTCGTGTATCTAAAAAGTGCGGTTTTTTTTTTGGGGTGGGGGGGGGCGGGGGGGGGGTGTTGTTGGAGGGGGGCTTGCACATGATGCAATAGTTCTTTCTTTAGCATAAACATAAAAAAAAATAACTAGTATGAAAATCGTTTGGTAGCCCGCTCTGCAGCCTGTTACCTTTTGGCGACACACACTCGTAAACCAATACACGCTGAAATGTTCTATTTCCACACAGCCAAACAAGTGGTTCACTAATCAAACGAGAATCGAGTACGGCAACAGTTACCATAGAATAGATATTGAGGATCGCTGAGCTCAAGTTTGTCGAGGATACGAGACATTTGCCTGCTTCGTGGCGTCTGGATGCTGACGGTTCAGCATCCAGCTAGGATACACTGAACCGCAGCACCACCAGATACACAGCTGCACAAGATGCTCCGGGGGGCAAAGGCCCTCGACCTCGAACACCTCTGCCTCGACGTCTGGATGGTCGCCGTATATTTTGTTGTTGAGAAGTCCAGCACCAGTACGTTGAGCCGCTTCTTGCGGGGTAGCTGGGCTTCAAGGGCTTCCTCTTTGCCTCCAACAGCTCCCATGGTCTCGTTCAGAACATCAAGGTTCACTGTTCTTTCCCAGAAATCGGAGGTTTTGTTCCTTTGAAGCCTTTTTGCCACTGTTACCGCTGCAATAGGTGATCTGTGGAGCTTTTCCACTATCCTTCTCCCAGTCCTTTCATACTTAACATCATCATCAACTGATCCTGCTTGTATAGCATGATGCATGAATAATGATAAGTAGTGGTCCTCTCCCAAATCTGGTATTGGAATTTGCTCCTGTGTACCTAGGGCTGCAGCTGCATCTTTTGTTTGAGATGTCACCAGGATTCTGCTTCCATGCTGACCAGCATTGACGGTGTCATGAAAAATGTGTCATTCCTTCTGATTCCCATAATGGACCCATAGATCATCCAACACCAACAAGAAGCATCTGCCTTTCAATTTTCCCTTCAACTCCTTGCATAAACTTTTAAGACCTTTGGTATCGGCCGACCGGCTTTGCGAAATCTTTTCCAGCATATCACGAAATATATCATCCAGTCTGAATGTCTTCGACACATGAATGAACATTACCAGATTGAAATGGTTTCCTTCGGCTTCTTCAGAGTCACAGATTTGCGCTAGGGTACTCTTCCCGGACCCTGCAATGCCATATATGCCGACCACAGAATAACATTTACTTGAGCATGCTGCTTCAGCATTTCGTCCCTTTCGAAGCAAACGACATATATGCTTACGGTCCTTCTCTCGACCAAATACATTCCGTTCAATGCTTCTGTACAAGTCCTCAATATCCTTCTGTATGCTGATGCTTTCCATGTCAGTATGCTTGGCAGAAAGCTTACTGCTGTTACTATGTTTATTCAACAGATGTGATTTCTTTGAGCAATTGGCAATATATTCTATGTCCTCTATTCTTTCCCTCAGGCTCTTTTTATCAATATTTAGCAGGAAAGAATCCATTGCGCTGCCATCCTTCTGCAAGAAGAAATTATTAAATGATGATTATATATCCTAGCCATGTTTGTAACATTTCAGGGAAAAGGTCTAATACAAAAACTGTTACTGTCATACGTCTGATGAGAGCCCCCAACCCCAGAGCTAATGGGCCCAACTACGCTCAAAGGAGGGCTCTGGGCGCTAGCCAGTCTCAACCGGTTTCAACGCGCTGTGAGTGCCAGGAGGGGCACTGACGCCCTCTGTGCCTCCTTCACCCGAAAGAGATTAGATATTAAACTAGGAGATTTATTATTCTGTTAGGAGTTTGGTTTGTTTAGGAAAAGAGAATCATCTATTATATGATGCAAGTTAGCACTTATTAGTAGTATTATTCATCGTCATAGTGAGGACTTGTTTGTCATGTCTCCTCAGTGCTCCTTCTATGAGTTGGAGCATTCACGAATTGTAGCTCCTCCGATCCTCCAACCACAAAAAATTGTTCCGACTCATTTACTATTCACCAAAAAATGAATAATCCTTCTGAAGTATTTGATATGACTCCTTCAGCTCTTTTGCAGAAACTGTTGCCGCAACCATCCTTAAAGATTATGCTACGCCTTTATCTCTTGCTTGCCCAAAGACCTTTGAAAGTGTTGCGACAAACCCTTGTAATGTCTCCATTCCTCGAGGCCGGGCTCGTTTATATCCGGCCGCTTATTTAGGACATAGACTGTCCTCACAAGCCAAGACTAGTTTTTTTTGCGCACTTTGTCCTCACTCGTACGCATCCAGGAAGACTTCACGGTCGGTCACCCGGACCCAGGGCTTAATAGGACTAATAAAATACTCATACCAATAAGTTGCAACATTTTTTCCGAAAATCCATCTCAAAAAAACTCCAAAGTTAAGCGTGCTTGGCTTAGAGGGATGGGTGACCGACTGAGAAGTCCTTCCCAGGTGCGTATGGGTGAGGATAAAGTACGCAGAAAAGACTAATGTTGATCTCTAAGAGCAGTCTATGTCCTAGATAAGCGGATGGATGTAAATGGGCTCGGCCTCGAGGAGGCGGGACGTTACAAATAGTATCGGAGCCGACCCCTACGGTTTCACGGGCGCGTGTATCAGTTGTGCAGGCATGGTCTCGTCGATCTCTTAAGGGGATGAGGATATAACACCCCGATCAAGGGCTTAATAAGATTAATAGAATACTCGTACTAATAAGTTATAACTTTTTTCTGGAAGCCCATCTAAAAAACTCCAAAGCATGTTTGGTTTGGAGCGATGGCTGACCGGCTAGAAAGTCCTTTCTGAGTGCGCATAAGTGAGGATAGAGTGCGTAGAAAATACTAATGTTAGTCTATAAGAGCAGTATATGTTTTAATAAGCGGGGAATATAAATGGACCCTAACATCGACACCATAGACATGGCTATGTTCAATGGCCTGATTGCTGACCGCCTCAACCGACAGTTCGATGATGTGATGGAGGAGTTCAGAAACATCAACGATGGCAAGATTATCGAGCAAGGAGGCCAGTCCGATGAGGCCACCACTGCTGCTCGTGCCTAACGCGAACACGAGGCCGCTACCCGCAAGTGCGCCAGAAGAAGCCAACAAAGCCTTCCTCGTCAAGCATAAAAAATCAGCAATGCCATCCGTGAATGAGAATGGTAGGATGAGAATAAACCATTAGTAACTAGATTAGCGCTAATCATTGCACTCATATTGGATCCATAGTCTCATTTATCTTTGCCAAGACATGAGGATATCTTGCTTATGTCATGTCGGCCAATAAGTACATACTCGTCTGGGTCACGGCTTCTAAGTACTCCCTCATTTATCTTTGCCAAGACCAGGAGCATGCAGCTCTAGTGAGGTGGTGAGCAGCGATTCCGACTCACTCCTTGGGGGTACAAGTGGTAAGCTCTAGCTTCTTCTCGATCTCGTGAAGCCAATCATTAGCTTCCAGCGGTTCCTTGTAGGTGCCATCAAAAGTGGGTGGCCTGAGCTTCAGAAAACCCTCAAGTTTTCTCTGGAAGTCGTTCGAATTTCCTCCAAAGCGGTGATTGGCTCCATTGACCAAAGCGGCAAGCAGCTGTGTCTGTTGTGCCATCACTTTCGCCAGGTTCGGCGATGGTGGTGGTGGCAAAATCTGCTGCGGCAGAGGGTTCGGCTGAGGCAGAGGTCCATTGCCATTGGCATCACCTCCTCCAACGGCACCTCCAGCTAGCAGGGTTCGCTCACGATTGTTCCCACCCTGGTTGAGGTCGATGGGTGGAACGCGACCACCCCTTCGTCCATAGCGTCTTCCACGCCCAAGCTCAGGCTCGGGTGGAGGCGGACGGTTGCCCAGACGTGCGGAGCGACGTGCAGACATCTGCGACATGGGTCGACAACTGTTTAGTACTTATTGGTTAAATATAATTAAATGATTTCAATGATTTAAGAAAAAATATTTAATCTATCCAACACTCATACAAATAAGTAATAAGAGCCATAAAATGCAATAAGATCGATCATTCATTACATGGTTTGCATTACATGGCATCATCTCTAGCAGCTACGCTAGATGACGTGTGAGACTTGCACTACGAGAAGGTAACTCATGAAGGGTACATCAGGGTAGGTACATCAGAACTCATGGATAAAACTAGCTCAACTCTAACTCATGACGTGGCCACGCAGGGTCCATACTACTCTGACTCGTACATCGGTGTGTTGTACACTGCTGGGTGAAAACAGGTGCCAAGAACTGTCAACTCCTCCTGTGACATGTGAAGGCGCTTCACGTAAGCCTGAGCTTCTCCGAACTCCTTGGTAAGCGATAGGTTGGCGGGGGCTGGACAGTGGTCGTGCCTCAAAAGAGTCTGGCCAATCTGGAAAGTTTCCTTGAAGGGGTCCTTGCATCTGGCAGACAAAGAAAGTCGGTCACGCAACTTAGCATACTCCTGGCAGCGTCTCTCGTCGGCGTTCTTCCAAGCTGTCTTGAGCCTCTTATACCTGTCCACCAAGGTCTCGTTCTAAATCATCAGGGCAACCAGATGGCCTTGGTTGCACTGTGCTTTTGTCTCTGCTTTCTTCAGGGCTTTGACGAGCATTGACTTCTCACACTGCACGGTGAAGTTGCTCTTGTCATCTTCCCGTCTTCTCTTCTAAAGTTCTCTGATCTTCTTATCCTTGTCCATCTTCTCTTCTTCCAACTGGAGAACTCTTGCGTCGAGGTAGTAGTTCCAGAGCCCAATGTCCTCAACCTTGTCTAGCAGGTCAGCGACCTCGGCTTTGTGAGCCCTTGCCTGATGTGCGAGCTTGTCCTTCAGCTGGGCGACGATAGCCTCGAGTCCTTCCTTCTCCTCAACTTCCTTCTTGCAGAACTCCTGGTACTCCATCAGAGTGTTGCGGTCGAGGCGTCTCTTCTTCTCCAAGTGCTCTATGTAATGGTTCTGCTCGCGGCAGAGGCACGGTTGCAAAGGCTGGTCTCAACTAGGATGATCGGCCTGACCAGGTCATCCTGTTGCTCTGGTGTGAGGAGAGAGCTTAGGGCCTGAGGAAGAAGATGGAACTCTGTGTTACGAAGGTGCTCGTAAGTGATCTACAGCACTTCACATAGAGCCTTGAGTGACACAGACTGGATTCCTTCCTCGATTGAGTCCTCGACTGTCATCTCTAGGAGAGCTGGTACTGAGGGCAGAGTATGACTTGCAGGGATCTCCAGGTGAGTGACCATGTAACCCTTGATTCCTCCTTCTGAGTCAGGTGCTCCAGTGCAGGTGTACTTGATCTCCTCGATAGGCACTCCGAGTACTCCCAGAACACGACGCAGGGTGTACGGAAAGCCTGGGAACTCCTGTCCCTCGTAGGTGAACTCAGCCTTGGGCATGCTGCTCAATGGTCCAAGCGGGGGTCCAAAGCCTGTCATCTGCACATTTCAAAGGGAAAAAGGGTCAGCAAGTCAGTAACAATAGAGAAGCCTTGCATAAGAAGAAATGCAGGATCGGTATATAACCGAAAGAAAAGCTGGTTTGTCCTGTACTATCGTCCATTTCTAGGGTTTCGTCCTAGGGTCAAGTATGGCTCCTAATACCAACTGAAACAACCTTGATTTCCGCGAAGGGAAATCCATAGAGTCAGAGTGTAATATGACCATTTAAATCACATTACCCGATAACAGTTGAATACCATAATCCATACATCGAACAAAAGAGTGCAGTAGAGGGGTTTATAATAACTTATTACATCGCCACTTGGCGGAATCAGAGTTCATACAGCATAACAATAAAAGCTTGAGGTGCGGAAGCTATCATCTTCGATCCAACTTGAGCGTAGGCACGAAACCCTCAACCGTTGTACTCCCCAGATGAGTACTCACTCCTGGAACCTGAAACCAAATTTTCAGTACGATTTGTACTGGCCACACTCCCACCCTATGCATTGCTTTGTGGAAATAGATGCAAAACAAGGATATATCAAAAGGAACCTATAAGGCTGGGGTTTTCTATGCATTAATTAGGTATATAAATAATAATATAGTAATCAAGTTTTAAACACATTCCCATTCCCATCATCCATCACCATCCATATCTGTAGCACAATCCCATCTCCTCCAATACCATCTCAGACTCTGGTCGACAAGCCAACTCCCTCTCGGCTTGCCTCAGCGGCCCACAGCCTTCAACCTGGCTCACGACCGAAAATCACACTCAGGGGAAGGTAGAACACTCCACTCACTAGTCCGGTGCATGCGAAACATAGGAAAAATTCATAGCCAAAGAATTGGCATATGTATCGATCGATCAACCATACACTCTGCAGAGGTTTCACTAATCCACTAGATAACCATCATCGGTGCTTGCAATCACCTAGGCAGATTTTGGGTGCCTACTGCCATAGAATGATGCCACTCTACCATCTAGCTCTGGATCGCTAGAACTATGAAGAGAGCATGTATTTGCTCCCCTAGAGGTGCCATGCCATGTACCCACTCCCGAAGGGGGTGCCATGATCGTCTCGGTAGGGTGTTAGCTCCATCCCATGCATATACATTCCTATCACTACGCTCCTAGCAGTAGTGGCTTCGATCCATCCAGCGGTTCGGCTGTCTCCCCCCATGGAGAGCAAGTGGAAGGCAAGAGATTCCTAAGGTCCGGATACCAGTGCAGCAGTTCCTAAGTGTGACCCAACCGGGATATCTTCATCAGGGCTTATCTTTAACGTGCTACCATGGCACCTTCGTCCCGGGCTCCACCTCTCAGAGGATCACACCCAAAGACCACCATCACATCTTAGTTAGCCCGCCATAGGCTCCTCTCATGGGAATGTCCAGATCCATTCCCCGGCAAGACTTGCTCCAAAGGCTCGTCATAGATCCCGGCTCAATCGACTCAACCCTTACCCTACTCCCTGTCGTAAGTTCCACCCCAAACCCAGATACAACATCATCAGCTCACATGCTCATCTGATCCATCAACTCACACATCCAGCCTGGCACCCTTCAGGCCTTCCCCGAGTTCATCACGTCGCATCAAAATATAAGCGAGTGAAGTATATAAATATAAATATAGCAGATAAACAAGTGGCTAACATAACAGCGGGTAAGCAGGTGAAAGTTTACAACAAGGTAGGGCTCATCAAGTAATAATCTATCATGCAATCCTAACATAGGCAATTCATTATAGCAACAGAAATTAAAGCACTAACCATACTACATTTACGATGCGTAATGGGACCTACGAGGTTGGATGAGGTGTGGCACCTTCACTGACATAGCTGTCGGACTTCTCCAGGTAGTCACTATCGTCAGACTTGTCCTCGCTTGAGCCTGTAACGAGATTAATTGGTCGCGGAAGCGACCCTATAGATTAGCACAAAGAATGAATAAAAAAATAGAAGATCCAAATGCACTCAAACATAGCCTAGATAGATAGGGCTCGATTTATAGAAAATGTGGATATATGGATCATAATTTTCTAAGCTCGTATGAATTAGTTATAAATTTTTAAAGATTTAACCATTTTCTAAAAAAGAAAAAGGGCTGATTTTTCTGGAGCTGACATGTGCCAGCTTCTGATTGGGCCACGTGTCACGCGCGGGTCAAACAGGGTCAACACAGCGGCTGACGTGGCTGATGATGTCACGCTGACGTCATCATTGACCAGGTCAACAGAGGCCTGATAGGTGGGTCCGGGGTGACGTCACTGCTGATGTCAGCAGTCAACAGTCAATGGTCAACGGTCAACTGATAGGTGGGCCACACTAGGCTGTTAACGGGCTGTTATTGGGCTGAGTGGGCCGGATATGGGCCGGGTCGGGCCCGCCACGTGGCATGCTCTGGTGCTGCCACGTCACTGCTCTGAATCCTCAACGGGCAAGGTTCACGGCTGTCGGTCCACGGTACACCGGCGTCTGTTGGGTCCAATGTCAGCGGCTCAGGTCTACGTGAACCGCGTGCACACAATTTCCCTCGGGTTTACACGGTCCACCGCTCGGCTCCACGGTGCACCAACTCCTTCTGGCCCCACTGGCAGAGGCTCTGGTCCACGAACGCTGAGTACATCTTCCTCTGGCCGAACTCGTCCTCTCCTTCTTTCTCCTCTGGCCCGACGACGGAGGCTCACTGGCGACGGGGGGTCTCCGATTCCCGGCGCTACGGCGGCGGTTCTCCGGCCTCATCAACCTGCCCATCGGCTTCGGGACTTCACGGCGAACATGATGATGTGCTTCAAGGTGGCAGCTTGGCTTTCGGTGACGAGCTCCACGGCGGACGGCGGCTCAGCGGCGGCGGCGCTCGGTGCACTCTTCACACCGAGTCACTCCAGCTCCAATTGGTGGCGTAGACGCGCGATTGGAGTCATGCAGCACCTGTCCGAAGCGCCGGCGGTGACCAAAACACACGGCGGAGTTCACGCGGGTAGCAACTCCCACGGCGGAGCTCCGGCGTGTCCTCGATGCACGGCAACGGCACTCAGGGAGGGTCCACGGCCTCCATCTCCTTTTCCAATCGATGCAGCACGTCACGGCGGAGCTTGTCGTCACGTCCTTGTTCTTCGAGGCGGTCAGAGGCGGCGGGAAGACGACGGCGAACGGCGGCGCTCTAGAGCGGCAGCGTACTGGCAAGGCAATGGCAAGGCGCTCAGGGTTGGTGCTCCGACGAGGCAAACGCGGAGCCAGGGGCGCACGGAGTCCGTCTCATCAAGGCGAGCGCGGATCCGGGGTCAATGGAGGGCGAGGCGCAACGGTGAGGCGGCAGGGTGGCTTCGCCACGGCGGCGCTCGGTGCGCGGCGGCTGGCAAGGCGATGCTCTGGTCTGGCATCCTCCCAATGTCGTGGTCCAAGGAGGCTCGGCTGGCCTCGTGCGTGTGTGCGGGTGTGTCCAGGGAGACCGGCGGAGGTCTCAGCCTACACGCTCCCAAGGCGGAGTGCCATGACCGGCAGCAGAGGCGGTGGTTGGAAGAGAGGCATGGCGGAGGTGCTCACCGGCGCTGGTGCGGATAGGAGATGCGGTACAAGTCCAAGCTCCGGGGTTCTTGTGGCTCCGGCTTGCGGTACGGCTTCTCCTTCTTGTGGCCCCGTTGCTGGTCCCATCAGTCAGCGGCTGCGGGGGCGACGGCGTGGCGCGGGCGTGGGCGCGGCTTCTTGCTAGGCTGTCGGCCTTGCTGGGCGCGCTGCGCGCGGTTGTGCGAGCGAGCGCGCTGGCGCGCGAGCGGGCTGGCGGCCTGGCTTGCTGGGCCGTGTGCCGGGCTGGCGCGGCGGGCGAGCGGGAGAGGGAAGAGAAGAGTGGGCCGGGCTGGTTTCTAGGCTGCTTTCATCTTTCTTTTTCCTTTTTTTCTTTCCTTTTTCAAATACTTTTATATATACATATATATATATTTGTGGTGTGCTAAATATGAGCAACAAAATAGTGAGCATACATGGCCCAAATAATGTTAGGGTATTATTCCCTTAATATTTATTTGTCAAAATAAATATTATGTTGTCATTTTTATTATTTAACACTTAAACCAAATAAAATCCAAATCACCCTTTTAATGCAACATGATGATTGAACTATTGAAACATTGAAGTAAAGCTATTGAAACATTGACATATAACATGTGAAACATAGAGCATTGACATGAGATATTTATTAATTATAAACACATGAATGCTATGCATGACTTGCTAGGGTTAACGCAAGGTTAAGGGGTACATGATGACATGTTGCACCACATCACTCAGAGTTTTGTCGAAAAAATTTTATAGTTCGAATTTTCAGGTTGTTACACATTTCTCAACCAATTGTCTACCCAGAACCTGGTTTGTGTCACATCTTTCACTTTGAATGATCCATAAAAGAGTCGTTGATATTAATTAAACTTTTCAAAAAATAGGAGTCTGTTGGTTTTTTAACACAACTCCCTAGAGTCTTATCTTTGATGTATTTGTTCCTCAAAAGTTCTTGCCACATCAATAACTTAAAAGCCATTTACTTAGAAGACACTTATCAAAAACCAAATGACCGCCTACCGTGAGCATTTTGCCTTTCCCTCTACTAAACCTCTGTTCGATTTTGTTCTCAATTGTCTGCCAATTTGTTGTTTAGTTTTCTGGTGTTCATGGGTAGACCAAGGTAGCGAAAGGGGTACTTTCAATCTCACAGCCAAACAACTGTGAATAAAACACTTCCACTTTGTCAAAACAAAAGATTTCACGTTTGTAAAAGTTTCTTTTAAGGTCCAATAGTTGTTCAAAGGTGTTGAGTAATAGTTTTATATTTATCGCCTTTTCAAAATCATGGCTTATAAAAACATTGTGTCATCCGCATACTGAAAAATATACGGACCATCTTGATGAGATGAAGGAATGACCCCTTCCACCTATCCTGCTTTTTTTGCTCTTGCAATCAGTATTGCTAATAAGTCTGCTACTATATTAAATAGTATTGACCACAAAAGATCACCTTGTCGTAAGCTTTTTCTTGTTTGGAAGTAGGAGCCAAAGATCAGGAAGTATGTGTGTATTTTCTACCTCCCATCTTCAATATACTCCAATTCTTACTGCATGAAAAAAAATTTAAAGGAACCCATTTTTATTATATTATCATAACCATTATAGTGGTACATAAAACAAGTATAACCACATACGCATTTTATGTTCCACTTAGAAAATACGGGCTCATTTTAGTTTAACATAGTAAGATTTGTACTCTTTTAAAATAAGTTAAAAACATACGCGATTAATAAATGAACATGTGCCCATACATAAGATGGTATATCAAAGATGGGAGATGCTTGAGGAAGGGACGTTTGACGAAAGATCTCTACATCTAGCAAATGGAGCTGTTGACTTAGTGCATTGCAATGTGTATGCAGTCACCAAGATAGCTAGGGCTGGTTACACTGGAGATGCATAATTCATTGCACACTGGCAGGAGTTTAACTTTACCCTGTGATGGAAAAAGAATCAGATATGTGTAAGATTGCTAGAACTCCAAGGTTGTGGCTTATCACTTTATCAGTTCCAGGTGGACTCATTCGAGTTGTTAGCAAAGGGTACTCAAATCTTAATTGTAGTCAAAGTGCAAGGTTGCTAAGACGGTTGCAAAATCTAATAGTTGTAGATGCAAAGATACGAGCTGTTAGAAGGAAGAAGTGATGGGACTGACGCAGTACCAGTAACGTGGATCGGAGCTCCGAGGTTGTATAGACCTATGGCATGGAAGGCTTCCTCTTTTATTAATGAAAAAAGTTTAAGCACTGTGGGCAACTGCCCCACAGTTTTTCTTGTCAAAAAAAAAAAAAAGTTAACCAAACCAGACAACAAAGGAGCTCTCAGGTGAAAGGTTGAGGCTATACAAAAAGCTAGACAAAGCTAGCAAGGCAACTGCCCAAAGAAATCAAATCAATATGTATATAACTACTATAAAATAAGTGAAGTGCGGAGGCCATAGCGACTGGCTTTTAATTATGTAAGTTGTTGGTATCACACGTATCATACCGAAGAATTCGATTTGGCCGGAGACACAGGCTCCGAATGACTCACTGCTCTAGGTCATGATAAGTTACTCTATCTGGAGAGGAAGTTACTCGTAGGTTACCACGGACGACTAATCCCAACTGCAATATACTAGCAGGAAAGTGCCAAAAGGCTTTTAAAAAAGAATTTGCCCCCAACATTATTCAGAATCACTCATGCATTGTGGCATTGACAGTCTAGTCTTCGTATTCCAATTTTCACTGCATCATTGCTGTGTGCTTAGCAGCGACCGCAAGTTATTATTGGATCCCAAATCCCCAACCACCCCATTCATCTCCGGATTTCCGCGTCAAGATACGAGACAGCGATCGCATCAGCAGCAGGATCCAGGACACGTCGCATCATGATTCAGGATACGTCACTTTGATGAGCCTGGGAGTAGTCATCTTCCCGCAGGGGCTAGCCGGGCTACCGTTTTCTATATCAGACGACCAAGCAATCGCATTGCACGGGATATACGTCACTACGTACTACGATGGTGCGTGATCATTTTTATACACGATTGACGCGTTGCCGGATGCTATGTCTGACTTTGCCTTCTGTGAGATATATCTGTGAAAATGAATCACCTTTTGTGACCATGTAATTGCCAGCAAATTCACCTAGTGCGGCCGTAGAGACCGAAACTATTTTTTTTAAGAAAAAAAGACGCGCATATCGATGATTATGCTTGTTTCGTTGTGCGCATGGTAACATTCTTTATAATGGTGTAGGAATGCAATACCTACGAGGAAAAAGATAAATTAGGTATTTCTGTATAAAAATATAAACTGGAGCTCTGCTTTCAACACACACCGGCTAGAAAAAAAACATATACAATTCTGGCATGATGTGCCCTTGTATTTTTCTTATGTTCTCTACCTCCCCACCCAAAGAGTTTAGTATAGCTAAGCCTAACTAGCATAGGCTAATTAAAAAAGACAAATGTCACTCAAACAAGCACAATATATAGCCTTATAAAAGCATTAAGTAAAAGAGATCGACCAAGAAAAACTACCAGGCTCGTCGTCGTCTTCCAACACGACCTCGACGAGGAGACGCGCAGGGCGACCATCGTGAAGATGCTTCGCGAGTTGAGCAGCTGCTCAAGGACAGAGATACGGCGGTCGCGGCCGGAAGATTCAACCTGTTCTAGTATATTAGTAGTTTGCTGATTCATGAATCCAATTCCAATGCTATTCTATACTGATTTGAGTCCAGTTGTACCAGCAATACATACTGTCATTGCTCACATGCATGGAAGATTTCGGATACAGATCGTCAAGAGCTAGGAATTCAAAAAAAAATGATAACAAAACCGCAAATTTTCCAAAGCAAGCTGATGTTATAGTTTTGACTTTTATGACACATTTACATACTTCTGGCAACTATATGGACTGAGTATACATAATGTAAGTATACGGATGCCCCCACCTCCTATACCCCCTGCTCCAGGCCTCTAACTTATATAATCTATACTAACATCATACAGACATGTTACTGCAAAATGAAACGAAGTTATTATGATACAATGTTCTACAAACAACTCCCAGCCCAATATTCCTTACATATAAGCATCGGGCTGCGCCACGTGATCTCCATATGCCTGTCTGCGAAGGGCAAGCTAGTAGTAGGTTCAAATTCCATCTGCTGCCTCAGCTGCTATGGTCTGTTTTCACCCGAAGGCACAGACACAAGTAAGAAATCATTTTGGCACCGGGCTTGAACATTCGGGTCCATTCTCTGTGGCAGTTATGCTGGACGACCCTGCAGTTGTCACACTGCTGTATGACGAACGATTCGTTGGTTGGAGCTCTGTCTCTCGTTGCCTGTCCGAGGCTGCAGGTCTTTGCCCCTCATCTGCTAATCTCTTCAAAATGTTCATTATAGTGGGAACAAACTTTGCGGACAGCGAAAGAATGGCTGGAAGCTGTGTAACATTACAAGTATACCGATATCAGTCTGCAAGGCCTTTGGGATGCTTCAAAATAGAACAACAGGATTGTGACTTGAAATACTCACAAAGCCATTTTGGAATTCTGTGGCAATGTCTAACTGTACCCAAAAGGCCTTCCTAACAAGGAAGACGACAAATATAACAGCCAGGTACAGGGGATTCCTGCCATCAAAAAGTCAGAAGACAGGCCAAAACTGTAGATAAAGGGCGTACCCAGTGCCGTAGGCTCCCGTAGTGCGGGGTCTGGGGAAAGGGAAATAGCCAGCAACCATCCCTGCACAAATGTGCAGAGGCTGGGGCTTGAACCCTGGACCTCTTGGTCACAGGCGGTAAAGCTCTACCGCTTACACCAGGACCGCCCTTCAGGCCAAAACTGTAGATACCTTAATCAAAATCCATGTATGATTCTGCAAACAAAATAAAATACCTTAGCAATGTCATAAATTCATTGAATCCGAGGATAGCCATTGCCGCAAGCGCCCAGGGAGGTGGTAGCCAGTTGTTCCTCTTATTTGCTTCCTGATGAAAGCAACAACGCGTGCTTTAAACTGCCGCCACAAAGATTTGCACTGGACAGGGCTAATTAAAGTTTTCTCCTCAGGAACCTGCACATTAATGATATCCCATTAACAGCCCCCAAGACATCTACATTGTGCTAAAGATATTAAGTGCTAGAGTTTTACTTCAGGAATTCAGCAGAAGAGCATAATGTAGCATATTCCTTACCTTTTCCCACGAACTGGAGGCGAGTGGATCAAATGATTCAATACTTCTATCAGTAGTCCCAGGTCTTGAAGTGTCAAGAAGAGCAAGGTTGAGTGTGTTTTCTATGTCGTCACCATCCTCATCCAACCGAATTGCAGCCAGTGTAGCAAGCAACTTCATGGACTGTAGTAAATTAGAGAATCAGTTTCAGCTACTGCAATAATTCATTTATGTTTCAATACTGACATTTGACCTACAGCTGAGCGTGCAGTTTTAGTAATTGCTTTTATGTCTTCCTTTCCCGTCCACACCCTTGGCATTGAGTCAGCATCACGACTGAATAGAGTTGAGAAAAGGGCGTACCCAGTGCCGTAGGCTCCCGTGTTATGCGGGGTCTGGGGAAGGGATTTCAGCGCCAAGTCATACCCGCACATAATGTGCGGAGGCTGGGGCTCGAACCCTGGACCTTCCGGTAACAGACGGTAAGACACTACCGCTGCACCAGGGCCGCCCTTCCAGAGTTGAGAACCTGCAATTTTTTCCTTTTATTACAATGTAGCTTTATACAGAAGATATGTCTCATTGTATTGTAAAAATGCAGTGGAGCTCACCTGTCCTTCATACGAATCAAGACCCTTCCAGCCTCTTCTTTTGCTTTTGATTCCACAACACTTCTTCCGTGGATTTCCAGTTTTCCAAGCAATTCTTTCTCAGTTGCTTCATCGATCTCAAAAGCTGAAAGAGCAGATTCAAGACCAGAAATAGCAGCTTTTGTCTCACGTTGGAGCAGCTTTCTAATAGCTGGCCAGGTATCTTCACTGGCTGAATCTAGCAGGGCTTCAACAGGTTCTGCCAGAGCTTTCGTAAGTTGTGCCTGAAACAACATTCTAAGATTAGACAAGCATTCTGTCTGTACTATGACCATGAAAAAAATAGACGAGTTCGGAGAAGGGAGCAACCTCATATTTGGCACAAAGTTCAGATAATTTTGCTGCACGAACTGAAGCCACATGTGCTTCAATGTCACACTTAACTTTTGAGGGGTCCCATTTCACTTGTTGAATAGCAGCATCTGTCAAAAATTAATCTCATATGTAATAAGAAATGTGTTTAGGTAGAAAAGGAGTGGGTTCAAAACTGAACAATTAAATTATTCTGCATAGCAGTTCACTCAAAAGTTTTGTGTCCTGTAGCTTCCTCTTACTCTAGTACAGGAAAGGATCACCTAATAAGAACATAGAAAGGAAAAAAGTGACCACAGATCAAGCCTCACTAATCCCCATCTGGCACTAAAGCGAGGAGATGATTGAGTCCTCAAGCTCCAGCCAACCCAAGAAAAAATTTCATCACTAGCCGACAGCAAAGCTCAAGCGACACCAGTTAATAAACTAAAACACCAACAGCAGATACACAATTGTTTCATTGTAAGACTATCAGCAGGTCAATTTTACTCTGCTGTTGGATGGTACATTCTCCAGCAGAACCAGAAATTTATCAGTCTGTTTATCAAAACTTTCAAACTTAAATGCAGAACAGGAAAATGTGCAGCAAGTACTTACTACTGCTAAATGGTTAGCTATCTGTCGATGACTCTTTTAGGATACTTATTGCTTGTTGAAAGCTGGTCTGCTCAAGTTATGGTTTTCGACTCTGAATTTTAAATTTTTAAGTCACTAAGTCATTCTTCCAGCCTAAAGATACCACGAGGAAGTCAATAGATAGCATTCCAGAAGCTGTACCTTCAGATCCTTTATCGAACTTTTCTAAGAAAGTCAGCGTACAATCACGAGCTGCAACAGCAAACCCCTCCTTTGTTAGGGCCTTGTCGAAGGATTCCTTAAATTCTTCCACAATTCTAGTCCGTAGATGACCCAGAAGCGATTGGCATGCAGGATTGACAAGCTAGAGGAGATGAAAGAGGCATCGGTAAGAACAAAGACATCCAAAATAATGTGTTAGAACAATGAAAAACATAAGAAGCACATGAGAATATGAGATCAAAATAGTGATCAGAAACTCAATTGGGGTCATGCAAGATCAGAAAGTGAATTTCAACAAAAGTCAAGGCAGAAATTGAATTTCACTCTGCTACCAATCAGTTACAGAAAATGGGTAACCAGTATTTGATCTCACATTATATTCCATAACTAGTGTGCTGTAAGAATAATGACTGATCCATACCGAACACAATAAATACTTGTGTCAACTGGTGATCAATCCCTCTGTGTATGTAAGTCATTTTGTGCACGAATCAGTTGAACTTTAAAATTTGGCTATCAAGGTAAGCAATTATATCTTGATTCACCGAATGGTAGTAATACACTAATACTAATGTCTATAGCCAAAAAAACGTCATGATATATATCCTTTTAACTAACATGTTGTGATAGAGGCATCTTGGAGACTGGCGTGTTCCGAAATGCCACGCATTTGTATACAGATACTAAATACTAGGTTATCTAGGACATCTATATAAAGGGGAGTACAAATGAGGAAGTGAGGTAAGCCACATCTACTGTTATATACATGGTTAAGTGTATTTACAACCCAAAAAAACAAAAAGGTAACCTGCAAGAGTTTAGACTCAAGTTGTTGTCTTTTTGAGGTTCTGACACCTTCGTCAAAATATATAGCCTCCATGTCATACCTGCCATCAAAGAAGTTAATCATCAAGATGATGTCTTCTTTTCCATGTATGCAAAGAAACAAACAATGTTTGCATTCCCTTTGGACACAGCATTAGATAATTCATTAATAAGAAAAGGGCACGCTTTACAGACTGTTTCATCTGCATGCCAACATCCAACTGGATTACCATTAGAAGTTCACTACCCCTAACAAAATAAAGGAATAGACAGGGTCCCAAACTAGGATATGCCCCTGGACTCTACTGTTCTGAAGTAATTAGCAAAGATCCTAGAGTTCAATCGAGAGCCCATGAGACAGTTCTCTCTTGGATAGAATGGCTAGAATTGGCCTATCTCTACTAGAAAAGACTGACCGTTAGAGTGATAATTTCCATTATATGGGCTAACCCTAGAGAGGGTAGCTATATAGACATACATGGGCCTCATGGGCCTAAACTTCATATACTCCAACACTGACAGTGCTCAGGATCCCACTACCAGCTAGTCAGACCGGTAATGGCAAGAGCCATGATGTTTTCTTAACTTTGGAAATATCACAAAAGGAATAAGAGAAAACATTATTAATCATAAATACTAAAGAACTCACTCAGATAAACATCTGTCAAGAAGGCTGCTGATTTTTTTGCCAAACCCAGGTACATAGTCATGTTGAACAGCCTCTTCAACTTGTTGCCATTCCTTTACACATACAAAAATTTAGGATCAGTGTACCCAATCTCTGTAGCATGTATCAAAGCATAATATGCAGTTTAAGTCTATAATCACCTCATCACCTGTAAAACTGGCAAGTTTCTCATTACCAATTTCCTCACAACGTACAGTAGCCACCATAACCTGAATCAATACATAGAAAGACATATTAATATACATGATGCTGATAGCTCAGATTTGAATAGCAGAGGGTACTCACTTTATGAGCGGGTAGATCGAGGTCTTTGTTCTCCTTAATGACCTTCCAAAACTGCTGTGATCTAAAAGAAAAACCTGAAGCTGGGACAACACCACGGCGATCTCCAGCAAGTCCACCAGGAGCAATCGAATGCTGAAATCTATCTCTTAAATGGGAAACCTTCAGAAGAAATCATGTACTATTAGACAGAATCTTTGGTAGATTAGGAGTATAGGCATGTATTTAATAATTTACGATTACACCAACCTGCTCCTTGAATAACTCTTCTTTTTCCTCATAACTGGATAAAGCCACAACTTCTACCTGGATGTAGGATTGACAGTAACTCCACCATAATCCACAAAGAGAACAAAGACTAGATTAAAAATTTTACATTGAAAAATTCACTGAGTGGAGTTTCTTTATGGGCATGGGGTTTAGGAACAGCATCCCATATCTGCAGCATAACAAAAATAGCTCAGCACACTGAAAAAACAAAGAAACATCAGGCACAACAAATAATCAAATGAATACCTTCTGAATGTCTTCCCTTAGAATAGGTTCAAGATTTTCAAGAGGTGTCTGTGTCAAACCCAAAAACAGAAGCTATTACTTTACATAGACATAACTAGATTGGAAAGGGGAAAAACTAACAAAGTTAACAGTTGATCTGCATCCTATGGTAGTTCTAAGTATCTTAGTATGCAATAGCAGGTCCTCACCTTTGATTTGTCATGAATTACAAATAATAATGTTGTTTTACGTGGACTGAACAACCTCATCATGACCTACACAGATAAACAATTCCTAAGGACATGTAATGCCTCGCAGACCACTAGAGGGTAATAGATAAATAAAATACAACAATCAAGACTTTAGTTTAAACAGTGTAGCCTGGAAAACGGTCTTCAAAAGAGGTTTGTTTGCAGCCTGTTCTCTGCCAATGTCATGACACCACCTATGGGAGGAGGGGGGAATTTACTCAATTGTACGATGGAATAATAGATCCTGCATGCATCACTTAACAGAACAAACTTACATATTGATAAGCACAATGTCCGAAACAGCCAAAGCAAACAATGCACTTTGCTTCTCAAATGCTGTGTCATCCTGAGATGAAATAGATGAAGTATAAGTCATACAAGCACAATGTGGCATAAAAGCTTTGCAACACAAAATCTAACAACAATCATTAATCCTGATGTCCATGAGCAATCAGATTGGACAGTATGAACCAATTTCGTCTTCAGATTGTGCACTTGTAAGCTGAAGCAAGGATGCAACAGACAGCAAATTGTTAAGCTTATATAATAAGCTGGAATCCTTCCACCAAAAATTATAATAAGACAAGCTCAAATCAATGAGGAGAGCATTGCACGCTTAGCTCAAAAGGTGAAAGTTAATATAGGCTGCCTTATTGAAGATTCCCAAATCACTTTTAAGCATGAAGTTTATGCAGCACTGCTAGCCATTCTGAAATTAGTGTTCTAATAGGCCTGGTAGCATAAATAATCAGCCAGTTAATATTGAACATACCCGGTAGTAATTACCCATTACCCAGTTAATGATTATTCAGGTGACCTTGCTGGTTACCGCTTAAAAGACAGATTAGGGTTAGTACACAAGAATAAAATTTGGCAGCTCTGCCCATTAGAGCTTCATGACCGTATTATGGCTTCTGCATTGATTATTCCTACACACACTGTTCATTATTTAAAAATAATAAATTAAAGGCTAACAGGGGTGCAATAGATTCAGTTATATGACATTGGATTTGTATACATAAATCCTACAGGAATCAGGTTCCAGGGTGATTCTCATTACTCACTACAAGGTACTGTGTAGAAGTGATAGTGGTTACTAAGTGTTAGCACATTGGTTCAAATAACTTGCACCCCACCCCCACCCTAAAAGTTAAAAAAAAAAAAAAAAAACTAAGTATCTTCATTTTCATTACCTCTCCCCTCTCTCTTCCATCAGTTCCTTCCAAATCCATTACAAGGGTGCATGGTTCTATGTTTTGGGCCTTCGCTAACCATATACCTTTGGTAGTCTGTGACCTGAAAAATTCAAGAAATGTTACCAAAGTTACAGACAAGAAAAGATTCCACAAAAGCCAGGAAGTTCCTGCTAAGAAAAGACACATAAATATGAAACAATAAGAACATGCCTCCCTTTGAAAGCATCCATCTCCCTAAAATTTGTGCCAAAAAGATGATTTAAAAGTGTACTCTTCCCTGGAAAAAGTTGGAGCCAACGATATAATCAGATGAAAGAAAGTGTTAATTAAATAGTATCAAAAGAACGAGAAAAGGAGAAAACCCATACCACTACTTTGTGGGCCCATTATCGATACAACAGCATATGAGAGCCCGCATTCAGCCAATTTAATTTCCTTCATGAAATGATCCAATCCAGAAACATTGAAGACCCCATCACTATCAGTGAGCTGTGTCGAGAAACATGCATCCCCCATTTCTACTCTGGAGGATAGCAATATATGGAGGAAAGGGGGGGGAAAAGCCTACACTCCAAAAAAAAGAGAGAGAACATGACTTTGGTGGAATGTGAGAAAACAAAGACACGAAGCTCACAACAACAATAATCACTTGTTAAAAAAAGAACACAGGTATTTTAGGGCTTTATATAAGCTTATAGCAACAATACTCAATTATACAGAATGGCAAGCAGTTTTCTGCCATGCCCCAGCAAAAGCAAACAATGCAGCTTATATTGAGCTTACTATTTAAACTTTCCACAAAAAAAAAGCAAGGAAGTTAATGTCCGGTTATGATTGTACTATGCCTTGCAAGTTGAACACCAGAAAAGGAGGATTAAATGCAGGGTGAAAAGTAGTATCGCACCAATATAAATGTCACTATACCAAGGGGGCAAACTGATGGATGCGTGCTCTAACTCGCCTTGCTTTGGGTCTACCTACGGTTTAATACTACAATTATTACTGCTGATCGCACCCAGTACAGTACAAGCTCACACCAGGGGCGGATTGCATACACAATATTTGTTTGCAAAAAATCGAAAAAGAAGTTTGTAGGCATAATACATGTATACTGCACTTGTAATTGGATCAGATCCGATCCCAATATAGATAGGTGCTTCGTTTCGCACGGCAGGAACGGAAAGGGGTGAGCGTACCTGGTGGTGCTCGTCGCCGGCGAAGAAGATGGAGATCTAGGCACCTGCTTAGGGCGGCGGCAGTGGCGGCACAGCCGTCGCTACCAGAGACCAATAGAGCGCACGCTAGGGGCACGGGAGAGAACCGAGAGAGTGTACCCGGGGCGAACTGGAGAAGCCGCACGCTGCCGGTAGGTTAACGGACCACCAGTGTAAGAATTTCCAATCATCAGTTTATTATATAAAAAAAAACTTACTGTGGAAAACATGCATTTCAAACGAGATTTTAGAGGCATTTCAAGGAGATTTAGACCTGGATATACACGAGGTTGGTAATAAACACAAAAAGGGGTATTTGTTTACACTTGAATTAAATCTAAATCTAATTTTGAGTTGATTTTTTTCCTATGTCTACCATGTAATCATGTTGGGTCTGATTTTTTTCAGAATTTATATTGGGTCTAAGTCATATTAAGAAATCTACAAATCTAATTATATAGAAAGTATAAAAACGCACGTCCCACTTTGAAATGAGTTAGAATTTAGAAATGTAAATGTTACTAGTGTTTTTGTATTTCTTATTAGAATTTGGAAAAACTCGTCTCCCATTTCAATAAGTCAAAACTTCTAAAATTTTAATACTATTTTTATATTTCTAATTAACTTTTGCAAAAACTCATCTCCCTTTCCATTAAGTCAATCTCTATAATGAGCAACATTTGCTGCTGAATAAACCAACTTTAAGATGGGACACGATGATCTTTTTTTTTTTGGCAATATGCACCATATAAACTCCTTGAGAAGTGGAAGCTTAGGGGAAACACAAAAGATGTCCTACCATGCTTTAAAAATTTGTCCAAACTTTTTCATGACCCTTTATCCTTTGTGTAACACCGTCTTTTTGTCTTGGTTGCTACGAATTACTTCACCAAATGGACTAAGGTGATTCCTTTGAAAATCTGATACATGAGAAGGTAATCTTACTGTGCATATAATACATGGACTTGGAATCCCCCAAACATTGACTACAGGCCAAGGAAGGAGGTATGATATTTTACATAATTATATAAAATCAAGTTAATCGATTCATCTCCATACTATGCCGGTTTCTCTATTTTTGCCTAGCTAGCCCTAGTGCCTAGGCCGGAGCAAACTAGTCAAGGCCGGTTTTAGTATCTTTCCTGAACCAACTTTATTTCCAAAATTGGTTTGGATCTATTTTGGTATGGGAAACTTGAAGAATATGTTTTTGGACTTGTTTTCAACTGGGATAAGATCCACCTTCTCTATTTAGATGAGATGACAATAACCGCCTGAGTAATTGAACTTTCAATCGATAAAACCACAACACATACCCTTTTGCTCTCTCTCTCTCTATTGTTCTCATCTCCCAATGAAATTTGATGGCGTTTTAGGTGGCCTTGCCGACCTTAGGATAACCTCCACTTGCTCCTTCCTGATAGGTCTTCCCGGGAGACGTTCAAGAGTTTATTAGGCGAAGAATAGGCTCAACATTAGTCTAACCGGCTTGTCGCTCGGTTTTGTCAATTCGATGCATTCTTGCTGCAATTATGGTTGTGTGCAATCTCGGACGTGCTAGTCTTTGATGGTGTGTGACCTAATTCAACATCAACAACCACGAAGAAAAGACTTCGAGTCTAAGCTATTTAGTATATCACATCAGATTTTTTTGAATAGTGACTAGTAATATAGAAATGTATAACGTCTATTACCATTATAGGTAGAAATTAATGTGAAATTATATGGCAGGAACAATGTTATAAACTTATAATAAGTTGAGCTGTGAAATTATCTAGTGGAGGAGGTGCGTATTTGACTGTGAATGAATGGAAAGAGCACAGATGATATAGACTGACAGGTACGCTGTTTTATTCATGTTCATGCTTCTTGTATTGTTTAATAAATAAAAAGTAATATACATTTCTAATTATAGGGACATCGGGAGGTTTTTCACTGTCTGTTTCCGTCTATTCTAGAGAGGGGACGAGACTTCCGATTCCCTTTAATTGAAACATGGAAACGTTTAA
The DNA here is from genome assembly GCA_023333625.1 of Bothriochloa decipiens. Classification (NCBI taxonomy): domain Eukaryota; kingdom Viridiplantae; phylum Streptophyta; class Magnoliopsida; order Poales; family Poaceae; genus Bothriochloa; species Bothriochloa decipiens. The sequence goes on along the minus strand of CM041637.1, from coordinate 26,340,905 downwards.
GCTACATCGAGAAACAAGGTTCGAAATCACTAGGACAATGTAAGTTACCAATACCAATGCCATGTCGAGCATTCAGTCCAACCTTGTTTATTTCAAACTTAGTCCTTGGGAAATACCTCATCTCCTCTTCATTGCAAACTTGATCATATTTTGGGGTGCTAAGAGAGTTTCATCCACAAATACAATTTTCTTTCAAAAATTTTAATATAGTCACTGTCAGATCTCCATATATATATACACTGTATATCTGCACCCAGGCCGAAACTGCGTACCTGTTCCAAACCCAGCCATCCTCCCAACCAGCCAGCACGCCTCCCCCCACCCGCCCGACTCGGACAAAACCAGCGAGACCCCGACCCCGTACGCATCGGTGCCAAGGCCGCGCCTCCTCCCCTCGCTCTCCAACCACCTCGACGCCGCCTCCCTTCCCGGCGGCCCCGTCCAGCAGCGGCGGCCCGGCTCTCCCTGGAGCCGCCGAGGCCCCCGGCTCATCCCTCGAGCGGCGGCGCCGCCGGTCCCTCCATCGAGCGGTGGCGGCCCCGGCCATCCATCGAGCGGCGGCGCCCTTCGACCACCCACGGCGGCGCCGCGGCCAACTCCCCTGCCCAAAAGTGGGGCGTCCCCTCCCCCGGACAAAGTGGGAAGAGGCCCAAACTGCGGCGTACGTTCCACATCAGGGCCGGCGGCGTCCCCTCCCCCTGCCCCTTCCCACCAGCGGCGTCCTCTGGTATCCATGGCCGCACATCGATCCCACGCGCAATCTGCCTGCCGGGGCTCGACGTTCCAGTGATCGATGGCAGACGGGGCCGGCGCAGGGCCAGGCCGGGGGGCGACGCTCGCAGCAGCCATGGTTGGGCGCTCGCGCGCTCCATCGGCGGCAGCGCCCCCTCCCGACCTCTTCGCCCGCCGAAGGTCGCTGGCCATGGACGCGGTAGCCCGACCTGGCTGGACCCCGACGGCGGACGACAGCCTCCGCCGATAGGAGCCGCTGCACCCCGTCCGACGACGGGCCTCCTCCCCTCGAGCATGAGTACTGAGTAGTTGTCAGTAGCAGCTGTCTCCTATCCGCTGATTCAGTACTGAATAATACTGAGTTCATAATTATCGTTTCAGTCCTGCTGAAATACTGAATGCTCTGCTCTCCAGATTGATTGGCAACCCCAACGGCGGCGTTGGCCTGAGCTGCGCGCCCGGCAGCCCTCGGCGGCGGCATCCTTAGCCGCGGTGGTTCCCCGTGGCGGCGTCCTGACGACTCGAGCCAGCAGGCAGGCAGCAGGAGGCGGGGCGGTGCCTGTGTTGGGCAATGCAGCAGAGGCGGGAGCAGTGCTCATGCCTGACGGGCATCGGGGTGTTGGAGACTGGTAACGGGAATGCGGCAGGAAGGCAGTGGCCTCACCACACCGGAGTAAATCCCTGGTGATTATCAGTATTTGCATCTGGTGCATTTTTCTCTCGGCTGATGGATGTCATTTCTGTAGACCGAATAGCAAATACAAGATCGTGGTAAATATTGCATGGAGCAACACTGAAGGATGTTCAACGCTGAAGATGCATGGTCACTGGAGTTGGTATGTGAAGTTAACTGAAGCATCTCTGGTAAATACTGAATGTAGTGAATGTATTTGCCATGTACTGAAGGAACATGTAGTATTTAAAATACTGATGTTTGCCGAACGAACATGTACTGAAGGAACATGGTCACGTGTACGAAAGGAACATGTACCTCTAGTATTATGTATACTGAAGATTTGTAGCACATGTGGTTTCCATAAAAAGATTTAGTAAAATGTACTGAAGGAAAATGAGATATCCTAAAATACTGGCATATAAGGTGAGCAGCAACACCGGTGAGCTTAGGTACTAGAAGAGACCGATGACTACCGAGTGCTGAATATTTACGTACTGAAGACTAATGAATGTTCAGATACTAATAACTGAAGCATCTCCAATATTTTTTTGTTGGCCCCTCTAGCTCCCTGGATCGGAGGACCAAGACCAACATTCAGTATCACCTGTTGTTAAAAGAAAACATTCAGTATCATCAGAACATTCAGTATCATCTGTACTTTAGTTTCAATATCATCAGTATTCAGTTCACTGCTAGATGCACACGGCTGGGACATGGGAGACTGCAATCCGTCATATAGGTTCACTAATCTTTTTTTTGTCGGTATCATTCTTCAGTTTTTTTCTCTTTTTTATGTTACAATTTAGTAATTAACCAGGTTGCAATTGCGTCACATGTCATGTTGCAAATGGTTAATAGGTGTGCAATTTTGTATTAACCTGAGACTTTTTGCCATTATTCTTATTTTATTTTTTGCTTTTTCCAGAATTAGTTCTTAAAGTAAGAATTAATCAGGTGTAGAGAGCAACTATTTTTTGCCAGCATTCTCATTATATTTGATGTTTTTCCTAAAACAGCAACTAGTAAGTAATTTAACCAGGTTTGCAATTGTCCATGTTGTAATTTTATAATTAACCAGGTTACAGTTGTGTCACATGTCATGTTGCAAACGTAGTACAATAGGTGTGTAATTTTTGTATTAACCTGAGACTTTTTCCAACATTCTCATTCTATTTTTGCTTTTTCCAGAATTAGTTCTTAAAGTAAGAATTTACCAGGTGCAGAAAGCAACTATTTTTTGCCAGCATTCTCATTATATTTGATGATTTTCCACAAATAGCAACTAGCAAATAATTTAACCAGGTTTGCAATTGCCCATGTTGCAATTTTGTAATTAACCAGGTTGCAGTTGCGTCACAAATCATGTTGCAAATGGAGGGTGATCAAAGATCCGTGTATCCCAATCGACGTAGTAGCTGGACTCGTAGCTGTTGTTGTCAGGGGGAAGCCTGGGTGTCGACGATGGTGCAGGATCTATCCGATGAGCTCGAATCAACGCTCCAGCGGCGACGGCGGCGCCGTTACTGCAAGAGGGGGATTGGGGGATGCGATTTTTTCTGAGGTGTTCATCATATTTTTTGTTTGGAAGCTTCTTCTTTTCTCTTTTTGTTGTATTCACATCCTTGCTGCAAACATCCTTGTTGCAACTGGACACAAACATTATGCAAACACAAAACACCCAGAGATTGCAATTGGCGCTCGATTCGGACCATGTTGCAACAAGGTTTGTTGTATTCATACTACGATAATTAACCATGTTGCAATTCGTATTTAACAAGGTTTGCAATTGTGTCACATATGATGTTGCAAACAGTGTATAACAGGGTGTAGTTTTGTAATAAGCTGACTTCATTAGACTATGATTAGCAATTATTCACTAACCAGGAAGCAAATGCTTTACATTTGGTGTTGCAAATGGTGTATAATAGTTTGCAATTTTGTATTAATCTGAGATTATGAGATTAGGGTTTGTTACGTCGACTGAGATTAGGGTTGATAGCGTGGACAGAGATTAGGGTTAGTAGCGTCGACAGAGATTAGGGTTCAAGACGTCACCAAACTGTCAGTAGATCTAAGGAATTCCTAGGATAGTTCATTTTTGTTTCATCATAGCGTTGACTGAGATTAGGATTCATTACGTTAATAGAAATTAAGGGCTTCGACAAGATTAGGATTAATAGCGTCGACAGAGATTAGGATTGATAGCGTGGACAGAGATTAGGGTTAATAGCGTCGAAAGAGATTAGGGTCCAGGGCATCACCAAACTATCAGTAGATCTGAGGAATTCCTAGTATAATTCACTTTTTGTTTCATCTAAGTGTCGACAGAGATTAGGGTCAGTAGCATCGACAGAGATTAGGGTCAGTAGAGACCCCAAACTGTTAGTAGATCTGAGGAATTCCTAGTATAGTTCACATTTTATTTCATCTAAGCATCGACAGAGATTGGGGTCAGCAGCGCCGACAAAGATTAGGGTCACTAGCGTCGACAGAGATTAGGGTCAGTAGCGTCTTCAAACTGTTAGTAGATCTGATGAATTCCTAGTATATTTCACCTTTTGTTTCATCTAAGCGTTGACAGAGATTAGGGTCAGTAGCGTTCATAGAGATTAGGGTTAGTAGCATCCATAGAGATTAGGGTCAGTTGCGTCTATAGAGATTAAGGTCTGTTGTGTCCATAGAGATTATGGTCAGTAGGGTCGACGGAGATTAGGGTCGATAGCGTCGATAGAGATTAGGGTCAGTAGTGTGCCCAAACTGTCAGTAGATGTGAGAAATTCCTAGTATAGTTTACTTTTTATTTCATCTAAGCGTCGACAGAGATTAGGGTCAGTAGCGTCGACAGATATTAGGGTCAGTAACGTCCCCAAACTGTTAGTAGATCTGAGGAATTCCTATTATAGTTCATATTTCATTTCATCTAAGCATCAATAGAGATTAGGGTCAGTAGTGTCGACAGAGATTAGGGTGCATATGTTGCAATTGTTCATTGAACATGTTGCAGTTGGATTTCTTTGGTGTTGCAAATGGTGTACATTAGGTTTGCAATTTGTCTATTGTCTTTTCATAGAAAAAAACTGTCCTTTGTTTTGTCCTTGTGCCTTTCTATGTTTAACGTTTTTTATTGTACTTCCATAGAGTTCTTTTTATTTGTCATTGTGCCATTCTATCTTCAACGTTTGTCTATTGTCATTCCACAGAAAAGAATTATCCTTTATATTTATCCTTGTGCCATTTTATAGAATAATTTTTGTCTATTGTCCTTCCATATAAAAGAATTGTCCTTGTGCCGTTCTATAAAAAATTTTATCTATTTGTCCTTGTGTCGTTCTAGGTAGAACATTTGGTCAATTGTCCTTTCATAAAAAATAATTGTAATGCTGCGAGTTACCAAGTTGCAATTGTTCATATGACCAGGTAGCAATTGGTTTACCTTGAATGCTGCAATTGGTCCGTTGTATATGTTTTTTGGCTGTTCTATAGAATTTTTTATTATAATAGGTGTGCATTTTTTTATTATCATCATACTTTTTGCCATCATTCTTATTTAATTTTTTCCAGCATTCTGATTATGTTTGATGTTTTTCCGGTAGCTCCAACTAGCAATTTTTCCATGTTGTAATGGTGTACTGCACTCGGTTGCAATTGCTTGACACCCAATGTTGCAAATGGTGTACAACAGGTCTCCTAATGCCACCATTCTTATCATATTTGATGTTTTTCCAAAAACAACAATTAGCAATTATTCAGATGTAAACAAGCATGTGTTTCAAAGATGTAATCGTATAGTTTTTAATTTATGAGATATTACATTTTTTTATCCTAAACAAGATTCGGACGCGGCTTCTGGTTGGGTTGCAACTGAACATAACCCTATGTTGCAATCGGACAACACATTGTGTTGCAATTTGGCGCTCGATTCGGACCTAGCGGGTGTGCACGGCCAGAATACGTATGTATACGTACGCAGCTTCTGATTTGTTGCAATCGGACATCACACCGTGTCGCAATTTGCGCTCGATTCGGGCCTACGGGCGTGCTGTGTACACACATCCATGTTGCAACCAAACACAACAATGTGTTGCACACATAAAACACACGTGTTCCATGATTTGTTTTTTCTCCTCAATTAAACATAAATGCCTACAATTAAGGAAGCTAATGATTTAATTTCTCTCAATTAGCCGTAAATGCCCTGTAATTTGTCTTTTTCAAAACCAATTGAACGTATTTTTTTGAAATTCAAATACATTTCGGATTTTAATAAATTGGAGCACTGCACTACTAATTTCAATTAGTACAGAACACTTTTAAATCAAAACTAAACAAAGAACATTCAGTAGCAGTAGTTAACAATTGATATAAAAATCTGGAAAGATATAAAAAAAGATATTCGAGAATATACCAACACTGTTCTTCACATCGATCAAACATTTACAGAAAATACATTCATTGAAATCAGAAACCGCAGTGAGCTGCAGATGCTTCGCCGCAAGACTGTCCACAGCGTATAGCAGTGCAAAAAAACAATTTCAGGATGCCATGTGCCCATGTGTATCGATGCCTCGACTCCAGACTTTTCAACAGCGTGGGCACCGCACAGCAACTGTGCGTGGACCCCAACAACAAGTCCATCTTCTCCTTCTCGACCACACATTTTCCCCCTCCCCGCTCGCCCAATACCTCCATCCCCTCCGATGGACGGATCTCCACCACGGCGGCGGCTGCATGCCGGCAGCGCCCCCTCTCCCTCTCCATCTCCACTGCCGGCGGCCGCGCCCCACACCTCCATCCCCGTAGCCGGAAGCCATTCTCCTCTGCCGCTGAGCTCGCCGGCGAGCTCCCTGCACTCTATCGTCATGCCGCACTGCAAGGAGCTCCGAGCCGCCCGCAGCCCCCTCCCTCCCGACGTCGGTGCCCGGTGTGCAAGATCCTTCTCCGAGCCCCCCTCCCTCCCTCCCTCCCTCCCTCCCTTCTTGGAGCCGCCCGCGGCGGCAGCCACTCCCACCACCATTCATGTCCAATCGAGCTTGGGCCGCCGCCTGGAGGCGAGGGAGGCCTGTGGCGCGCCGCGGCCAGAGGAACGAGGCCCGCAGCGGCCGGAGTTGGGCGCCGAAGCCGGTGAATGGCTGAGCAGGAGAGGTCCGGCGATGGAGTTGAGGGCGGGGAGAGCTGCCGCGGCCGCCATCCATGTCGGGGTGCCTCGCGTGGGATCAACCCGCCGTGCCGCTGGATGTGCAGGACGGAGGGGGCGCTAATTAGGTGAGGCCGCTGCCATCACGGGGTGGCCGCTGCCGCCGCCCATGCGTGGAGGGCCACCGCCGCCGCCCAGGTGGTGATGAGGGCCGCAGTACCCGTCGCGCTTGCCCCCGGCAGCGCTGCCCCGCCCTTCTCGCGCTGGCCATCCCGCTCGCCTCAGCAGCGCTGCGCCGCCCACTTTCGCCGGCCGCCGCCGCGGCTGTGCGTGCTCGCGCCGCGGGCCTCGCCCTCGCCGGTAAGGGAGGCCACGGCAGCAGCCGAAGCCGGCGAGTTACACAGGAAAAGGCGCCGTGGGATGCGTCCGTGTGGAGTGGATGAAGAGAAAGAAAATGACGGGAGCATATGAGATGGAAAACGGTTGGGTACGCGGCCCACGCACGGGCGGGGGCGTACGTACGCGGCTGGATGGGTTGGTCTGTGCATTTGCTACCGCAGCCTCGTCGTTTATATATATATACATATATATAATATATATATATATCAAAAATATTATGCTTGCACCCGTGTTCTTTGTCCCAACGGGTGTTTTCTATCCCCTCCTAAAATGGAGCAGGCAGCTGCTGAGCGCACAGCCGTGGCTACCAGACCTGCTTCTTTTGCTGACCCCGCGTGGTGAGAGACGAGAGTACAGCGTGGTCCTGCATGCAAGTGCTCAGTGAGATGCAAGTGAGAGAAGAATGTTGTCCTGCGTGCAAGTGCAAACAGCCAACTTGCAAACGTCATCAATTAGTGCTCCTGTTTGGAATCGCAGGGCAAAACGCAAGTAGCAACCTAATCGAGGTTGTGTTATGCTGCAGGCGGCAGGCCTCCGTTTTCGTACGGACCAAACATATTTGTATCTCAAGATTAGCATTTGTTAAAGAATAAGAAGCCGTACATTTGTAAGAAATATTACTGTGAAAACAAATTACAAATTGAAATACATGATTAATTAGATATTATGATTTGGAGCTTATTACCCACGGAATTCGGAGTCCGTGCATGTAAAGATGCGTGCAGCTGCAGCATGGTTGCAGGGAAGAACCGGGCCTAGCTTGTGAGCTGTACTGTGTTACGTGTGTCTCTAGAACATATAGACTCTAATCTATCCTAGAAGGAAAGAAGAAGGAGAAATTCTAATCCTAATCCGTTTATATGTGGGCTTTTATTAAAATTTTTCATCTTGGCAAGACTATATATACGTGGGAGCTCTATGTTGTAATCACCAATATTCAAAAAAATAAAAAATAGTCTCCCTATATTTTCTGTCTACTTGTTCTACTTTCATCTAATGTATTGATCGTGAGAGACGGAGAGGGGAAGGTCCTAACCGCTGATAACATGTTTTATAACACGTTATCGGCACGGCAAACTCTACGTCGACATAGTTGTTGAAGCTGCCGCCGTTCTTCGACACCGACGACGACGTCGACATCCCCGACGTTGTTAGCGGGACGGATCTGCTACCTCTACCTGCAACTAATATGCACTGCATCGACTTGTATCGTTGCCGTCAAGCAGGCAGGTCTACGACAATGCCAAACGTCCTACGCGGTATGTATCTACTAACCACTGCCCTACGCGGCATGTGAAGTATTCTCATGGAATAAATTAGATTTATACGTTTCACATATAAATAATTGTCTAATGCCTATCTAAATAAATTTGTATTAGTTTTATCCACAAAGAAGGCTCAGTTAACCATAAAGGTTATACTTCTACGTGCACTATAGTATTACCATGTAGGCAGAGGGAAATTGAATTTCCTATAAGCATTAGAACAATTAGATTATACTGGCATATGAATTTAGTCAAAAATAGTATAATCTAGCCAAAACTAGAAGTTTATGTGTCCTACCTCGAATCTGTTATTGTATACTGAATAATACATTGAATATGTGAATTTTATGCTATAACCAATAAATACTAGAAGTATGATTGGAATCTATGGAAGATTAGAAGTGATTATTCATAGATGATGCACGAAGTGACATGAAAAGGAGGAGGAATTTTGGGTAAAGGCATAAGAAATATGGATAATATATATTTAATAGGCACAGCCTTCTTAAATCTATCTTTTAAGTTTATGTATCAGAACTTGAAGTTCTGCCCGCATCCCTTCCGGTCGAGTTAACTTTCTCTACTACACTAATTGCAAGTGAGCTTGTAGCTTTGTATTTTGTTGTTATCTATCATGTTAGATTGAATACCAACATTTTTCACATTGCACATGATTGTGTATCACTATGTTGTTCTCCTGTTGAGCTACATTCTTCTTCACTCTTGCATTAATATTAGCATCAAAGCTATAGTTGTAGCTAATAGCTCCTTTTGGACTTCCTCCATAATCAGAATGGCTAGCTAGCATGCTATGTCTATACAGTTCCCGTTGAACTAAGGAATATTTTTGCTTTCAATGTATTACATGCATATGCAATAAACTGGTCTATGGCCGAGCAGCCTAAGATCAGGGGGAGTTGGTTAATCTGAAATTAGCTCAATGGAGAAGTGACCCACTTGAATGGGATGAATTATAGTGAAATTAAGATGATGGATAACACACATATGATATTTGGGATTTAAGAAAAAAAGGCATAAAGAGAATTTTATTTTAATGGCAATTAGAAAATTTTTGAAGAAACTCCATGTGAATTTTTTTATGTTGCATATTTTATATATTTGAAGTATATATGGTACACTTTGGTGCATGAGTACTTGAATAAATTATTTTAGGCTAAATAATAAAGAAGCTAGACAATGAAATGGTTTTCTAAACTATGTTATGTGCAGATCAGGGGGAGAACATCCCTGAGTTTGTAGAAATGCTATTCTTAAATGCACTTTATGTATTCTAGCTCACTGCATATAATGTATAATACCCTCATGTTTAAATATGTGTGTGATTATTTCCCATAAAACTTCATCATAGCATACATGAATGGGCCTCCACTTAGTTGAAGATATATGAATTTAATTATTTTAATCCCATGATAGGGGATATCTATTTTTAAAGTATGCTATTAAAGATCTAATATTAGCATTAGGGGAAGAGAAAGCCTACTTTGAATGCCAAATATTACTTCCATAGAAGGAAAATAATCTAATATTCCTTGAAGCTTGAAGCAGGAATACCATCACACACTAAGTCAACTAACAGTTTGACTAATGCTCTTATGAAAGCATGAAGCGGAGCATATGCGAGATACTTTTATAAATGAGAGGAGTAACTTAAACTTATAAACTAGAAGTTTTGTTTACTAATAGTAAACTAAATATTGTATACTATGAAGTTAAAATCTACGGAGACGCCTATGGGTTCTAGTTTAGTGTATACTTGCTAAATAGAAATAGAATAAAACTCCTCCATTCTCATGAAGAGAACATCTCGTGAAGAAGGTTGAGCACCTCATGAAGAGGATCATCATAAAGATGAAATCCAACACACTAAGCGCGCACATCATTAGTGTCGGATATGCAGAACAATATAGTATCTCTTGTTTGGAAAATGACAGAGACAGAATAATCTCATATTATGAGAACATTGGGAGAAAATAATAGTTATCGACAATGCTACCTCTATAATTGCAAATGTTTCTCTTACGAGAACCCGGATCCGAAAACAAAGTCCATAGCAAAGTCGCTTGCAGAGATTATATCGGGTCAAATGAAGAAATGCAATTGAGGTTGAATCTCCTACTAAGAAGAAATAAATCTTCTGCTATATCTCTGGCAAATGAAATGAATGAATATTGAATATGCAGTAATAAATGGATTATAAAAATTCATGTAGTTCCTGAAGAACATAAATCACAACATGTGAAAATTAAATCTCATACAAGTATCAAAAAGTCTAAGGTATAATATATTCCTGAATAAATATTGAAGTCTCAAGAAGAGTGTGTCCTAGAAGGAGTAGTCATCAAATGACTTTGTAGTGAATAACACTGTCTCATCGTGTATTTCACATAATAATCTCTCATGTAGTAGAGAATGTCTCATAGAAGAGAATTTCTAATTTACTAAAAATGAGAACATCTTTGAACGAATTAATCTATGAAGTATTCTAATGATTCTTGAATGAACACCATTAATCCCTGAAGTGAGTATAGACCCGAGAGAAAGAAAATGAGGAATTCTAAACATCATGAAGGTGTCATACAAACACTCAGAAAGTGTAATGCTAGCAATGAATTATATCATCCTCTAAATACAATAGAAAGAATAATGGTGACTTTGGTATTTAAATTATCCCCTAAATACCAAATACAAGACTGAATTTATTATTTAGTGGTATTATTAAAATCTTGAAGATTTATAGCACATACCATTTTAAAATCTACTAAGGAAGAATTATAAAGTGTTCAAACTCGTATAAGTTTGATGCCTTATCTAGAAGATATTCAATATTTATTTACCCCATAATCCTCTGAAAGGATTTATTACCCTAAAGGATAAATTTTATTTGTTTCGCACAAACTAGTAAGTGATCATTTTGCATGAATCGTATTGCTCTTGGTTATACCCATATAATTCATAGAAGAATTATAAGCCAACTTTTTATGGTACTGCATACCATTTATATTAAGGACACATTTATAAAAATTGTGTTTTGAACAACGAAGTTCAAAGGATGGTTTCTATAGGGGGAGCAATTTTATCCAATCTAACTTGAAGGTAATTATCCATTATAATACAAAGATCAAGTAGATCATATTTGCTAAAACATTAAAGTTTATGTATAGATCATGAAGATCAACGTCTATTCATGAAGAATAATGTATCCTAAAGAATACATAACCAAGAAGGTTAAATGTTATATTCTTTTTTTCTATGTGAATTTTTACTTGAAGGTTTCTCACATAAGATTTTTAATGAGACAACATGTGCAATGCAATTAACGAATACGATGTACTCTTTTCTCCGAGAACCGTTTTTTCCTACTGGGTTTTTGGATGGAGTTTTTGATGAGGCATGTGCATATCGTGGTAATCGCCTGAGGGGGAGTGTTATAAAACATATAGACTCTGTCTTAGAAGGAAAGGAGAAGGAGAAATCATAATCCTAGTCCGTTTATATGTGAGCTCTTATCAAAACTCTTCGACCTTGGCAGGACTATATATATATGGGAGCTTTATATTGTAATCACGAATATTCAGAGAAATAAAAATAGTTTTTTTATATTTTCTATCTACTTATTCTACTTCTATCTACTAAATTGATCATGAGAAACGGAGAGAGAAAGGTTGTGTGACGATGTTTTATAACAACGTGGTCCAGCGGCCAATTGGGACGAGGTGAGAGAAATGTGTACGCGTGGGCGCCCGTGACCAAACCCACCAGGGGCCTGCAGGACCACATCATCTGGTTCCTACTAGTACTGTATTTCACAGGAGTCATGGGCTGTGCCAGCTTTGTGCTGCTCTTCACAAAGCACGCACCACGGCGACGACGCCGGCGGATTGTTCAGAAACGGCAACACAGGGAATGCAGAGCTCCAAATTCCAGGCTTTTGTTAGCTGGTTACCGATTTGAATTTACACAAGCACTGACCAAGCATCGTACTATTTACCTGACTTTGGTTTTCAAAAGACCATCTGTTTTTGCATGAGTGCTCGACACGAGAATCTTCGCCTGGTTTGGTGATAATCCCACCGTAATAATTGATTTGGGAACATGAGAGGGGAGGCGTTGGCTGGTGGCCTGCTGCAATAGGCCTGAATCGAGTAGCTAGCAATGCAAAGCGACGCAGAGCATGCCGCAATAGCTAGCAATCCAACTGAAACTGAAAGCGAGGCAGAGTCCACGAGATGAGGCATCACTGCTCGATGTGGGGAGGCGGGGTTTGAGGACGCCGTGGGGTGCCGTCTGCAGTACCGTTGCCGGCGGGGAGGATGGCGAGGGTCGACGCGGGTGGGAGGGGATGGCGCTGCCGCTTGACGGGATCTCAGGGCAAGAGTGCTGGGGGAGGCCGCCGGCCACCGAGGTGGAGGGGAGGGGCTGCCGGGTGGGAGGGAGATGGGGTGATGTGGAGGCCGCGCGCCATTGGGAGGTCGGGCCGGTCGTGCAGGGGTGGCCGCGCGCCGCCGTTTGGGAAGGAGGTGCGTCGTGCGTCACCGTCTTTGGGAGGGGGTCGTGCGGGCAGTCTTGCGCGCTGGCGCCTTCCTCACCAGACCCATGTCTCCGGCGAACTGCGTGGGGCAGCGGCCACCGGCCAGCGGCAACCGGCCAGCCGCAGCTCCCCACGGCGACGCCCGCCCGGCTCTCCGGCCTCAACCGCACACCGGTACCGGCGACAAACTACGGTAGTCAGGGCCGTGCCGTCGAATCTGTAGGGTCTGTTCCTAATTCTAAGTGAGGCCTTAACCAAATTTCTAAATATAAACAAAGTAATGAATATAATGTAGAGCAAATGTGATATGTTAAGAATAATAGCTTTTAAACTAACCTTTACTTGAATAACATCATTCTTTTAGTGTTTTTTAAAATAAAATCTTCAATAATATGCTCATAATTAATCTTCTCAAGCAATCCACTCTCAAGCACTATCGTAGCCAAACTATTAAGTCTTTCTTGAGTCATTGTAGAACGCAAGTATGACTTCAATAGCTTCAACTTAGAAAAGCTCCGCTCTGCTGATACAACAGTCACAGGAATGGTCAACAAAATTCTATATGCAATAGCTGCATTAGGAAAACAATCATGCCGCTTTAGAAAGTTAAGGATTTGAAGAGGGCCCATATTTTCTCTTGGAATGAAATCCTGAAGAAAGGTCAACTCCATATACAGTTCAAAGGTATCAATATCAGATTTTTCATCTCTTTTAAGGACTGCTTCAAGATTGTCACAAGAAGATTTCAAGCTCTTCCTATCCAATGATCGCAATGAGTCGGATGTAAATAAGAAACCAAAATTCTTTTGATACTCCTGATATTGTTCAAACCTTCTTGTAAGTGAGGCAATAGCTTGATCAATAATAGGTATAAAATATGTGGTTCTAAATAATTCCTCTGGAGACTGTGAGGCAACATTTGTGTCATCTGGGTTCTCATCAAATTGTCTCTTTCTTTTAATTTCTCGCTTTTTACGAAATGTCGTGGCGATATCTAGCTCAAGTGCAATTCCTTTGGCTTCCTCCAATGCTTCTACAAAACCAGTTTCTCTGTACCCTTGGAAGAAAGAAATGAGCCCTTCCACTTTCTCAATAGCAACATCAATAAGCATATCCTTTGATTGCAAGTGCTTGCTTACTAAATTAACAACATAAAGTACCTCATACCAAATGACTATTGCCACTATAAATTCAAATTCTCCAAGTTCATTATTTGCCAAACCTTTAGCCTCACTTTTAGTTTTTATATCTTTATCAACATCAGATACCTGCAATTAAATGGAAAAAAGATAAGTTAAATTTTGAGGAGAGCCGAAAAAAATATATAGGTATTAATATGTCAAAAAATACCTGAAATAGAGCCTCTCGAATGTCGGCGCATTGAAATCTAATAGCTTTAACACTTTCAACACGACTCTCCCAACGTGTAGCTGACACTGACTTGAGAGTCAATCCTGTTATGTTATCTTTCAGAATCTGCCATTTCTTAGTGGAGTTAGCAAAAATTGTATAAATGCGTTGAATGATTCCAAAGAAGTCTCCAGCACAATTTTTAGCCATATCACAAAGTGTCAAATTAAGACTATGGCAACCACAAGCAGAGTAGAAAGCTCTAGGATTTACATCCAAAAGTATCTTTTGCACCCCTTGATGTTTTCCTTTCATATTTGATCCATTGTCATAACCTTGGCCTCTAACATCACCAATATCAAGATCAAGACACTTTAATTCCTTCTCTAGCTGATCAAAAAGTCCCTGCCCAATTGTATCCTTTACATCTAAAAATCCTAGAAAGGATTCTTCTATGGAAATATTATCTGAAGATGAATCAACATATCTTATAATTAAAGAAATTTGTTCTTGATGGCTTGCATCAGGGGTACAATCAAGTATGACAGAGAAATATTTTGCTCTCTTTATTTTCCTTATAATTTCAGACTTAATAGCAGAAGCAAGCAAGTTTATCAACTCATTCTGAATCTTTGGGTCAATATAATGAAGATGAGTTTTTTCACTTGTAATACGACGAACATGCTCTTGGATAACAGGATCAAATTTAGCCAACATCTCTATCAAACCTAAGAAATTTCCATTGCTATCTTCATATAGCTTGCCATTAGTACCACGGAATGCTAGACTGTGCTTGGCAAGAAATTTAACAATGGACACAATTCTGAACAATACTTTTCTCCAATGCTCTTTTTCTTTCTCAAGTTGCCGCTGAGCAGTTTTATCAATAGCTTGATCACTTTGCAACCTATTCCGTAACTCATACCAAGTGGTCATGTTCAAAACATGATCTGCACTTGTTTCATGCTCTTTAAGCCTGGTACTGAGATGTATCCAATCATTATACCCCTCATTTGCCAATTGACCCTTTCTATGCCCTTTTGTAAATAATTTACAACTCAAGCAAAATATTTTATCGAGTTCTTTAGAATAGACAAGCCAATCTCTATCGCAATGCTCTCCATTTGATAGAATTCTAGTATAGAATAGTGCAGAAAACCTTCTAGAATATCTATCCTTGGGACCTTTCTGAATTGATAAGTCTCTTCTGGGGCCTTTTTGTGCTAAAATATCTATCTGTTTCTAATTAAGTGAATCCCAATATCTTGGATCAAATATATCAGGCTGAAAAGAATCACCAATATTCTCACTGTTACCACCAATATTCTCATTGTTGTCACCGTCATTATCTGTCTCAACATTTGTGTTATTGATAGGAACTTCTTGAACCTCAACATTATTTTCAGTCTCTGTCTGGTCATCTCTAGGATCATTTTTATTATTACTATCAAGTGCAGGACCTTGACCAACTGCCTCATTATCAGAAAGCACATTTGATTCTTTTATAATAAATCTATCCATTGCCCCTTTCTGAGACTGAGTTAACTCCTCAAGTCTTTGTTTCTTCTTACGCTTTTGGTGACCGGATTCAAATTTTCTAAATCGATTTGTAGAAGACATGGCTATAAAAGATGAAAATTTTAAATTAAAATTATACAGGCAAATCTAAACTTCCATGCGAAATTCTTAATTTATGGAATTGATAAGAAAAAACAATACCTTCAGAGTTTAGTCTTGTAGGGGCCTCCGCCTAATGCCTGCTTGTCAGATGAAATCAAAGACGGACGGACGTAGGGCCAGCCAGAGAGTGATGAATGACGATGTCCCGCGTTCGTCGTCCTTCCCTAATCCCTCTCCCTAGTCAATTAACAAATCGTTCAGTTTTCTGGCCAAAATTAGAACCTGTAAGAATCAAGGAAAATAGGGATCACCTCCTCTTTTTTTCTAGTTCTCTTGGTGCCTTGATCTTGATGGCTGCGCCTGCATAGTCCTGACTCCTGATCAATCGTCCGACGGCCACCAGCGTTTTGTGCCCTAGCCCCTAGCGAGTCGTCGAGTCACGAGAACGAGCCCTGCGGAACGGCGGAACGCAGATCAGCAGATGACAATTGACGATTGACGTCGGGACGGGCCAACGGGGCAGCGTGTTGCCTTCTGTCTGCTGTGTCGGAACGGCCTCATGTCATGTGCGTTGTGCGGAGCCCAACATTACCTCGTCATGCCATGGTCCATGGGCTGCCGATTAGCTATGTATATTATATATATTTGATTTTTTTTGAGGCCCTAGAAAATGGGAGGCCCTGTTCCAGCGCACCGCTGGAACACCCCCATGCACGGCCCTGACGGTAGTGTGGTGAACTTTTTGAGTTTCTGAACTTGTGTTTTCGTTTGGGGCCTTGGGGGAGGAGCTGTGCGGGAGAGCAAATGAGTTCACGGACACAGTGGTCCCGCTCATGACAAAAATGGCCAGACACGGTGTGGACCCGTGCAGTACTTACCAGATACAGCAAGCATCATCCAGCCGTTCAACTATCACACGCGGCAAAGATCTGGGACGCGGACAGCTATCCTCCCAGGGGGATAGAAAACACCGGTGTAATAAAATCCAAACTAATATATATATATATATATATATATATATATATATATATATATATATAATACACCCGAGTGCAGCGTACCTTATTCTACACCCGGACCAACCTACCGAGCCAACCAACGCGCCAGTGCGCCCCGCACACGGACGGCCGACCCCTCCCTGCGGCCCGCACTCACAGCCTGAATGGAATCTCCAACTGCGTACCCAACTCGGCCCGATGCATGCGCCTCTGGCCCCGCTCCTGCTTCTCCACTCGCGGTGGGACTTGGAGCGCCCACTACCCTACCCCTCGGCAGTGACTTGCATTAATGAATAGAAAAACGTAACAAACTGAGGCCATGTTTAGTTCCCTATAAAAGTTACAATTTTTTCACTTTCTCTTTATCATATCAATATTAGCTGTTTGTATGGAGCATTAAATATAGGTAAAAAAATAACTAATTACACAGTTTAGTTTAAAATCATGAGATGAATCTTTTGAGCCTAGTTGGTCCACGATCGGACAATATTTATCAAATAAGACAAAAATAGTACTATTCATCGGGTTCATTTTTTTTCACGATCTAAACAAGGCTTTCACGTGTGGTGCATGTGGCAGGAGGCCATTTGATTTTTTTTATTTGCATGCGTGCGTATTAAAAATAAATTAATCCACTTCCTAGTCCTTCCTTTCACGTGTGGTGCATGTGGCCGGAGGCCATTTGTTTTTTTATTTGCATGCGTGCATATTAAAAATAAATTAATCCACTTCCTAGTCCTTCCTATTTGATACTGAACAATATTTTTAGTATTTTGTTAGTATCTCTAGTATTTTCGTCAGTATTCTTTTTTTATCTTTGAGTATTTCAATTTTGTCAGTATCTTCAGTATTTTATTAGTATCTACAATATTTTATTCGGTATTTTGTCAGTATTTTTTGTATCTTCAGTGTTTCAATTCTCAATTTTGCCAGTATATGTCATCTCGTTTTGTAGTATCTCTCAGTATATGTCAGTTTTCAGCATTCAGCATGTTCAGTAGCTGGCAAATTATACCTTGACTATAGTAGTTACAAGTACCTGAGTATATTCTAGTATTCCTTCAGTCTTTATCAGTATCATCAAGTATTTTGCCAGTCTCATCAAGCACATTGCACATACTACCGGAGTAGCTATCAGTATCTTACTCCAGTAGTTGCAAGTATTTCTAAGTATTTGTCAGTATTACATCGGTAGCTGTCAGTATCATCGTATAACGACTTTAGTATTTCTAAGTACTTATCAGTATCACATCAGTAGTTGTCAGTATTCGGTAAGTACTTTTTCAGTATTATGATTCCATTAGTTGCTAGTTTGTTTAAGTAGCTTTCAGTATTAGTGAATATTTTTTTCTAGTACTTGACAAAATTTTAGTAGCTTCTAGGTCAATATTTGACGGTATGTAGTATCATGAACCCTAATCTCTGTCGACGTCCTGAACTCTAATCTCTGTTGACTTAGCGGACCCTAATCTGTGCCGACGCTTAGATGAAACAAAAAGTGAAATATACTAGGAATTCCTCATATCTACTGAACCAAATCTCTGTCGACGCTACTGACCCTAATCTCTATCGACACTACTGACCCTAATCTTTATCGACACTACTGACCCTAATCTCTATGGATGCTACTGACCCTAATCTCTATGGACGCTATAGACCCTAATCTCTATGGGCTACTACACTAATCTCTGTCGACGCTTAGATGAAACAAAAAGTGAAACATACTAGGAATTCCTCATATCTACGGATAGTTTGGGGACGCTACTGACCCTAATCTCTGCCGACGATACTGACCCTAATCTCTATGGACGCTACTGACCCTAATCTCTATCGATGCTACTGACCCTAATCTCTATGGACGCTACTGACCCTAATCTCTATGGACGCCACTGACCCTAATCTCTGTCGATGCTTAGATGAAACAAAAAGTGAAATATACTAGAAATTCCTTAGATCTACTGACAATTTGAGGACGCTACTAACCCTAATCTCTATGGATGCTACTGACCCTAATATCTATGGACGCTACTGACCCTAATCTCTGTTGACGCTTAGATGAAACAAAAAGTGAAATATATTAGGAATTCCTCATATCTACTGACAGTTTGGGGACGCTACTGACCCTAATATCTGTCGACGCTACTGACCCTAATCTGTCGACACTACTGACCCTAATCTCTATGGACGCTACTGGCCCTAATCTCTGTCGACGCTACTGACCCTAATCTCTTGGACGCTACTGACCCTAATCTCTATGGACGCTACTGACCCTATTCTCTGTGGACGCTACTACCCTAATCTCTATCGATGCCTAGATGAAACAAAAAGTGAACTATACTAGGAATTCCTCAGATCTACTGACAGTTTGGGGACACTATTGACCCTAATCTCTATCGACACTACTGACCCTAATCTCTGTCGACGCCCTGAACCCTAATCTCAGTAAATGCTATACCAAAACAGAAAAAGAACCATACTAAAAACTAAAAGCTACTGACAGTTAGTTAGGACATGAACCCTAATCTCTGTCGACGCCCTGAACCCTAATCTCTGTCGACGTCCCTAAATCCTAAACTCTGTCAAAATACTAAAAAAATACTTAAAATATTGAAAAAATACTTAAGAATACCGACAAAACTGACAAATATTGACAAATACTTAGACATACTATGATTACTAGATATATATGAATATAATAATAATAAAATACTGAAGAAATTTTATAAAATACTAATAAAAAATAGTGAAAAAATATAGACGAAATACTGATGAGATACCAAGGAAATAATGAAGATACTAAGAAAATACTGAATATACTGACAAAATCAAAATACAAAAGAGGCAAAAAAAAAGACTGACGAAATGATGACAAAGTACCGACAAAATATTAAATATACTGAATACCGATAAAATACTGACAAAAATACTGAGGATACTAAAAAAGTACTAACAAGATACTGATAAAATATTAGCGAAATACTGACAAGGTACTGGAGATACTGATAAAAATATTGACAAAATACTGACATATACTGACCAAAATACAAAGGATAGTAACAAAATACTGACGAAATACTAAATTACATGATATTAAAAAATGTTGTCGCCTCTGCATGTGTCTAAAAATAGATATTGCATGCTCCTAATTAATACGATGCCAATTAATATGTATGCATGCAGAGCATAAATGAGCGGGCTTTGATATTTTTTTTTAAAAGATACACGTACTCTAGTAGGCACCTGCAGACTGCATGTGCGGTACGGGAGTGGGCACTGTGCGCATGCGTGAATGAGCAGGCCCGTGGTCATCGGGAGTGCGGGGGTGGGGGCCACGGGTACGGGAGTACTGTACTTGCGGAGGGGTACTGTGCATGCGGGAAGTCAGCGCGGGGTGTGCGTGAAGAGCTGTCAGTTGGTTCCGCGGGGGCTGGCTGGGTTCGCTGGACTCAGGTGTAGAATAGCTTACGCTACACCACCCGGGTGTAGGGATAGCGTGTGTATATATTTATATATATATATATATTATATATATGAGAAATATTGGTATGGAACCGACGTTAGCTACGCCCCCTCCGATATATTGGGGCTGTACCTGCGCGTCCACGACAAGGACGGGGAGGAGAACAAGGCACAAAAACTGGTCGCGGTCGTGCGGGCTCCATCCTCGAGGCGGGCATCACACACACAGTATTCGATTCCATCAACAAGACAAAGCGGATCGCACTCTTGATCCTATCAACCCACTAGAAAACAAAACTGGTCGCAGTAGCCGAGGCTGCGTCACCGAAGGAGGAGCTTGCGCTGCCGGACTCTGTGCCGTATCAGAGGAAGGTGGAGGAGCAGCATGGTGGCCTCACCGGCCCAGGCGCCGCCGGGGGATGTGGGCACGCTGCCGGCTGGAATAGGCCGTTGCCCCGGGGTGGAGGTGGCGGCCTGGGTGGGGACGCCGCACCGGGGATGGACAGCCGCCGCGCCGGGGTGGAAGAGGAAAGGCCGGGGTGGGGAGACCGCTCCTCCGCTTCATCCAAGGAGCCCGCCGCCAGGGGTCGCCACCGCCGGACGAGAGGGGACGGGGCTGCCGCTGCCGCGCGCCTCCATGGATGTCGTGGCCCGTCTGCGCGCCGAGGGTGGGGGAGGAAGGCCGGATGGCGAGGTCTCACGCCGGCGGGAAGCCGTGGCCCGCCCGTGCGCCGCTGGCAGGGGCCTGGTGCCACCGGGGGCAGGAGCCACGCGGGAGGCCGTGAGGTCCCTGGATCCGCGTCGCCGGGGGTAGGTGCTGCCTGCCGCCAAGGGAGGGGAGGAGGCCGCCGCGCCGCCGGGTGTGATGGAGGAGGCGCCGGGGAAGGACAGCCGGGATGGGAAAGGCCGGCCGGGCCCGCCGGGGTGGGGAGGCCACGCCACCTCCTCCTCCATGGAGCGCGCTGCCGGCCGGGGTGGGGAGAGGGAGGTCGCCGCCACGAGTGGGGAGGCCGCGCCTCAGATGCGCGTGCGCGAGGATGGCGCCGATGGGTGGAGAGTGGAGGGGATCGAGAGGCTTGCGGGTGCCTGTCGGGTGGTGGGATGGGTTGTCGGTTTAGACACTGGAGGTGGGCCATGCGAGTTGGTGTGCAGCTACATCCTCTTTCGGACCGGTGGGTGTGTAGCTAAACCCATACACGAAAAATCCACACCCATATACATACATATACATATATATATATATATACATATATATATATATATATATATATATATA
>CM041637.1:26308600-26319437 GCA_023333625.1 Bothriochloa decipiens | reverse complement strand
ATATATATATATATATATATATATATATATATATATATAAAGTAGTTTTTCATCTCAAAATAAAAGGGGAACAGAAAATAGTCTATGAGCAGCATGAATTGAAAAAGGATTTTCCTTTGTTTTGAACCAATCGAATAACGGCTGATGAGGCTTACATTGTTTATACTATGATCAAAGAACATGTATGACCATTGTACAGATAGGTCCATCTTCCTGTTGTACAACAACTGATTTCACTCACAGAGGTACACTTAGAACAACTAGACTATGCACTATGTTTTTTTTTTCATTTGCTATATTGAATTTCAGAGTAAAGAATATGAACTCAATAAGAAGAAGAACTAGGCTGTTACCAAAGATGGAATCTAATTCAACAGGTCATGTCGCTTCAAACATCTCCATCACAGGTTTTCAAGGTATTGCCAGCATGCATTACAGATGCAAGTCACTGGGTAAGAACTTGGAGGTGATTTGGCGACTTATTGGGTCAGCATCTCATTTCGGGCTATCCATCCTCTGGTTAGCTCCTCTATATTTCTTCAATGTACTATTATTCTTCCTCTCTTGCTGCTCCAGGCTTTTTGCTTCTTAACAACCTTGCTGTCAGGAAAATGCAACCTTGCATAAAGGGGCCGAGGTGCCCTCACTGTCCTATCAAAGCCCCTCACACAAACAAATCCTGACATTTCACGGCAGAATGCAACTACATGTAAGCATGTTATAGCTGATAAAACAAAGTTTGTAGTTGCTAAACGTTAAGCTTGCACAATTGCTCTAGGACCTGCTAGTTTTACACAAAAGATAGAACACACTATATCCAAGAAGAATCATGAATGCAATTGTACAAAGTGTATGGTTTTTCAAACTGACATGGAAATCTTAACTCAGTTGAAACTGCAATCATTGTGCTCTAGGACAAATGAAGTAACAAAAAAAAGAACCTGAGTTCAACAGTAATACCATTCTCATAGAAAATGGTGTCGATACCAGTATTCTTGCAAGCAATAGTATATATAGACTCAACTCTAGATTTGTTCATTGTAAGCGTATATCATAAATGTAAGTAGATAAAATTGGTACCTCTCCAAAAGCATTGTTGTATCTCTTCAGTCGTCAAACCTGTCGGCAAAAACATGTAATACATAGTTAGAGCTTGGTAGACACAAGGCAGTGCCATCCTGCTCTACTGCTTACTCTGTCAGAGATTACAGATGATGGTTTAATCATGAAAATGAACCTTGGTTATTGCTGTGTTCTGTGTTGCATTTTTAAGCTATATGTTCAATGTTACAGAATCTCATAGCCAGCACTAAGGAACAAACTTTGGGAAAAAGTACGATGTTTATGCAAAGTCCAAACTCTTGGTTATCATCTGGAGGAGCAAAAGTTTCTGCTGAGGCTTTGGGAACTTGCTGGAGCCATAAGCTTCAAGAACTAGGCCTATGTTGTATGGGGGGCTTGTTTAATCAGCTGTTTGGTCAGGTCACTATTTTTCTATCCCAGGTGATTGTGTTTTTCTCCTATTCTGAACCACAACCTCTGTTCTCCTAGGTGAGTCAGAGTGGTTGCCTGTAAGGGACCAGTTTCTCCTCTCTTTAATACAAAGGTACAGCACTCATGCGTGTTTGAGAAAAAAAAAAAACACTACCTCTAAATATTGTAGGAACTGAGGTTCCAAAGTAAACAGTTCGTCTTGGGAGGTTCCATATCCAACTTCGTGGGACATCAATTGGATTTTGGCTTGAGTAATGGTCAGCAAATACCTGCATAATGGCATTCATACCACTGATAAATCTGATGGGCCAAAAGTAATTTCTTCGACTGTATAGCAAAATTTATTACATATGATAACTAGTGTTCACCTCATTAACTTGAAAATATGTCCCATTAAGTGGGAAGCTTCCTCTCATTGCTGTTCGGCATGGTATCTGCTTAAATTTGAGTACTTTTAGTTTATAGATATGTATAATATATAATACCCAACACACAAAAAAATAATAATAAGACTCAAAGGAAACTTGCCAAAAGTGTTCCTCTGACTTTCTGAGCCTGACTTTCTCGTATACTGTTGCAACTGAAACATGCTGAACTTCCACATAGTCTACCAGTCTCCCCTGAATCACAGAATGTCTTGGGTGCATCGGTTGATTGTGCAGTTTCACCTGTTCAATTCTTAAACATCAGAGGAATTTAGAAGAACAAAAGGTTCAAGCAAATGATCTTGCCTGGGGTCCATATGGAAAGAAGATATGGACATGGATCATCTGGTTCTCTCTGTTCGAACTGCAAAGATACAGACAAACCTAAATTTGAGACGAATATTTAACACAAAAGCAGTGTTTAGTTGATATCTAATGGGAACTTACTCCTTCCAGAAGAGGGTGTGAATCCGGCAGTTCATAACTGCAAGCAGGTGAAAGTAAACAAGTTGAAAAGACAGGTGCGAACCTCATCAGTAATACAGATAGTACAAGAAATGAAGAAACTTAAGTTATTATCAACGACGATAAAATTTAATCAAGGCCAATGTCATACACTTGGTGTTCTGTCCTCAGACGACTAACATTCTTGAGCTTTGGAGTTGGAATGGAAGCAGCATCAGGGGTGATGGCAACCAATGCCTTTGACATGTCAGCATATTCAATGTCAACATTGTTTGCTTTCATATAGTTCTTCAAGTTTTGTGTACACTCCTCAATATTAAGATCAATGGTAGGAATTTCATCAGGGTCTTCACAAAAGAAATCCTCTATCACACCCTCCTTTGCCTCTACATTTTCAGGTTCAGGTTCTGGGCTCAGTGGTTCCTCAATTATTGGCTGATGATTACCAGAAACAGCATGCTTAGGATAATTTGCACTCCACTCAAGTTGGCCAACAGTCCCTGAATTTATGTATGTTTGGTGACAAAACTCTACAACATTTGGGTCTTCCGATGTAGCCAAACGTTTATCTTCAGGTGCGGGAAGAGCAAGCCTAGCACTGTATTCATAAAAAGAGTGTTACCAAATGCCTCTCAATGTGCAGTATTAAACTGCAGCCCGCAAATTTTGAAATTGACACAAGAAAGAACAGTATCACAGTTAGTAGAAATGGACATTTCAATGCAAGGAAAATGCAACAAGCCAACGGCTTTTTTGTTTTTTCACTAAATGCAACAGACCAGCAACTTTAGTTTTTCACTAAAGTTAATTATAACATTAATCAAAGCTCAAACTGGAGTGAAATAATGCTCGCTGGCAATGTCACAACTATGGTTAGATAGCTACATGACATTCTGGATACGAAGTGAATTTTAGCAACTGCAGAAACAGAGCAAATGACTTTTCCCTGAAAGGAAGCTCATTCTCTTTTGTAAACTAGTTGTGAATTGAGATTTGTCTATAACAATGTAATAACTTTTTTGATAGCTAGAAGATTATCTGGAATGACAATATTATGCCATTCACCGTGTTGCTAAATACGTGAGAGACAGGATATCCAGTCTTCCTACTTTAAGTGCTCCCAAGCTCCTACAGTAAGAATTACATCTAAAAGTGCATGAAATTATTCAAAAAAAAATACAGGTACATAAATCATGCAATCATCTATACACATGCAAATTTTGAGCTTAAACAAAACTTCGTGCAATGAGAAACAAAAGACGAATCAGCATGTCAACTGAGGCAGGTTGCAGATCACATGCACAATTCACCCAGTCGCAACTGCATCAACTGACATGCTGATTTGTCTTTTATTTTTTCTCCTTTCACAAATAGTATTTGTTCAAGCCAAAAATTTTGCGTGAATATGGATGATTGCATGATCTATACATCCTTATTATTGTTGGAAACTTTCATGCACTTTTAGATGTAATTTTGTTCAGGGGGGCACAGGAACACCTAAAGAGGTGGAAGCAGTGGATACTCTCGTAACTACACATACCAGTTCAAAGCAACAAGAGCAGTACCCCATACATATATGTAAAGTCTAAAGAACATAATATAGCATGTCCATTAGCTGAATGACAAGGATTTTGCATTTCCTGGAATTACCTTGCGAATGCACTAGCAAAGTGCTTACATTCAGCTCTCATTGGACATGAATAGCAATTAGGCTTACTTTTTGTGCAGAAAACCTAAAAGTGGACGATAGAGAAAAGGTAAGTCTTCATAGTAAACCAGGCTGTGTTAGATCAATTTTTTTTTGTTACATGTTTATCACCTTTCCAAAAGTAATCATTTGGTAGTGAAGCTCATACCTGCATATTGGAAGGCGTCATTGAATCTAGCCAGTTAAATATGGTACAAGAAGTATTGATTGAACTAATCTTACAATGTACGTTGATCTAGCTTGCATAGTCGAGGCCAAAGGTACTTCTGTATGTGCTCCAGCATGGGATACCTTCAGTGGTAGACTATCAGACTTATGCCACATATGCACCATGGGTGATCATGTACATATAAAGAATTATAGAGAATAACAATACATACATTTCCAATAGGTGCAACTGAAGAGACTCTGGCAGTGGTTGAAGTGGAACCCATCCAAGCCTCACACATATCCGACCAACATTTGTGTCCACCTAAGGAATCAACATATAGAGCTTCAGAATAAGGAATATACTTGAAAAAAAAAAAGTATAGGAGGTTGGTGACAAAGAACATACTGGAAAAGCCATATGATGTAGTGTCAGAAGGCGAACACACTCAACGCTTTTGAGTCCGAGCCCTCTTATGCTTAGAAGGAAGTCCCTGGAAGAATTAGAAGAAATGTGTATGGCATATTAAAAAATGGCAATGACACCTTGAATCAAATAGTTAACTACTGATATGATTATAAAGGCGATGTGTGTCAAGGGTGCTGGTGCCACAAGGTGGGAGGGCCTTGGCTCCGAAGCTTGTAGCCAAGACCGGTAATGGTGCAGGGTTGTTTACCTGAGCGCCCAATTGTGAAAGGGGTGAGATTGAGAGGAGAAGGGATATATTAGGGAGGTAATTGTTCTTGCTTGATCAATCTCAACTGAGTGCTTGGTACATATAGGAGGTGGCTACTTGATTCTCACCCTTGCCTTAACTACTAATCTCTCAACTACTTCTTAATTGATAAAGCTCCCAGCCGCCTAAACCTCCTCAGGCTCCTGCTGGCCACACACGCCTTTGGGGGGCAGCCCTGGCTGCGCCTCGTGTCCAAGGCCGGCGGCTGTAATATCGGCCCCACATGACAATGTGGATGAAGTTTTTAATTTTCACTGTCCAATTTATAATTAATACTTTGACAAAACCAGCAAAAGATTGCATTCATGACAAATTTACGGAAGCCTAAATCAGTGTCCTTTTTTCATTATTTAATCAACATTACTTGTTGGACACTTAAAATCTTTAGGTTTGGTTGTAGTGAAACAAGCAGTACTACCATAAATTCGTATCAGTGCTACAAAGGGTCTTGTAAGATTAGGAACTCGGTAGTTCCTATAATTTTCTCAGTGTATTCCGCTAGACTTACTTTGCTTTGTCCGGTTGAACATCTCTTAGCCATTCAAGATCAATGCTTCCATGGTCTGTCACCAATCGGTTCAGGAATTCCTGTGCAAAGGTGGTCAAAACTTTAAAATGGTTCAAGCTAATATCATAGTGCAAATAAATATCAAATCAAAATTTGGGTGCATGCTTGAACAACTAGAACTTTTTGGAGAGCTTTCTTCTACTAGACTTACCTTTATCCGTTCTGCTAGCATGTTATTCATTCCTCTCTCTCTGATAGTTTCAGATATCTCCCGCACTTCTGCTTGCCTAACTGCCTCCCAATCAACAGTATCTCTTGCATCATGACTTCTTTGTTTATCCCCACCATTAGAAAGCACTTCTTTTCGTAAACTGTCCCAGTCATAAGTATTCTTTTTAGGTCGGCCCCGTACCTTCTTAGCTTTTGATCCATTTTGTTGAGCTTCTGATGACCCCTTTTGAGAATCAATGAACTTCTGAGTTGAGCCTGAAGCAACTCCTTGCAAGACCTCTGAATGAGAGTTCTGGTTTTCACACAAGGCTGAAGACTGATGCCTTTCATGTGCTGCTGTCTGGACTCCGGCATCATTATTGTCCTGTTGACCACAGCCTGATTGAAATTGTTCAGCACCCATTTGATCTGTTGAGGTAGTGTACACCTCTTGAGGATTTGAATAGACAAGTGGTTCCACAAAAGGAGTTTCAGTTCTGTTCCTCGAAAAATCATTTCCACATGAAGAGTGCTCCTTGAAAAATGGCGCTTTGTCTGAACTATGTAGTGGTTGGAAGTTTTGTCTAATTACTGGTGAAAAGTCGCCTTGTTGCAAAGGATCAGTAGGGTAAAGACTAGCCTCAGGTTGTGTAAAACTGGAAATATTCACTCTATCAGGGTCTGTGTGGAATGATTTATCCATGTGGCTGAAACATGACACGCCTGTGAAATCAGACTCGCTATTCTGCACATAGGGCATAGAAGTTTGTAATGGCTGATATGATCTGTTTAGATCAAGCAAAACACCCTTGTCCACACCAGAAACTGGAAGAGGATTAAGTCCATAATATTCTGATAATCCGAGCATGCCTTTTGGATCTTGAATTGGCAGAAACGCTGTGTAGTCAGTTGAGCTGCCAGTCTCGCTGGATATATTTCTCATGATGCAGCCCTCTTCGGTGAAATTTTGCAACGAACTAGAACCTATTGGATCAGTTCTATGAACGAGATAATCTGAGGAATTCTGGGAAGAAACAGCAGAATTTTGAGAAGAAATAACATCCTCCAATGATCCATCTTCAGTTTCTACCACACTTGAAAAGCCAGGAGTTGGAAAAACAGATCCTGATAGCCCATTTCCATGGGATCCAGTTAGTGACTTCCTATAAGAGACATGGCATCCTCCAGTTGCACGGTTTACTCCATACCCGGCAGAGCTTCCGATCAATTCATTACTATTACTTTCTTCATTATCTTCTGTAGTAATTAGTGATCTAACATGATTTATCTCTTCAATGAATATCTTGCCCTGCAACTTGATAGAATCCCCAAACAGTCCAGAACAACTATCCTTCTGTTCAGGAGTATAAGACATCTCAGCCACAGGTTTTTGAGGAACCTCTGTCTTAGCAGGAAATTTGGCAGCAACCGCCATGAAAGCAGAACTGAAAAAAAGGAAAGGACTAACATTGGTATATACATGCTAAATTGCACAATGTATTCTACTCTAATTAGAATAGCAATGATATTTCACCTAGAAAGATGATCTGAAACATTCTGGGTGAGAAATACACCAACGACTGAGTCCACGACTGATCCTTTCCATCGAGAGAAACGCCTGTCCCCTGTAAATAAACTAGATTATATAAAAAGTTAAGTTTTGTTGTGAAAACAAAAACACATGTCCTCCGCGGCTCCGCCATCTCACACACACTATGCATAGAAGATCCACATCATACAAATTATTACGTGTCCCATGTTACATTGTGAAACACTGTTCAAATGAACTCAGATATGATCCTTTCATCACAGACTAATATGTTTTCTGTTATTCAGAGTCTCCAAATGCACCTGCGGCTATCAAATTTTTATAACCATATAGGCTACTGTTTGTCTATTTAGTGTAAACTTAATATGATTTTTTTTCATGTTACCAATCTGAATATTTTCGAAATATAGATCAACAATTAGAAAGGCCTGACTGATGGAAACAAGAACCTGAGATAATGAATACAGAATATAGAAAAGGAATACTAGATAAAATTGAAATGGTTTCCATACCCTGAACTAGATGCATACGAGCAATGAATGAATCAACCCGTCCT
The DNA here is from genome assembly GCA_023333625.1 of Bothriochloa decipiens. NCBI lineage: Eukaryota > Viridiplantae > Streptophyta > Magnoliopsida > Poales > Poaceae > Bothriochloa > Bothriochloa decipiens. Next base: position 26,311,638 of record CM041637.1, on the reverse strand, counting down.
CTGAACACTCTTCTTTCTTCATCAAGCCACTTCTCTTTATCCTTGTCCAATCCTTCAGCGCCATCACCCATATCTGGCCCCATTAATAAGTTCCACATCATAGTGGTGACCGGATCGATGTTCACTTTGGCCCTCGAACGGCTTTTCTTTGTCTTCCCCTCAAATGCAACCAGTGCACCAAATTCACCTTCATAAGGAACAAGAGCATTTTTGGGTACCTCTGCTACAACCTCGTCTGGTCCCTTTATGCTTAAGAGCTTAATCTTTTGAATTATGCCATCTAAAGGATCAACTGATGCTGCTGTAGCTTGAGGAATGACACCTCCATGAATCTCCTTATCTTGGTCAGACCTTTTCGATTCCACAGTTGACATCCTAGGGGTAATTCCAGTGGAAGGTTCAGAAGCATAAGTAATACCATTAGTTTTTAAAAAGTCGGTACATGAACCTTTTGGAGATATAGGTTTTGCATGACCAACATTTTGTTTCCCTTTAGTACCTCTTTCTTTTTGCTCCCCATTGGGGTTTACTACTTTTCTTGGACGGCCCCTTTTTCTTGGCTTCTCAGTGGAGTTTGCTTCTCCAATTACTCTAGAAGAGTTAAGATTGTAGTTCCCGTTTGTGGTTGGTTGGCTTGCTCGCTGGGTAAGGGATCTAACAACTTCATCACTTGTAGCTCTGATATGCTCATCAGTAGTAGCAGCAGTGCGGTGGTTATGGCCCTCTTGACTGGAAGTATTGTGTGTTTCAGACAAGACTGGCACCTTAGCCACAATGTTTTCTAAGAATTGATGTTGATGAATAGTATTACTCTGAATATAGGTTTCTGCAGATGGATTCACTGTGCCGCTCGATAACTGTGCATTCCCTGCAGTTAAGTATCCAGACCATTTATTTGGTAAAGCAAAATTGTTGCTAGAGTGATGTGGCCTAGATGAAATTTCCCGAGGATTAATTTGATGCACTCCATTCATCAAGATATCACTTTCTCCCAATTGGTTCACCATACTGCCAGGCAATGGTATGTTCGGTGCAATGAAGCTTTGCAACTGTTTATTAGGTAAAGCAATAAATCCTTTGTCATGGACCATGTTGTTTTGTGATGTAACAAAGTCAATCATTTGTTGTGAAGCTTGTGATTTCTCAAGGGCCATTAATCTTTGTACGTCAGCCAAGGTACTAATTCCATGGTTCATAGATGAAACTTTACTTTTGTTCAAACCATCAGAAAATGCAGACGAGGAAGCAAACTTTCCCGTAGTTCCGTTGAGCTGATTGCTATGATCCTCTGGTCTCATCCTTTTGCATGGTTCAGGATAATAAGATGTTTGAGAGCTAGTGGAAAGGGGGTCACCACTACAGAACTTACTTGTTCTATTTGAGTTAATAAAGTCGATGCCAAAAGAAATTCGGTGACTACTGATAGCATTGTGTTCTCTTTTTTTACCCATTGCAATAACATCTGAATAGCCTGGAGAATCATGAAAACCAAAATCTGCTCCAGTTTGGTAGTTACTATAGGTAGAAAACTTCAAGTAATCATTCTTCACAGAAAACTCCTTCAGATTTCCATTCATCACATCCCTTTCATTATGCTTGGGAGGTACAAATGGACTTTCTGCAAGTCTATAGTATTGAGCCATTTGTTTGATTATTGCGCCTTCGCCTGTACAAGCTTCCGGATTGAAATTGCCCCCCATTGACACCCTTTCAGTATACTGAGAAGCTGCTGTCATATTTTCTGGAATTATATTACTAAGCATCTGATAATGTCTAGGTGATTTTTCTGTACAATCTTGAGATTTGCTTATGTATGGGTCAAAATTGGCTGAGGGGTGCCGCATATGATCTACCGAGCTGGTGAGATGAGAGACAGGTCTAACTGGCAGACTAGAATTAGAATCCAGTAACTGATTTGATTGAACTTTTTCTCTTAAACCAAACTGGAAAAATTGTCCAGAGCTGTCCATTAGACTAGAATAATTGGTTGGCATCTGACTTACTATAGAATTATTCAGATCAAAATTGACTCTTTTATGCATGCAGTCTGCCTGTAATCCTTGTATATCAACTGTTGGGTCAATTGAACTAATAGAACTGCTTGTACCACCCCAATGGCATGATACCTGAACATTACTTCTTTCAACTCCAGATATTAATGGCTGTGTGTCCCCAGGACCAGTCTGTATCTCCGTTTCCTGGGTTTGCGATACCAGATCCAAATGTCCATGCTGGTCCTCCACATCAAAGTCCAAACATCTTTGGGCTACTCCTGGTTTAGCTCTAGTGTGTGTATCAGCACCTCCTGATGGAATTTGTTCGGCTGGTGCGCTTAGTCCCTTCCTCCTGACATACTTTCTCTTTCCAGTAGGCTGATTCCCATTTTCCTTGGGAGGCTTTGGAGTTTTAGGCTTCTGCAACTTTGCTGATTGTCCTTTAATGACCTTTGGCCTATGTTTTTTCCTCTTAGGTTTCTGAACCGATTTCCCATTCATGTCAGTACCTTCAAGTGCTCCAGCATCATTAACAGCTTGTGAGTTAGCAGATAACTTTTCAGATGTTACAGGGGGGTTGACTTCTCTAGTACCCAGCTCAATAGAAGATTCCACCTGAAAGGGCACGGAAGAAGATGCGAAACACAGATTGATACCATGAGGTACATGCATCCTTTGCCCTAGCCCCTCCTGCATATTTCTGAAACTTATGATGCCAGTCAAATTGTTATCCAAATGAGGTACATCATATCAGCCGACTTCACCTGTGAAAATCATGAAGACACAATACAGTCACATAATATTCAAAAGGTCACAGTTTATATTATGAAAAAACATTACAGTGAATCAGTGCACTCGTTACAACCTGAAACATCAATGCAAGGGACTGTAAATAATATCGACGGTCCTCGAGTTTTGTTTAGCTTGCTGACAAACTCTGACTGACTGATGTTGACATGATCACTTCGACAACATTCAGTGCTCAATAAGTTATCAGCAGTTGCCACCACCAGCTTCTTGAGAACCTTTTTATATGTGTACCAA
>CM041637.1:26262927-26273349 GCA_023333625.1 Bothriochloa decipiens | reverse complement strand
ATAGAAAATGGGCACAGCTCAGATTAATTAAGTTCATCATCATAGAATATGGCCATCAACTCAGAAACTATTCTTCATCATCACAGAATAAGGCCATCAACTCAGAACAAAACATTGCATCACGAAGACAACAGGCAACAGCTCATTTGCATCATATAGACCGTGGACAAAACCACAGTTCCAAAAAGACCGCAATAATCACTACCGCGCAATACAGATTAGAGGGGGAGGGAGGGGGAAGAGATGTGCAAAATACCCACGTCAACAAGCAGCACAGCCAGCAAAGTCCCAACAACGACCGAGAGGAGTCAGATCTGCAAGCACAACAACCAAAACAAATAGATTAGCAAACAAAATATTGGTTCTTCACAACGTAAAGCAAAAAAAAAAGAAATCACATGAAGATTTAGGTTCTTACCGCAAGAACAGCAAGGGACCAGATCTGGCGTGCCTGCATCTCAGATCGAAACATGTTATTACCTAGGGTTTCGAATCGGAGAGGAAAAAGAGGGGAAAGAGATGGGGAAAACGCACTTGCTTGGAGTGGAATACCGATCCACGAAACCTGCCAAAGATCGAATCAATCAAGAACACAGCGAATCAACAAAGAACACCTCCAATCAAACAACAACACCAGCACCAGAGCGATAGAGAAGGGGGAGCAAACCCTACCGGCGGCGCACACGGGGACAGACAAGAAGAAAAAGGGAGGGAAGAGGAGGGAAGGGGGCTTTATAGGGCGGCGACGCGCGGGAAGGAGGGCGGTGACGCGCGAGAAGGAGGGCGGTGACCCTAGTTTTCGCGCCATCTCTACGCGCACGGAGGGAGCCAGCCGCAAGCTCGGACGGAGCATGGCGAGAGCCAGGATGAGGAGGAACGGCCGAATCGGGCGTTCCTCGGGAGCCTGGCTGGAGGGCCTCTTTTGCATCTCGCGAGCCTGGCCAGGGGAGGGACACAGGCAACCAAACTGGGCCTCATTGCATCCCGCGAGCCATGTATGGCCTCAGCAGGCCAACCAAACAGGCCCTAAGGGATTTTATTTTCGTTTCTTCGGAGCCAAGCTTGTGTGGGTGCGGTGCATGCGAACCAGAGTTCTCGTCACCTCTTGGGGGCGCTGACCTAGCCGCATGTACCCTCAGCAGCCATGGCAGCTGCGACAGAGGTGACTCGCTAGCGACGACGATGGAACAGTAGTGGCAGCGAGGGCGCTCTAGTGATGGCATGAGGCCTCTTGGCATGCATGTAGAGGATGGCGGCACCCTGTCTCTGTTGTGGCTCGGTGAGGCAGCAATACAACACGCGGGGTAGAGACTAGAGAAGGTGGAGGGGGGCTCGGTGGGGCTGTAGCGGTGTTGGCGGTGGAAACAACGGCGGCAACGTTAACCTCTAGTGGCCTTGCGTTTTTGACCATTGGCTTCCCGTTGCCACTGGGAGCCTCCCTCTCCTCTGGCGTGTGCGCCGCGTGGTCGGGCCACGTGTGTGGCCGTTATGGCTTCACGACCACCTCCCATGGTGGCACGTGTTTCTCATGCAAGTCCGACAACGCCCTGTCGGCTACTCTGGCTGAGTTCATGCTTGGTGGTGGCGACAACAAGGACTTCTACAGCATGAGCAACCTTTGCATCTTCAACTTGCCCGTGGAGATCGAGCCTGCGACGGCAGGGGGGCAATGCTAGAGCACGTCATGCTCCGAAGACATCAATCGGTGACCAACTGGAGGTTGACAACAATGACAAAAAAATGTCATTTCACCCACCTTCTCTCTCGGTGAATCTAAGGCATAATTAAAATAATTGGTACGGTATGTTTTAACAAAGAACCATGATTTTATGACATCTTTGGACAAATTCTCGTTTTGGTGGTGTCCAGCGGCCTCCTACAACAAAATTTTTCTTATTTTTTTCATGTGAAACTACTATCTACGGAACCTCACCAACTTGTGACACAAGATACCTAAGCCATCGTCAGTTCTTAGTTTTTGGGGCTGGAATTAGAGCATTGGAAATGGGATCAGGCAATTCCATCGTTTTATATTGGAATCTTGCTAACAATATCACTAGAGACCCACCTTCAGTCCTTGATTCTCGTTGGATACATCATTGTTTACACTCTAACTTGTTCACGATCATATCAGTCGGTCTCTGTTGTTGGCAACAAGCGTCTTGTCATGTTTTTGCGTTGCCAAACATTGCCACTACGATCATCCATTAACTTCTCTCGTGTCTAAGAGGCTATGGACACTACAACACCATATGTTATTAGTGTTCCTAGGAAGGCCTAGTAGGACTGTTTTTGTGATGACATCATGGTCAGCACCTTGTTACTAATCACCTATATGTCACCTTCATTTACCTATGGGGATTGTTGACACCGTTTTTTGACACGTGTCAATATAGGCTAAAAAATGTGCCGATCGGCAAGAGTGGTTATTCTCCAGCATTGCTTCTGAGTTGCCGATAGATGATTGCCGATAAAGGACATGTTGATCTCGTACATTGCCGATGAAGCCAGAGGGCTGTTGCCGATAGAGAGAGAGGCATGGTTGCCGATGGAAAGCAGAGCTGAAGGACGTGGAAAGCAGGTCTGAGTCGTTATCGATGGGTTGCCGATGGAATCTACAGCAATGAGGAGCGTGCCGATAGAGGTTTCATCGTAAAGCAATGGATAAGGAAACTGGCAATATTTATGCCATTATTTTAATAGTTTATTTTTGAGTCCGACCTTGGTACGAGTCGTTATTTTTTATTCCTTAGAAATAAGACTGGTTTAGGTAATACTTCGTCGTGTCTATTTAGGACTCATAGTACCAGGGTATAAATATGTACCGAGAGACAATGTAAAATATATACAATCAAATACAACAAATCTATTACTTTTATCTACTTTTCAAGCAATTTACTTTTCGACGACTTCGTCACCAGTACCTTTTCCTTTTTAACGAGTTCTTTCAAGAATCGGCGGGCTGCATCAACTTGATCTCCGGTGACCTTGCAGGTTCCGCGTCTACCGAGCACGATTCAGGCTTTGACGTCCGGGCGTATCGCTGTCGTCTCGTCTGATCTGTTCAACAGTTATCGAATATTGTCTGAGCTTTGACGTCCGGGCGTATCGCTGTCGTCTCGTTCGGATCTTATTCAAATTTATCATCCTTGTCGATTAACAGGTCAAATCGACTGGCACGCCTTGATATCGAACCAGGGTATTAGCCCGGTGTGTTTACAGATCTAACGCCTTTTTGCATCAACACATCTTTTGGCACACCTGGTGGGACAAAATCAATAGATTTATCATGAATAATACTACCGATATCACTCCAGAAAACATCATCGAGATATCAGAATCAGATCTCAAGGAGGATCAGAGGCAAGCCATGGAAAAAGCTATGGAGGATTACAGGCAGCTTTGCTTAAAGTCTTTCAGCATGAATAGGGGAGGAGAAGTTATCCAGAAGCAAGATCTGCCACTGCCTCGGCAGGTAACCTTTGACTCCAACCCTGGTAAATTACAGGAGATGGTCAATTCTGCATTAAATCAAGCTTTGATCAACCACTCCACCGTGCTGTCCAATACTATTTACAATGCTGTTGTGCAAACATTAAGAGAAGGACAAGCACCAGGGTATGTCGGGCCGGCATATCATCAGCCAGGATCGGCATCTACCAGCACTCCATCGGCAATTCCAGCCGTTGAGAGTATAGAAGCGCCTACTCCAGCTATATCAGGACCATCCATCATTGAAGCCACGCCGATAGGATCAGATCTAACGTCTCAGGAGAGGCCTAGTACTCAGTTGAGCACAGATCTATCGGCATCAGCGATGTCAGGTCCTTCAGGTCAACATAGTCAAACTGTTGCTAATTGGTGGGGATACGGTATGCCTCCAGGTCCATCTACTGCCAACTCTGGATTGCCTCAAGTGCATGATATAGCAGGGAAGGGTCCGATGACATCGGCTACTCCAATTCGGCTGGTGGCTCAAGTGCCGTATTATTCTACTGTGCCTCCTGCTATACAGCCATTGTCAATGGGATTCTACGCACCTCCACAACAGATATCTTATGCGAATCCATTGACTAATCCTCCACCAGTTCAACAGAGAGCTTCCACTGCAGAGCAGCCCGTAATACCGTTCATATCTCAGTCTGGGTTACCTGCGATTCAGGGCAATTATGCTGGCTATCATCCGTCTATACAAGAGCATCAATTGTCTACAAGCTATCAGCCATCGGCAAGCCAGGTGCCGATGAGTTATAGTCTCAATTGGTCAGGGCAAGCGCCAATTCAACAACCTGCTATTCAACCAAGCCACCAAGCAATAGGGACTCAACGGTATAGTCCACAGACAACTTTCCAGGAACAAGCATTGGCAAAACAGCCGATGAACTTTACTCCACAGATTGGTACCGCGAATATGCCGATTTATCCAAGCCAAGTGCCACAGGGGTATGTAGAAGCATATCAGCCAACGCCTCCAGTAGAGATCCAGCCAGTGCATCGGTAAGATCAGGATGCACTCTTGACCGATAAGATTGCAGAAGTGATGAAAGAACAATTTGGGATTCAGCCCAAGATCGATACTTACTCTTATCGGACTCCATATCCTTCATCTTACGACTCAATTCCTTTCCCGAATCGGTACAAGGTGCCAGATTTCACTAAGTTTTCTGGGCAAGATGATACGTCAACAATGGAGCACATCAACCGATTCATTATCCAGTGCGGGGAAGCAGCAAACAGGGACGAGCTAAGGATCCGATTATTCTCGTCCTCTTTGTTTGGATCGGCGTTCGCGTGGTTCATCTCATTACCATCAAATTCTATTCTTACTTGGACCAATCTGGAAAGACAATTTCATAAATACTTCTTTGCTGGTGTCCATGAAAAGAAGCTTACCGATTTAATGAAATTAAGACAGCGAAGCGACGAATCGGTAGAGAATTTTGTGCAAAGGGTACGAGACATGAAGAACAAGTGCTACAGCCTAGTGCTTGATGACCGCCAGTTAGCTGGTTTGGCTTTCCAGGGTTTGTTGCCGCATCTCAGGGACAAATACGATACTCAGGAGTTTGAAAGTTTAAGTCATATTGTGCAGAGGGTCTCTGATCAAAGAGCTCAAGCTCCAGAGCATAGAAAGAGCTGGAACAAGAAGGTGTCCTTTGTAGAGGCAGAGGAATCAGATTCAGATGAAGAACCAACTATCGGCCTGGCTGAGTGGGTAAAGGGTAAGAAACCTTTGTCGTGTCCTTTTGGTCAGAAAGAGCCAGAGAGATTCACGTTTGACATCACAAAGGCCGATAGAATATTTGATCTGCTACTTCAAGAGGGCCAAATCAAGCTATCACCCAATCATGTGATTCCATCGGCAGATGAACTGAAGAAAATTAGGTACTGCAAATGGCATAATGCAACTTCGCACAGTACCAATGACTGCAAGGTTTTCAGGCAGCAGTTGCAATCGGCAATTGAATCTGGGAGGATCAAGTTTGACAATTCTAAAGCTCAGAGGCCGATGAAGATTGATCAGCATCCGTTCCCAGCAAACATAGTAGAAGCCGTAAACAAGACCAAAGTGTTGACATCGGTAAGTGCTAAGAGGAGAGCATCGGTGGATCCTAGCAATCAAGCAACTACCGATGACTTGAAGGGAAAAGAGATAGTTGAAGCAAGCAATAGTTCAAGAAGGCCTCCTAGACCAGCTCCGTACAGAATTCCAAGTAACCACTATCGGCATCGGCAAGAGGAGTTGCGTTGGAAAGCATGGCATCGGCACAAAGACCATTGGAGATGCCCCTTCTTCATCTATTGTTGGGAAGAAGGCATTAAATTGCCTACTGTTGATAGTTGCCCCGAGTGCAATGGTTATGATCGAACCGATCGGGCAGTAAGAAGGCTGCGCTATGGTGATCGGAGCAGATACATCGGTAAGCCGATCAGAGAAGGGGTATCGGTACATGATCGGCTGGGGGGCAGGACCAGTGTACATGGAAGGCTGGGCAGGCGTGCTGACTGTTTGCTGATGAATCAAAAGGAGCTCGAAGAGATGACCAATGCAGGAGTCCCTGAAACAATATTCTGCAGGGATCCCGATACAAATTGCCTAGGTTCAAGTGCAAAAATTTACCAACCTGTCTGGAAGACGAAGCTTCCTCAATGGTGCCCTAAAGGTCTAACGAAGACTCAAAAGAGGAAGATGCAATGTGAGCACAAAGAGGAAAGTTCCCCTGGAGCAAACACTCAAGAATGACAGCTGAAGCGCAAAAGTGAAGGTCCATCGGCAGATATCAACATGTTTTTTCTACTGCCGATGAGATTCCTAGCACTTGCCAATAAAATACATATATATAGATAAAGTGCTTGTTCAAAAAGAATGTATCGGCACTACATTAATGTGAAGTTTTACAGATTACCAATTCATTACATTGCCGATGAAAAGGGAAGTTTACAAGTTCAACAGTGAATGGATAGTTGATATCGCACGCAGGCGAACTTGGTCAGCTTCCTCCAGTATCTGTTCATCTTCATCGGCACTGCCTTCAACTGGTCTAATCTTTTTCTTGAGCGCTAGCGTCTTGAGGACTTGGTTGTCCCTTTCTTGCTGAAGAGTCTTGACAGCTTTGGGCATTTGGGCCTTCTCATGATTTGCTGCGTCCAAGGCTCCTTCAACCTGTCTCAGCTCCGTTAGCAGGGCTTCTCTTCTTGCCGATAGCTGAGCAATCTTGTCCTCCAGATCTGCACAAGAGGCTTCTAGCTTACCGATGTCTTTGTGCTTCTCATCGGCAAGTTGCTTATGCTTCATCATGTCCTCTTGGAGTTGTGCCTGAGTGGCTCTATCGACAATCCGCTGGGCAGCCCTTTGATACTGCAACTGCCGGCTCTCCAGATGAGCAGCCTGGAAAAGTGCTTCCTCAACATCGGCAGGAATATGACCTCAAATTCCTTTAAAAATTGCTCTTGCAGAGTCAGAATCTTGGATCAGTAGAGAGGTATCCTGTTGCAGCAACGATAACAGCGTCTCCAGCTTTGACTTGGTCTCGGATAATAGAACTCCAAGGGCTGGAGCAGAGCTTTCTTCAGAATCTTCATCATCAGGAACAATCCCACTGATAGAGAAGGAGAATAGACTATTTGGGAAATCTTTCTCCTAAAAAGGAAAAGATAATATCAGCAGAAGAGCCTAAAGTGTTAAAGGTTATCCAAGGGAGTTAACGCACCTGTTTCAAGGCAATCTCTCGCCTTTGGCTTGAAGAAGCAATCTCAGGTACAATTGCCGATGATATTTCTTGTGTTGGTACCTCAGTTGGTTGCTGCTGCAACGCCGGTGCCGATGAAGATCCTTGTATGGGTACAGTGGCCGATGGAAGAACAGTCGCTGATGGAGAAGTTTGCACAGATACGTCAGGCGATGCCGGGCAAGGCGAGGATGCCAACGGAGGTGGTGTAAGTCTTGCCCGCTTGGGTTGTGATTCTTCGCCTGGTGAAGCCTTACGCTTGTGCTGTAAGATATCGGCGTCGGACGGCTGAGGGGCATCGGCAACGGATGGCTGAGGAATCGGTACACTTGGTACGGTTGCCGATGCAATCACTTGGTGCTGCAGGAGAGACAGATGAGTAAAAGTGCCGATCCCATAATTAAGGTTTGAATAAAGAATACCTCTAGAGAATCGTCAAGGACAACAAGGTGGGGAGATGAAGGCGCTGCAGGAGGAGATGAAGGGCGAATTGCCGATGAAGATTCTAAAGGTGTAGAACTCGCGCCCTGAAATATGAAATCGGTAAGTCACAGCAATCGGCATCTGCAAAAGAAAGTGAGGTGGTTACCTGAGATGACTGTGCCGAAAATGTGACTGATTTGGTACTCCTCTTGGTACGACCGCGGCCCACTGGAGCATCTAGCGAGGGAGCCTTGTGGCCGATGATGGATACCGGGGAAATCGGCTGCAGCCGTATGACCTTGCCACTCTTACTCAACGTTGGAACTGGGTCATCAACCTATTGAAGAAAGGGTTAGTTGCCGATGGATTAAAGGGGAGTTGAAAGAAGTACAGGGGGTCAGACTTACTGCATCGGCAGGGATGGCATGATCAGGATCAATAGAGTTCCAGTAAAAATGAGGAGAGGCAAAAAATAGCTGCTCTTTCCATTCTTGCCACCATAATTTGAAGGATTCAGTGATAAAAGAAGCCGGTACCTAGTCAGTTAGATCGGCATTTGAGATATCGGCATCGGGAAGGAGAGTAACAATCTTGTGCTAATCCACACGGCTCGCAATAGTCTCTCTTGGTTTAATCACATCGGCAAAATATAAGTTGATGGGCAGTTGTCCAAAAGCTAGTTGTCTTGCTGCTGCCGATGGATAATAGAACTCGTATGTGGGATTAATGTTCTTCCCGCTTCCAAAAATATTGACCAGGATAGCACGAGGAGTGATTATTGCTCTAAGAATGTCGGCATCCTGGTTCAGGGCCTCATCGGTAAGGTTAAAGGAAAGAGGGAATCTTGATGCTTCATCAACATACGGGACCCAGGCCCGAAGCTCAGAGGGGATGCCGATGTAGAGGCTGTGGAAGAGATTGCCGATCTGGATTCTGTTTGCCTCTGCCCCTGGTAGCACTGCCAGTGCTTCTCCAAAGTTGATAGGAGGGCGCGTTGCCGATTCTTCTTCCCCGAGTTGATAGTCTTCAGGTAGACTTCGAGGGAATTGCTGGGCAAACAGGTCAATATGGAAATACTTGTGCATATGGGCATTCAACCACATATTGATGAATCACCAGGGACCCCCCAGGTTGCCGATAGATTTACCTTGCAGCAGCCTTTGTGATACTTGGTGGAGGAGATGGTAGACTGAGCCAAGAAGGTATCGGCCCAGTGGGAGTTTGATGCCACTAGCCAACAGTTCTGCTGTAGGAAGGTGCATGTTGGTCGGTCCAACTGTTCTGCCGCAGAAAATAAACTTCTCAAGCCACATATTCAAAAAGGCTGAATGTTCCCTGTGACTGACTGAACCAGAATTCTTATACTCATTGATATAGCCAGTCCAACCGCCAATGTTCCTGGTGGTCAGCCGATGCTCAGGTTTCCGCTGGAACAGTGAGTTGTCATCGGCAGAAGAGATGTCCAAGCCAGTGAGCATGTACACATCGGCAAGTGTGGGAGAAGCTGGCCCATGTTTAAAGATAAAGGCATTCAGGGTATCTGACCAGAAATAGGAGACGGCAATTAACAAAGACTCATTCCTCTCCATATCGGCAATAGATATTCTGATGCATTTTCTAATTTGCGCTCCGCCCAATATAGCTCCATTGGCCTAGCGACCCTCAGATACCAATCTTTCCATCCCTTGGTGGTTTTTGGCCAGGAACGGAAGGTATCAGCCCAGAATCCCAGGTCAAAATTCTGAGCTCTGAAGGGGATTCGATTGGTTTCTGCGTTTATGATGTCGGTTGGGTCTGGATTTCCCATTGGGCCTAGGCAGATAAAATGATTCTGATGCGTTGGAATAAGAAGATTATTGCAAAGTTCCTGAGATTAAAGAGTGGGAACAGGGAAGAGTCATAAACTGCGCAGAGAAGGAGAAATGAAATGTCAGAGGACAGGCAAAAGACAAAGGACTAACCTTGGGGACGTCAAAACGGATAGCCATGGCCGCGACGGAGATGGAAAAGGCAAAGAATGCTAATGGAGGCTAAGGATCACCGTCAAGAGTGCCGATGATCGAGTTCGTCGAAGGATCGCCTATTGATGTCGCCGCTGGAGAGAGAAAAGCTAGGGTTTGAATCGCAGATGAAGAATGGACCGCGGCGGAGAAAGCATTATATGGGCCTGTTGGTACGGGATCTCCACTACCACGCGCGCAACTTTCGAAGAGAAGTTCAAGCGGTTTGGGCAATTATGACCTGGAGGAAATTTCGGTGCATAGATTATTCTATACTCCGAAATTAGGGGGCATGTGTTGACACCGTTTTTTGACACGTGTCAATATAGGCTGAAAAATGTGCCGATCGGCAAGAGTGGTTATTCTCCAGCATTGCTTCTGAGTTGCCGATGGATGATTGCCGATAAAGGACATGTTGATCTCGTATATTACCGATGAAGCCAGAGGGCTGTTGCCGATAGAGAGAGAGGCATGGTTACCGATGGAAAGCAGAGCTGAAGGACGTGGAAAGCAGGTCTGAGTCGTTATCGATGGGTTGCCGATGGAATCTACAGCAATGAGGAGCGTGCCGATAGAGGTTTCATCGTAAAGCAATGGATAAGAAAACTGGCAATATTTATGCCATTATTTTAATAGTTTATTTTTGAGTCCGACCTTGGTACGAGTCGTTATTTTTTATTCCTTAGAAATAAGACTGGTTTAGGTAATACTTCGTCGTGTCTGTTTAGGACTCATAGTACCAGGGTATAAATATGTACCGAGAGACAATG
>CM041637.1:26205485-26244947 GCA_023333625.1 Bothriochloa decipiens | reverse complement strand
GTGACCTTATGAACTTAGTGAAGGATAAATCTGGAAATCCAGTATGCGATGAAAAGAACTTGAGAAAGATCTTAGCTTCACTACGACAACCAGACACAGCATCTAATTGGAAAGAATTACGGCAGGAAGCGTATGAGAAAGGATACAATGACAAAAGTCGAACTGAAACAAGTGATGTTGCAGATTGGGAATCAGTTCTAAATGCGCCATTTTCTCATGTCGCAAAAAGCATTGCAGTCAGGGGGCAGCATAACATTTTGGCCGTGCGGATACGGGTATGTTATTGCAAGACAAAGACTGCCATCTACTTATTTCTAATATTTTGTCCAAGTTTTTTGTGGCATCACTATATTTATAACTATCTTACTCCACATTGAAAAAGTGATGAATGCACTCATCTTTGAAAATGGTAATGCTCAACATTTGTAATCCTATTAAAAAAATTGTAGCGAAATTATATTATAAAGTTATATCCAACATTTTTGTTGCAAGAAGAAATTTCTAAAATTGTATCGAAACTTCTGTAGACAGGAAACTTTATTGAGTAAATAACATAGCTGAAACCTTGAAGTTGGCTGGTGAGGAGCGTTGGCGGTGGACTATGGCAGGGGTTCATGGGTTATCCCACTTGACGGCCCCAGCCCAACCTGTTAGTTGATTTGTTGTAGGAGCAGGGTCGTTTTTCTTTCATTACCGGCGCGAATGTTTCTGTTGAACTAAGGGTGTGTGGGTGTGTGTTGTACTTTGAGTTCTTTACCCCTGTTTTCTTGTTAATATATTGAAGTGCAGTTCTCCTGTGTTTTCGAGAAAAAAATATCAGTCTTTTGGTCTGTTCTTTCCTAGGAGAGTCACCATGCATATATATTTTCTGAGATTTTTTTTATTGTTGGATGTTTTTATTAATAATCGTACACATTTATTTGCTTAAATTATTTATGTCATCAAAACATATGCTTCATCCATATGTTACGGTTTTTTATGCCAACTGAAGGAGGTAAATGAACTCTTATAGGAAGAAAATGTGAGAACTCTAGGCTCCTTGATAGGCTGTTCAAGTGTTATAGAGCATTGTTAGGGCAGCTCTAGTGTGAGAGCGAACCCTGCAGTCCACGTCAGCTGAACAGAAACTTGGTTCGCATGCTCTAGTGCCTCATTTGGTTAGTAGGGCCCAAGCCAGACAGTACTACTTGCCTTTTCCATTTGTATCCTCTCACTGACCAACATGTCACCGTTCGGATAGTCTTTTTTTTATTCGCATTAGTCGAACCAAGTTTGAGTGTTGATTTTTGTTCTAAAACCAAATGTTCGACCCTCAGTGTAGTATGGTTCAATTCCGTCTGGGCATGGTTCAATTTGTGAGCACAGTGGAGCTGCTCTTATGAGTTTGCTGGTTGCTGCAAAATTTGATGTTAATCTATGCATTGTAGTTGCATATACTTACAATACTTAATGTTGGAAGGCATATTAAATTTTGATGCTTGGCATTTTATAAGTATGAGAATGGAGGTAGTAATATCTGTTTAATATTCCGTGGTTTTAACGAAAATGACTGATACATCTTGTATCATCTACAGTGGATTCTTTATTCAGTACAACCAAATGTATTTCTCTAGTTTACAACCATCAGATTATAAACAATGTGATTGAAATATTAGGTTTATCACTTACTAGGGTTTTTAGCCAGTCATCATATTTATCTTTAAAAGCATTCTTTTACCTTTTTACAGGAATTTCTTGATCAAGTACAGAAAGCTCAAGATGGAAGCTTTGACCTGGATTGGCTTAGATTTATATCACGTGAAAAAGCCAAGTATGGCTTTGCTCATAGTACATATACTACTGCCTGTTGCTTCACCATTTTGCCCTATTTTTTGTGGTGGTTGTTGTTGAAGGAAATATCTTCAAAGATTAATATCCTTTTTATTGTATTTGTGCCTGTGGGAAATTAAACAACTTTGTTAAATAATTCTTTTATCACCTAGATTTTTCTTAGGAAAACAGTATTAGTGGACACAGTAATTGTCATGGAATTTTTATCAGGAAATTGTTACCAGGTTATGAATCAAGAATATCAAACTCGTCCACAATTACATACAATCCACTTGCATAATGGAATTCCATCTCACAGAATTTACTTATTCTTTTTTATTTTTCTTGGCACTAGAAAAATTCTGCTCAGTATACATGGGTTTGGAGTGAAAAGTGCTGACTGCATTTGCCTTTTGTCATTGAGACATAGGGCATTTCCAGTAAGTTATATTTTATCATTCTTTGTTCCAATAAAAATTGTCATTCTATAGAAAATACTGTCAAGCGTGAATGCTGACTCCATGCTTATTTCAGGTTGATGTCAACGTAGCTCGCATAGTGACAAGGCTAGGATGGGTCAAACTTCAGCCCTTAAATGGTGCTGATTTCCATCTTATTAACCTGTAAGATTGGTCTAGGTTAAATATTTGAATACCATTGTAACATTTTTCTCGTTATTTTTTTGTTATAAAACAATTTTCTCCTTATTTCCTTTTTTCTTTCGTGAAGATATCCACTCTTGGATGATGTACAAAGGTTTTTATGGCCTCGATTGTGCACCATTGATAAGGAAAAGCTGTAAGTACACAATATGTTTTGAAGATTATTACTAGCATTTCACCGTTACTCTTAGTTGTTAAGCATATCCATCTGACTACCTGTACAAAAATAGGTATGAATTGCACTGTCTTATGATAACTTTTGGAAAGGTACGCATATATCCTAAGTGAGATATATTTACATTTTGCTATGAATATTTTTCATCTCTAGCTGTGGTTGATTGATTTCGTGATGCAGGTGATGTGCACAAAAAAAGATCCAAACTGTAGAGCTTGTCCTTTCAGTGAAAGATGTTTATATTACAATAGTTTACTTGCCAGGCATGTGCATGATTTATACTGTTGTTTGTAGACTGTGCCATAAGTATTTGTATAACTGTATGCCATTTAATAGCATCCATTTAACTGTTATATATATATCATAACAAATAAGTATTATCAGATACTATTAGTTTAGATCAGATTTTCAAAAATTAATTACTAACAACATAACTAAGCCTATTCAAAGAACCAATCAGATGATAATAAACCAAAAGAAAAGAGAGTGCTCCTGTAAGTTCTCACATTTGTGACAGTATGAAAGATGGGTGCTCTGAATTATCGTAAGGAATTCCAGGAAACCAGTCAAGGGAGCAAAGCCGCTCCACAACTTCTCACGTTCCCACGTACAGTAATTGCTTGTAACGTGGGTCCACATTTGTTACGCAGCTTGTTGCTTGACCATTAAATTATTCTAGAATTTTTCCGAATCATAAGGATTGCATTCCATAATATTAGATCCAATGTATTGAGGTTACTTTGAGACAAGTCATCCTCCAGCTGCCACACCCCTTTTTTCCAGGTTTTTTTACATGTTAAAAACCACGTCCACTGATATGGTACCATGATAAGAGTGATTTATTTAGGGGGTGGGGAGACTTTTTTGGTAGACTTCATTCATTATTGCATTCAATTAGTAAAAGGTTACCTTTCACTCAACTCTTCAGGTTGTTTTCCATCTTAACCCTTAATTTTAAAACATTAATTTCTTCCTCCCAAACCAGTATTATTGTGGCTTGTATTGCTGAGTTGGAAAGATTCTTGTTTTCAGAAAGCCACTTCCTCTTCCAGAGAAGAATGAACATGAAAAAGGAGAACATCAAGCAAACATGGTTGCTTCTGGGAGTTGCACACCAAGTTCTCAACAACTGTACCAATATCAAATATGCAGCACTACTGAAACAACACCCATCCATAACTGCGAGCCAATTATTGAGATGCCACCAAGCCCAGAATATGAATACAACGAAACACCTAATGAGCAAGAAGATTCCTACGAAGATTATTATGCATGTGATATTGAAGATTTTGCACTAGGAGTACAGTATGATGCTGAAATAAATATTTGTTCAAGCAAGCATGTGCTGAACAATAATTCTTGGACACTGAACCGTGGAAAGGACTTGGCTGTGATGAATCCAAAGTGTAGCTTTGGCCAAAATAAAAAGCTAAAAAATATCGGTCGTCTTCGGACAGAACATAATGCGTAAGTAACTTTGATTTCTTGATACTTGGTATAATGTTGTCCTTAGAAATCAGCAGCACCTCCTAAGTTTTTTTTCTAACTTCTACTGTAGATATGTCCTCCCAGATGATCATGTAATCCTAGAAGAGGTGTGCTATATTGTGTGATTCTTACTTTACTACAGTTATCAGTTATATTTTTCTTTTGCACTGACATTGGTTAATCTAATGACCTATTTGCTTATGTACCAGTTTGAAGACAGAGTTCCAGAAGATATATGTCCTTACCTGCTGGTGGTTCTGTCTTGTCCTGATGACTACACCGTGGAAGGCACGGTTCTGGTGAGCAACTACTATTATGATTTCTAACCAATCCTGAAATTCGCTCCTACGAGAGTTGAACCCAGGACCAGGACCTGGAAGTGCTACACACTTCGGAGTCACAACCACTAGACTATCTTTCACTCATCTGCTTTACTGATCTTTGATGGATCAGCCTTGGCCTGGTTTTGATTTCAACTCAATCTTTTGGGGTTGGCTGGGTAATTAATTCATTTTTCATCCCAATAACCCAAGGATATTGAATTTGTTCTCTTACAAACATACCCTTCAATTTTGTAGAATTCTTATTCTGGTTTAAAATTATTGAATTGAAAAATGTGCTAAAAATTATTGAAAAAACTTTGGCAACTCCTAATCGCTTCTTTTTGTAGTCTTTGGATGAAATTAGTCAGAATCTATACAAATTCTTATGTAGTTCTAATGACAACAATACTCTCTCTCTCTCTCTCTAAGCTCACCATTGAACTATTTTTCCTCAATATTGCTGATTGAAGTTGTTATTTTCCCCTTTGTTTTGTTATTCCTTGACCATTTACATATGTGAATATGCAGATACCATGTCGGACAGCAAATAAAGGAAAGTTTCCACTGAATGGTACCTACTTCCAGGAAAATGAGGTATATAGCCTTTAACAATCAAAGCAAATACCATACCAGATTGGTTGAACACTAGTCCGTGAAAAATATACCCTTTTGTAGGTTTTTGCAGATTACTCATCTGGCCGAAACCCAATAACTATACCTAGGGAATGTATTGGGATGCTGAAGAGAAGCATTGTATATTTTGGTTCATCTATACACTCAATCACAAAAGGTATTATATATAAGTGAAATATAAACATGAAAGAAAGCCGTGAAATGATTGTTGATGAGTCATTTAACTTAAATTCTTATCAATCTCAGGTCAAACAAGGCAGGATATCCAGGAATGCTTCAGGAAAGGTATCAAGTGGCTCTGAACGTTTCTTGCTTTTCTTTTCTTTTGGCTGAGTCGTTGGGCTTCATCTTAAGGATCTCAGCTCATAGATCATAGGTTCAACCTGTAATCCATGAATCATAGACGGAAAATCCAACATGTAATCCATCTAACAACCTGTGCAAGATAAATGAACTTTGCGACATAGAAATTGCATGCTATGAAAGCATAGTATTGCAGACCAATTACCTGGCCCACGGGTTTGTATGACACAGACACGCGATTCCTTTTCTGGTCTATTTTTTTTAGGGGACTCTCTTCTGGTCTAATCTTACAGGGAAGAGCCGCTTGTTGACATTTTGCAGGTTATGTCTGTGTACGATCGTTCCATCGGAGGACCAGAATGCCACTGCGCCTATGTGGCACACTGCATGCTACCAACACTATAAAGAAACCAGCTGGTGAGAAGCCTGTGAAGCGGGCCAGGACATCGCCGGAGGGGAAGAGGAAGAAGAACGATACGAAAACATCTTCCACTAAGTAGGCTGATGGCTGCTAGATGTAGATGTGTACAAATTGTAGCTAGGAATGGTCGAAAAAAAAATATGCAGCTGGGAATAATGATGAAGTAGTTCTGTAACACCCCCCGGTTAGGACTTAGAAGGATAATGTTAGTTGTGTTAGCTGTTAGTAAACGCTCGTTATGAAGCCTGACTAAGATTAGGAGCGAATAAATGGTGTTCGACGCCCAGATCAATCGCCATTCGGCCAAGCATGAGGCCCTCTCCCCTCCCGCCGCTGGGGCGGCCCTGCGCCGCTAGCGCCGCCGCCTCCCGACGCTGAGGCCTCGGGCGGCCCTGCCTCCGCGGCCGCAGAGCTCCCCCGCTCTTTCGTCTCTGCGACATCAACTTCTCCCCCCGCCCTGGTGAGTCCCCTGCCCTTGCCGGTCATGGCGTCCTCGTCCTCCCTGCCCCTCATCCAAGATGCGGCAAAGGGTGCTGAGTTTGCAGCCTTCATTCGAGACTCGTACGGTCTCCCGGTTGCCCCCGCCGCGCCGACCCGTGATTCTTTCTCCATGCTTGTGGCTGTTGGTCGATGTCGTTCGCCATTGGATGTCTCTTTTGTTGCAAACTGTTTGAGCGCCATCCTTGGGGGCCCTTCTGCTTCTTTCCATGTCAGTCAGTTTAAGGAGAGAATCTTCTTCCTGGTGCATAACAAGCAGATTGGTTTTGAGATTTACAAGCTGAAGCGTTTTGCCTGTGCGGAGTTCGAACTTTTTTTTTCAGCTTTTCAATGAATCTGGACTGGCTTTTGCTCGTTCTTATTCCAATCCAGTGCCCAATTTCCCGTGGGTGGAAGTCCGAAAGAAATCATATGCTGAGGCGGTGAAGAAGCAATCGGTGCCTCTTTCTGGTGCAAATTGCATCCCCATTGGCCCCGGCTCGGCCAAGAATTACCCTCAGCATCCCCAGTCCACGGCTCAGCACCGCAATCAATCTGGTAGAGCTTTCTCTAAAAATCAATCAAGAAGAACCGCAGACCACCCCCAGATCAACAATGCAGGAGGTGATTCAGATCGCCGTTAGGTTCAGAATCGTGCCCCCAGGTTTCATTCCGGCAATAACTAGGTCAGTTCTTTTGGATCTGGGTCAGTTCATTCCTCTGTTCGTCAGCACCATCTTCATCAACAGTCGGATGGGGGGAGTTTTGAACCTGGGCTTGATTTGAATTTGAGTCTCGGCAATAACTCACCTGGGGAGGTGCATAATCAGGATGCCTCGGCTGCTGTGCGCTGCCGGCGTTGCCATTCAAGTTCACACTTGCGAAGGGACTGCAGTAAGCCAATCAAATGTGATGCCTGTCTTGGGTGGGGCCATATCGCAGCAAATTGCTCTGATAAGTGGAAATGCATCAAGGAAAGCTTAATGGGAAGACCAATGGACAATTTTGCTAAGGATTTCGGTGGGAATGTTAACTGCCGTGGCTGGTTTGACCCAACGAGAATGACAGCTGGGCCCTCTACTCCACCACGCTTCCTAGGCTTCATCAAAGAAACGGGCGCCCCTTCGGCTTCCCACGTTTTTTGTGGAGGCCTATTTAATCAAATACAGGACTCTAGTTGTGTTCTTTCGCCTCCAATCCCCAGCAACACCGTACACCCCTCTCTTTCGCCTTCCACTGAGCTTCATATTGGAGAGCAGATCACGGCGTTCCAGAGAGCCGATCCACGACCATTCATCCCGCGTGGCCTCAATTCGATCGAAGTTCAGCACCGCAAGCCGATGGAGCGTGTTGTCATGATGCGTCCAAGGCCCAAGCACTAGAATTTGGCAATTGTCTCCATTGATCCCATGCCGGAGCACCAGGTAACCTTCAATGCTATCAGAGGGGCTGTGACAGACTTCCTGAACAATGTTCTTCACGTTGAGTTTTCCAATATGCAACCAACACACTTGGGGCAAGCATATATTAGATTCAGAAATGTCTATGACAAGGATAGGTTGATCCAGGAGAGTCCTTTCCAATTTGGGGATGTTTCTCACAGTTTTGTTGATCATAATAAGGCAGGAATTGGCGTGCAGTCAACTTCAATAGGGAGTGTTGGTTGATGTTGCTTGGCTACCTTCCTGATTATAGAGAGGATATGCATGTTGTGAACACCATCATCTCTTTTGGTCGGGTCCTGTCTTGGGTGGACGATGAAGATCACTTGTCCAGGCTGCTTGTAAGAGCTCGAATTGTTGATTATGAGTCTGTCCCTCAATTCATTGTCATGACAGAAGGGGAGGGTTTTCAGGGGGAATCATGGACGCTGCAGTGCGAGATCCTTCAGGGAAACCTACTTGGTGGGCTACCACAAGATGAAGATCCTGCACCTGGACCTGATGCTTTCCCTCCAGGTGGCCCTTTTGATCTATTTGGTTTTGGACAGATGGGTAATGGTCCCATTATTCAGCCAGGGCAGCCAGGTGCTCCAGGTGGTGGTATTCCTGGGCACAACTTTGTCAACCCCAATGATGGTGCAGCAGATGAAGGCTGGAACAACATCCCTCCAACAGATGAAGACTGGACATTCTTGTGAACAAGCCTAAGGGTGGGTCTAGCAAGCACAACAAGATCTACAAGAAGAAGCCGGCTCCTGGGGATGCTACGGTTAATGCTGGACCTGATGAAGCCTGATCCCATGATAGCTGCTGCTGGTGTAGTGTGCTTTTGCTTGTCAAGCTTCAGTGGTGGCATATGGCCCCACTCTTTATCCTCTTTTTCCTTTGCAAGAACTCTTCCTTTTAGCTTTACTGGGATGCTGAATAATCTTTGGCTCTGTGAGCATGAATGGCTATGTAATGCTCTAAACCTTATATCAGTACTCTGCTGCACCTTTGCCATGCATTGTGGTGCCATATCTTCTTCTCCCTGTTTCCATGGATTTTGTTCATAATAAGAGAGATTGGAAAGTCCTCTGCTGGAATATCAGAGGCATAAATGCAGAAGGTAAATGGGAATCCTTAAGGAATAAAATCCTAGAATGCAACTGTGATATCATTAGCATTCAGGAAACCAAAAGGGATGCTTTTGATCTGGCCTACATTAGGAACTTCTATCCTGGTGGTTTCAATGATTTCTGTTTTCTACCCTCTGTTGGGAACTCTGGTGGAATTCTTGTAGTATGGAGAAATGCAGTCTTCTCTAGGACAGTAATTTTTTAAAATGAGTTTGCTATATCAGTTCAGTTCATCTCCTTGCATAACAATGGTTCCTGGATCCTTACCTCAGTTTATGCACCCTATGACCATGAAGGAAAAGCTAGCTTTCTGGACTGGTTAGGTAATATTCAGATGTCCGATGAAGTTGACTGACTCCTGATTGGTGATTTTAATCTGATTAGGAAGCCTGAGGATAGAAATAGGCCAGGAGGAAATGTTATGGACATGTTAAAGTTTATTAATGCTCTAAGCTCACTTGGAGTGGTTGAGATCCTTCTGCATGGAAAGAAATACACCTAGACTAACAAGCAAACTCCCCCTCTTCTTGAAAGGCTTGACTGGTTCTTTACATCTCAATCATGGACAGTCAACTATCCCAACTCTGCTGCACATATATTGGTTATGGAAGTCTCTGACCACTGGCCATGTGTCATAGAAATCAAGACCAGCATCCCCAAGAGCAAGGTGTTTAGGTTTGAAAACTGCTGGCTAGAATATGAATCTTTCCTTCCTCTTGTCAGTAACATCTGGAATGGATCCTTCCCTCAGAGTGACCCTGCCAAGCTTATCATAACCAAGTTTAAGGCTCTGAGAGGGGCTCTTAGGCAATGGCAATCCAAGCTGTCTAGGTTAAAGGAAACAATCTCCAACATCAAAGCAGTGCTCAACTTTGTGGACCTTATTGAGGAATGGAGAGACATGTTCATTGAAGAATGGAACTTCAGAGATATCCTTAATGAGAAACTATCTCAGCTCCTACATCAATAGAAGATCTACTGGAGGCAAAGAGGTGCCATAAAATGGGTGAAACTTGGAGATGAGGGCTCCAAGCTATTCCATGCCAATGCAACCATCAAGAATACGATGAACACCATCTCCTGCCTGGCTGACCAAAATGAATCTATGGTGAACATTCTGCCAAAGCCAATATCATCTGGAATGACTTCAAGGACAGAATGGGCAGTTCATGTTTTGAGGAAATGGTGTTTGATCTTGACTCTTTGCTATTGCCTTATGTTGACCTATATAGTTTGGAACTACCCTTCAGCAGGGATGAGATTGACTGTGTTATCAAGCAGCTCCCTCTGGACAAATCCCCTGGATCAGATGTGTTTAACAATGAGTTCTTCAGGAAATGTCGGCCCATCATAAAGGATCATATTTATAGAATGTGTGATGCTTTCCATTCTGAAAGCCTGTGTATGCAAAGTATTAATAATTCCTTCATCACTTTGATTCCAAAAGTGGATGGTCCAACCAGGGTGAATGATTTCAGACCCATTTCATTGTTGAACACTTCAGTAAAGCTGATTACCAAGCTCCTGGCCAATAGGTTGCAGCCCCTGATCACCAATCTCATACACAGGAACCAGTATGGGTTTATCAGAACCAGATCTATCCAGGACTGCTTAGCCTGGTCTTTTGAATATTTGCACATTTGTCATGCATCCAAGAAGAAGATAGTCATTTTGAAGCTAGACTTCGAGAAAGCATTTGATAAAATAGAGCATGAAACAATGATAGAGATTATGAGAAAGAAAGGCTTTGGTGGCAAATGGATATCCTGGATGGGGATGAATTTTTAGTCACGCACCTCCTCTGTACTGCTCAATGGTACTCCTGGTAAAACCTTTCACTGCAGAAGGGGAGTTAGACAGGGAGATTCCCTCTCCCCCTCCTCTTTGTTCTTGCTGCAGACCTTCTTTAGTCAATAGTCAACAGAGCTAGAATTTTAGGTCTACTCAACACCCCAATTCCCTTGCATTACACTGAGGACTTTCCAATTCTTCAGTATGCAGATGATACACTCATTATCATGGAAGGATGTGCTAGACAACTTTTTGTGCTCAAAGCTTTGCTCAACAGTTTTGCCTCCTCTACTGGGTTGAAGGTTAATTTCAACAAGTCCATGTTGGTTCCAATCAATCTGTCAGAAGCAAGAACTCAACACTTGGCTGCAACTTTTGGTTGCTCTGTTGGAAGCTTCCCCTTCACCTACCTTGGCTTACCATTGGGATTAACTAACCCAAGATTGAGGAATTCCTTCCATTGGTCACTAGATGTGAGAGAAGATTGGTGAGCACTTCTACCTTCTTATCTCAAGCTGGTAAGCTCCAGATGACAAATGCTGTCTTCACCTCCCTACCTACCTATTACATGTGCACCTTCAACCTTCATGTCACTGTCAGGGACCAAGTAGATAAATTCAGGAAACACTGCCTCTAGAGAGGTACAGATGAGAGTAACAGAATCAATGCTAAAGTAGCCTGGCCTTTAGTCACAAAAGCCAAAGCAGAAGGAGGTCTAGGTGTTTTGGATCTTAAAACTCAAAATGAGGCTCTTCTCATGAAGAATCTCAATAAATTCTTTAACAAGGCTAACATTCCCTGGGTCCAGCTGGTTTGGGACAAACATTATGCAAATGGGAAGCTACCCAGCCATGTCAAGAAAGGATCATTCTGGTGGAGGGACTATAACACCCTGGTTTTTGAAACTTTAAAATTTAAATGAATTTGAGTTTAAACTTGCATAGTTGCTTTACATTCATAGGCCAACTACTTTTATTTTATGAGTATCATTAAAATGTGTAGCACGTTAGAAAACATGCATTGTTGCATTCATGCTGCTGCACAGTTTTTGGTTGACTTGTTTGAGCTCGTGGTTTAATTCCTGTTTTGCTTTATATTTTGCAATGTGCTCTAACTTGTCCCCTCTAACCCTAGGCTAACAAGACCTAGCCTAACTAGCCTAGGCCAGTCCCTAGAGGGTCCTGGCCGACCCTAGCCTCTCCTGGCCAAGTATGGCCAGCCATGGCCAGCCATGGCCAAGCTTGGCAGCTCCAACAGTGGCCACAGCCGGCCACAGCCAGCCAGGCCGGCCCGCGAGCCCAGCCAGGCCGCCAGGCCGCTCGGCTAGGCCGCCGAGCCAAGCAGGCCAGCGCCGGCAGCGCAGCCCAGCAGCGCAGCAGGCCGGTAGCAACGGCCCAGCAGCAAGCCGCGTCGCCCGCACCCGCTGACGCCAGCACCGCGCTCCGCCGACGCCAGTAGCTTGCGCCAGCGCCGGCGTCACCTCCCACCGCCACTGACAGGTGGGCCCACCTGAGTGGGGCCCACCCGCACAGTGTCGTCTCCCTCGCGGAGACGGACACCGAGCGAGGGTCCGCGCACCGCGCGAGCACGCGGCCCAAGGATCCTCGGCCCGCTTTAAAGCCGCCCCCGCCTCTCCGCGCTGCCTCTCCAAACCCTAGCCGCCACCCGGAACCCTAGCTCAAGCGCCGCCATCGCCGCCGCCTCCGAGCTTCGCCGCCGCCGTCGATCTACGCCGTCGCTTGGTCTCCGCCGTCAAGAGCACCGCCCAACGCCGCACAGGGAGGTGAGTAGGCCGCCAGTGCCCTTGGATTGCTCCTTCGGGGTCTTCATCGCCTTCCCCGTCGAGCTTCCCGTCACCGGCCATGGCGCGCCCGCACGGGCTACCGCCTCCGACCGCCGCCGGCCGTCTTTGACCCCACGATCGACTCCGCGAAGCCGAGTCCGTCATCCTGGTGCTCCCAGCGTCCCGACCCGAGCAACGTAGTGCTGTTCTGGCCAGCTCCGGCAAGCGCGCCGCTGTCTCGGCGCCGCTCCGGCGACCCGGAACACCGGACGCGCCGCTAGCCGTCAGATCTGAGCCGGGCGGCTCAGATCGGCTGTTGACCCCCCGTCAACCATGGGTCAACGGGGACCCGCGCCAGCTGACGTGTCAGCCGACGTGGCTGCACGTAGGCGCCACATCAGCGCCACGTGTGTGCTGACTGCGTTAACGCGGTCAGACCGCCGACAGCCCTGCCACTTTTGCATAAAGGCCCCTACAGTTTCCTTTATTTACATTTTAGTCCTACATAGTTCAAAAGTAATTAGATTTAAGTCCTGTTTTCTGCAGTTTAGCTCCTAGACTTGTTTTAGCCATAACTTTCATGTTTTAACTCCGATTTTAGCAAACTTATACTTTTTGGAATCGTCTCGACGAGTAGAATATTTCTATGCTATTGTTTGCTACTGTTGAGATGTTTTGGTGTACTGCCCTAATTAAAATACGTTTGCTTGCATGTATTGTTCGTGCGTGATGATTGTGGCGTATAGAGAACGAGACGTGGGTGAACGAGGATCAGCAGGACCCGGAGGATTACGTGCAGTAGGACAACAACCAAGGCAAGTGCAGGCACCCTCGATCATATTGCGCCTATTCACTGTTTAATTAATATATTGCATGTGTCTTAAATCGGCAAACCATAGGACTTACTAGCCACTTTACCCAAAGATATCCTATGGGGGTATTAGTTGTTAGGTTTTAGGTTGCTAGTGCTCTGTCTCACCTTTCACCGTTTAATGAAGATAAAACTTGTTTCTTAAATATGTTAGAGCCGTGGGCTCTTGGCTTCGGCCGTTGGAGGAGTTGATGCATAACCGCATCGTTGGTTGGCGGTGAAAGAAGGGGGAACGGATGTCAGTGGGCTCGTAGCGATGGGGGCACCGTATCTCCTCCCCCTTATGGTCCTTTCGTGGAGCGGCAACCTGGGACTTTCGTACATCTCCAGGCTAATGGGCTCTGGCTTGGTCTGTTAGCAGGATCATTATAGGCAGGAGGGTGGCTTACCGACGGGTAGCATAGCTATGGCATGAAGGGTGTTACAAGTTCTAGCATGAGAGTTCTGGTTGATCCGTAGACCGGGGCGGCGGCTACAAGTACGTCTCTCATGTGCTTGGGACATCGCGGATCGGGTTACCACTGCCTATGACCCTATGAAGGACCTTGTTGTGACCTCTGTCGGCCTATCTCGGTAATGGGCTAAGACGTTGGCCGCCTCAGGCATAAAGAGTAATCACAATCTGGAGTGAAAGTGTACACCTCTGCGCAGAGTTAAAATCGATATATCGTCCGTGCTCACGGTCACGAGCGGCCCAGATCCTCGCATGATTAGCCAAATGGTTTAAGCTATTAAATCATGGAGATGCTGTGAGGTGGCTACCTCTGTTGTTGAACGGGATGGCAATCCTGTATTTCCTTGAGATGGCTATCTCATGTTAATGTTGTTAGTGATATATGCTTATATCTATGATGCTAAATGACGCTTTAATTTCTACTTGAACCTTAATAAAAGGGTTGGGTGTTTCAACCAAGTTGATTAGAGAATATGTTGCAATAAGTTAATTCTTAATTGTTTATATTAAAATGCTACCGCAGTTTACCTTTCAGCTTTACCTTGTACTAGCCTTGCATGTCATTATTTTTTTGTCTGTACTTGCTGAGTTTCTACATGGAACTCACCCTTGCTATTTCCCAACAAAAGGATACTCAAGTGATGACTCATATGGTGACTTTCCTGAGAACTATCCGGGAAACTAGGCGTCGTGATACTGCCGTCGACGTTCCTGTGGCGAGATGGAGTCGCTACGTCTACGTCGTTTAGTTGTCATTCGTTTTGGACGATGTGATTTATATTCCGCTTTACTCTGATGAGAATTATGTAATAAATGGTACGATGTAATCATTATACTATATTTTATTCGAACACTATGCTTTTGAACCATGTAATTTATCGTTCATGTGTGTAAATTATTCCTAGCGCACATGAGCTTTTGCCTTGGTTTCATTCCTTTGAAATCAGGGTGTGATAAAGTGGTATCAGAGCCGTGTTGACCGTAGGATCACGAAGCCTTAGTTAGAAACAACAGTCCTAGGTTGACCTTTATAACTTATTGCATACCCCATCATCTATCAGCATGTTTCATTATTATCTTGATATGCATTCACTTCAGCTATTGCCACTATCATTGATTGATCATTTAATACATTATCTTATAGCTACTACCATGCTTTTATCATTTTGATCATGTCATTATGCTGTTTTGCTTTACTACCAATATCACAGAATGCATGCTACTCCTGTTTCATTTTATCTCCAGATATTTATGCATGCACTCTTTATATATATTATCCTTTGATCATAGATATGTTTATCTCTTCTATCAAGATCTATTAACTGTTTGCTGCATGTCTTTGATTTCTGCATACTAGTAGATGGTGCGCCAGCTTCTGCTATGTCATAAATACGTGACCACATCCCCTATGGAGCAGCTGGAGGACGTACTAGGATTGACTAGGATGTCCCTTTCATGTAATAAATAATGCTACGTTAGCACGTTTAAACGTTTAGCTTATCGAGTCTAGTGCGAGTGTGTTTAGAGTGTGTCTTGCTTTATTGGTGTTAAAACTTGTTTATCATGATGAACCATGTTTGATTTGCGTCTTTGTAATGATTGAGATAAGTTGTGGGGTGATGTCCACACTTATCATATTTATATAAGTTTATGACTCTGTTTAGTAATTCGGGGTTTTGGGTCTCTATATATTGTGCTCTATCTCTCTTTCCGCTTCATCCTATCAGTTATTCTGTCATAGCCTGTTGTCACTTGTTCATGCCAACTACCAGTTTGGAGAATTATATATTTGCTATCCTGTTAGTGATCATATTATCGGAGGTCATGTCAGATGGTTTGTTAATATGAAGAGATAGTATATTACGTTGCAGTTAGATTCATAGTTTATATTCAGCACAGATATACATATGTTGAGACTGCATATCCTTATACCCTGCTATTCGTTTGCATCAGATGGTGAACACCAGGAACGGCAACACTGGTGACGCCAACGGCACTGGTGGGAGTAACCTAAACCCTCCACCACCACCTCCTCCTACCATAGAGCAGATGATGGCCATGCAGACTCAGTTCATGCAGGGCATGAACTCCATGATGACCATGCTGCAGCAGAACATGATGATGAACCAAGTCCAGAATCAGCACCACAGCCTAAACCCTCCACCATCACCCAGGGACAGGCACAATGAGTTTTTGAATGGGCGTCCACCTTTCTTCTCTCATTCCCCTGACCCTCTTGTTGCTATGGATTGGGTGAAGAATGTGGAGAAATAGTTGGAGATTGCTCAGTGCAACGACAGGGAGAAAGTCCTCTATGGATCCGGTCAGCTACAGGGAGCAGCCGCTTCTTGGTGGGATTCATACCGCTTTGCTCATGCAGCTCCTGACACTATCACTTGGGCACAGTTCACTGAGGCGTTCAAGGAATTCCATGTCCTAGCTGGACTTGTGAAACTGAAGAAGAAGGAGTTTGCTAATCTGAAGCAAGGCTCCATGTCTGTTTGTGAGTACCATGACAAGTTCATTGCTTTGTCCCGCTATTCACCTAGAGATGTTGAGCAAGAGCAGGACAAGCAAGATCACTTCCTGGGAGGTTTGAATGATGGACTCGCTTACATGATGGCAAACGTCAAGTATGCCAATTTCCAGAAAATGGTCGATAGGGCCAGTGTGCTTGAAAGCATGCGCAACAAGATGGAGGACAAGAAGAAGAAGAGGAAGGCCAGCAAGTACCAGGATCAGGGAAGCAGCAGCCATCCTCACTTCAACAACTTCCAGAACTACCAGCAGCGTTCTTCTTTTCAGTATGGGAAGAATCAGGCACAACAGGTAGGCCAAGGCAACAATAACTCCAGCAATGGCAGCAATCAAGTGCAGCGCCAGAATGGTCAAGCCCCTCATCAGAACAATCAGGCTCCTTGCCAGAATGCTCCTAATAATGCACCGGTGAAGCCCAACAACACCCCCAATAATGCTTGTTTCAAGTGTGGGCAACCGGGACATTATGCTAATGCTTGCCCCCAGAAACAGAAGACCCAGAGCTTTGGGAAGGTGAACCACATCAAGGTGGAGACTGCTGAGGAAGCTTCAGATGTGGTGCTCGGTACGTTCCTTGTCGATTCTCATCCAGCTTCAGTTCTGTTTGATACTAGTGCATCACATTCATTCATTCGTAGTCATTTTGTTCGTAAAAATGGCATTGCCACACAACTTATGCCTAGTGCTATGAGCGTTAAAACACCTGGGGGAAATATGGCTTCAAACGTTTGGTGTCCTGATGTGAAGGTTAATTTAAGGGGGGTAGATTTTTCTATTAAACCCATAGTGCTTGAGTCAGAACGTTTTGATCTTATTTTGGGAATGAGTTGGTTAAACAAGTGGAAAGAAAATATTAAATGTTCAGAAAGGACAGTGAGCTTGACTGCACTTGATGGAGATGTGATTGATGAGGTGATTCCTCCGCCATCCAAGAATCAAGGAACAGTGAATCATGTCAGCGGTGAGCCCTTGGAGGACATCAGAGTTGTCAATGAGTTTCCAGATGTTTTTCCCGAGGATTTGCCAGGTATGCCACCTGAACGAGAGATCGAGTTTATTATTGAATTGTTACCTGGTACTGCACCCATAGCTAAAAGACCTTATAGAATGGCTGTTAATGAACTAGAAGAATTTAAGTCACAATTTAGAGAATTATAGTCTAAGGGTTACATTCGACCTAGTTCATTCCCTTGGGGAGCTCCAGTAATCTTTGTAGAAAAGAAAGATGGAACACAGAGGATGTGTGTAGATTACAGATCTTTGAATGAGGTGACTGTTAAGAATAAATACCCTTTACCTAGGATTGAGGATCTATTTGACCAGTTGAAGGGAGCTAGTGTCTTTTCTAAGATAGACTTGAGGTCAGGTTATCACCAGTTAAGGATTAGACCTAGTGATATACCAAAGACTGCTTTTACCACCAGATATGGGTTGTATGAGTATACAATGATGTCTTTTGGGTTGACTAATGCTCTAGCTTACTTTATGTACATGATGAATAAAGTTTTTATGGAGTTTCTTGATAAGTTTGTGGTTGTATTCCTTGATGATATTCTGATTTATTCCAAGAGTGAGGAAGAACATGAAGAGCATCTCAGATTGGTGTTGCAGAAGTTGAGGGAACATCAGCTGTATGCCAAGTTCAGTAAGTGTGAATTCTGGTTGAGTGAAGTTTCTTTTTTTGGGCATGTTATTTTCAAGGAAGGAGTTATAGTTAGTCCTAAGAATGTTGCAGATGTGCTCAAGTAGAGTCCACCTAAGAATGTCAAGGACATTAGGAGTTTTCTGGGAATGGCTGGATACTACAGGAGGTTCATTGATGGGTTCTCTACCATAGCTAGACCTATGACTGCTTTGCTTGAGAAGAATAAACCATTCAAATAGACAGAACAGTGTCAGGCCAGTTTTGAGGAGTTGAAGAAGAGGTTGACAACAGCGCCAGTGCTAGCTCTGCCAGATATGACAAAGGACTTCTCTATTTATTGCGATGCTTCTAGACATGGTTTGGGTTGTGTGTTGATGCAAGAGGGTAAGGTCATTGCTTATGCCTCTTGACAGTTGAAGAAACATGAATTGAATTATCTAACTCATGATCTGGAATTAGCGGCTGTAGTGCATTCATTGAAGATTTGGAGACATTATGTCCTTGGTCACAGGTGTAACATTTACACCGATCACAAGAGTAATCACAATTTGGAGTAAAAGTGTACACCTCTACGCAGAGTTAAAATCGATATATCGTCCGTGCTCACAGTCACGAGCGGCCTAGATCCTCGCATGATTAGCCAAATGGTTTAAGCTGTTAAATCGTAGAGATGCTGTGAGGTGGCTACCTCTGTTGTTGAACGGGATGGCAATCCTGTGTTTCCTTGAGATGGCTATCTCATGTTAATGTTGTTAATGATATATGCTTATAT
This sequence comes from Bothriochloa decipiens, assembly GCA_023333625.1. Lineage (NCBI taxonomy): Eukaryota > Viridiplantae > Streptophyta > Magnoliopsida > Poales > Poaceae > Bothriochloa > Bothriochloa decipiens. Next base: position 26,226,242 of record CM041637.1, on the reverse strand, counting down.
CTATGATACTAAATGATGCTTTAATTGCTACTTGAACCTTAATAAAAGGGTTCGGTGTTTCAACCAAGTTGATTAGAGAATAGGTTGTAATGAGTTAATTCTTAATTATTTATATTAAAATGCTACTGTAGTTTACCTTTCAGCTTTACCTTGTACTAGCCTTGCATGTCATTATTTTTTCGTCTGAACTTGCTGAGTTTCTACATGGAACTCACCCTTGCTGTTTCCCAATAAAAGGATACTCAAGTGATGACTCAGATGGTGACTTTCCTGAGAACTATCTGGGGTACTAGGCGTTGTGATGCTGCTGTCGACCTTCCTGTGGCGAGATGGAGTCGCTGCGTCTACGTCGTTTAGTTGTTATTCGTTTTGGACGATGTGATTTATATTCCGCTTTACTCTGATGATAATTATGTAATAAATGTTACGATGTAATCGTTATACTCTATTTTATTCGAACACTGTGCTTTTGAACCATGTAATTTGTCGTTTATATGTGTAAATTATTCCTGACGCACATGAGCTTTTGCCTTGGTTTTATTCCTTCGAAATCAGGATGTGACAGGGACATTCTAAAATTACTTGACAAATTCAAAGGTATGGCTTCTATCAATGCTGGAGATGGAGCTTCATGTTTTCTATGGGATGACTGCTGGCATGGTCAGCCTCTTAAATTAACATTTCCTGAGCTCCATTCTTTTGCCAAGAAACCCAACGTCTCCCTAGGATTTGCCCTGGCCCATCAGACCACATCCGATCTCTTCCACTTCCCCTCTCTGTTGAAGCCTTTGACCAGTTTTAGCACCTTGAGCAATGTTTGGCCATGCAGTTGCAGCATCAGGGCATTGACAGGTGGCACTATATATGGGGTAATTCAGTTTACTCCTCTAGGAAAGTCTATAAACATCTTATTGGGACTACCCTGGCACATCCCATTTTTAAATGGCTCTGGAAGAGTTCCTGTTAGCCCAAACACAAGGTTTTTTTCTGGCTCATCATTCAAGATAGATTGAGTACAAGAGATATTCTGAAAAGAAAGAACATGTTCCTGCCATCCTACAATTGTGTTTTGTGCTCCAATGTTGTAGAAGAAACAGTTGATCATCTGTTCATGGACTGCTCATTTGCCAGAAACTGCTGGGGTCTTCTTGGCCTAACTGTCATCAGCAGCCCAGATGGCTTGCAAAGAATTGAAAGTTTCAAACAGCAACTCAATGTCAGGTTTGATACGGAAATCATCATTCTGATGTGCTGGAGTATTTGGGCGATCAGAAATGATAAGATCTTCAGAGGAATCCCAATAGACTGCTACAGGTGTCTTGACCTCTTCAGAGTGCACTTTGGCCAACTCTTATGGAGAGCAAAGAAGAAGTACTTTCCCCAAATTGAAACATGGCTAGAGCAAACTGTGTGATTGTTCTAATTTTCTTTATCTCCTTTTTTGTCTCTTGAGTTTGGCTCCTGTTTTTCCTTTCTCTTTCTTTTGTAAACCGATTCTCATGTAACTGTTTGTCCTTTTAATAAATTTCAGTAGGGGCTCTTCTGCCCCTCCTGTTCTCACAAAAAAATAAATGGTGTTCTCTCTCGTGTCATGTTGCGGCTATTTTATTTTTGCCTGTCTTGTACTTTATTTGTATTCATCTTAGACTGTTTACCTTAATGTTCTTGTTACATTATACGCAACTGGAACTGCATCCTTAAAATTGGTAGACCAATCTTTTGAGTAGGCTCACAAGTGCGTTCAGGCTAATCTTTTGAGTATTGTCTGGAAAAGGTGTATTCACTGCCCGGTAGCAACTTGTAGTCGAACAAAAGATTAATTGAAAAAAAAAAGTTACAGCCTTCGGTTTGTGAAGAAGTGTGAGAAGTAATATAGAGAAACATAATACGTTGAACATCTACGAGACTACGATGCACACGTGTTGGCGTGTGAGCGAACATCATTACAAGAAAAGTAATAGATTTTTTTATTAAAACAAAGGTACCAAATTTCAGCGCAAGAACCAACCCCAGCGTGCAACCTGCTCGTTACTTGGTTAAGAGGCCATGGCCAGTGAAAAAGAACCAACCCCAGCGTGCAACCTAGCCGTTACTTGGTTAAGAGGCCACGGCCAGTGAAAAAGAACCAACCCCAGTGTGCAACCTAGCCGTTACCTGGTTAAGAGGCCACGGAGGGAGACGGAAAACAGTGTAATTCTAGTCTTCTTGTACTAATCTACGGTATTATCTCAAGTCAAGATACAAATATCGGAAAGGTCAAGCCTGTAATTTACTCTAGTCTTTTGGTACTAATTTGCTATTAACACTAACAACTGAATGACGACTTGGTAGGCAGAAAACGTCTGGAATTTTCTGTTCATATAATATACATCTTCTACACCAGAAAATATGTCTTAGCATGCTGGAGATAAATATCTATACTGGAATTTTAACTAACATCTAATAAAGGTATAACTTGTTACAAAATATTTGGTTAATCATACATGCAAATTTAAGATAATACTTAATACTGTTAGAGCATCTCTAACAGTTTAGTAAAAGAGGTTTCCATCCTTAAAATTTAGCAAAACAAGCAAAAAATCATTCTCCAACAGTTGCCAATTAAACTAAATTTTTTTTCCAACTTGCTATTCCTCCCTTCCGCACGCGTATACGACTCCTCATCGCGCTTCCGCATTCCTTCGTTCCCACGCGCGCCAAGACGCCCGGCCTCCAATCCTGTATCACTATCTCCCGGCTTCCTCTCCTCGATCAGTTCTGCCTCCGCCAAGAACCCGGCCGCCGTTTAGTTGGACCGCGCGTAGAAAAAACACCGTGACGATAGCAGAAACATCATCACGACGATAGAAGAAACCGACCATCGCCCGTGATCTCCCGTCGATCTCCATGTCGGCCGCCGTTTAGCTGGCCGCGCGTAGAAGAAACATTGCGACGATAGCAGAAACATCATCGCGACGATAGAAGAAACTTCGCTAGATCGCCTGCTGTGATCTCCCGTCGATCGTCATGCCATAGGTAGAAGAATGGGTAAAAACATAATTTTGTTTCTCTCTCAGGATTCCCGATGTAAGTTTGCTAGAGAAAAAAAATTATAATCTAGAATTGATTAATTAATGCAAAGTATAGGGTTCATGGTGTAAAAGTAATTTTCTTTTATCCTCTCCATGAAACCTTTACGCTGTTTTTATTCAGCACAAATTTTATTTTTGATTCAGCATAACTTTTACATCACATAGGAGGGAAGGACCCTATGTGGCGTGAGGGGGTACGATCGCGCGCGGCGCAAGAGAGCAGTTGGGTCAGGTAGGATATGGGCCTCTTTTTTAATTTTACCAAGTCAAAATGGCAAACTCTCGGAGATAGTCTATTTTTTGACTTCACATATATTTTGAGGAGTTGCCAAATGACAAAATTTGTCAAGAAAATTTTGGCAAACTCTTGGAGATGCTCTTAATTTTCATAATGACATTACGCCTATAATTTAGATGAGGATATAGGGGCTTTTACTGTCGGCTATTTTCCACAGTGGCAGATATGTAGTTTAGGGTTTAATTCTCACAATGGCAACGTGAGTAATATTTTCTGGAAATGGAATAGTACGGAGACTTCGAAAAAAGTTATAGTTAGTAATACTAGTAATTATGCACGTGCGACACGCACGTGTCAATAAAAAATCATTTTAAGTATTCCTTTATCTAAGAAGAAATCAATACTCCTCTGTCCCACAACGAATGACGTCCTGGAGTAGTATTTGAATGTCTCGGTTCACAGCCTCTGCAATGCATCTGGTCATCCTTGGACAGAGGGAGTAATTCTTTCAACTCTGCCGGGCAAGAACAATGTCAAATTTATCAACTAACTAATATCATAACAGTTCCTCTCATGCATTTTGTCAAGCATATAAATGACATGACAAATGTGCTCCCTTAGAAAAGGCGGCATTGATGGATCATGGTTTAGCAACAGTGTCAATTTTAATGATCTTTTATTCGAAAGCTGCAAATTCAATCAAATGGTAAAGTACACGGTGAAAAACGGTTTGGAGTGACCAATGATTACTTTTACATTAAAATCACTTAGTCTTCGTTTATTGAAACCATCGGCACTCATTCAAAAAAAGGTTAAAAAGACAAATGGTACTGGTTCATCCACAAGCCATCCAGAATGTTGTACACACAGGATATCAAATGTTACAATTCCTTTCCTAGTGCGCAGTTAAAAGACCCATCCAATTTTGGCAGTCTAAATTTTTCTACTCGACCATAAAGTAACTTTCCCATATCTTATATACGGACGAATGATGAACAGTGCATCTTACAGATGTTGCAATAGTCCTATAGAGAAGCTTTATTTACTGACCCAGAATTCAAATGGTTGTATTTTCTCTAACTTTTTTTCTTTGCGATCAAAGACATCTCTCTAACTTTGGATATAGTGTATAGCACTGAAAATGAATATGTGCATTGATTTAGTGATAAGCTTTTCTTATTGTTCATTTTTTACTTGTTCAAATACTTGAATTGAATTTTGAGCCTTCTCATCTGTCCAAACAGGCGCAGCAACATCGCACGCTCGATCAACCGAATCAACAACCACACCGGTGTGAGGGTTTTGCTCAACAGAGGATTTCAAAGTGAACATGTTATTCTACTTGTATTGCAGAGAAAAAGCAGGGCACCATGGTACATGCAGTCTAATTGTCTAATATTCCAAACAAAGACCAGGCCCAGCCGAAAGCTCCAGTGGTTTGTTGCCATTTTAGTTGAAGATCTTGCTCATTAGAAGTGGCCTCCTCCCTTGGATTCTTCCTTGGGTTCAATCCCCAGTGGACACTCTCTGCATTGCAGCCCTCTTGATGTAAATATTTATTTATGCCTTAGCAAGAATTTAAAATCATTATGGACCATCAAGTTGAGCATTATATATTAAGTTTATACAATAAATAAAAAACAACAACAATGGCACTGGGGATTATTAACTTCGTAATTAGAGCCAAGGACAGATTTTCATCTATTGAAACCCCGTTTGGAGTTATAGAGCATTAGATCATACCATCTATCTTCCAACAATAATCAGACAAACCTTTTCAAGATACTGAGACACTTGATTTACTCACACCTGTCCTAATAATATGAAAAAACAAAACCTAGAAAGCTAACCAAAGGCCCAACTTGAGGATTTGTTGATGGCGCCAAGAGTTTTGGTCACAAACTCATAAAAAGGAAGGGGTAAAGATATCACGTTGTTTATTGCTCAACTATTTTTTTATCATCACACCTATAAAGTTTCCATGAAGCTGGTGTCATTGTTCGTGCCAGAAATTGTAGTCACCATATTAACTGCCATTCCGACAGTAACAGTCAATGCGTGTACAGTTCATACAAAAATATAAATTTGAAATTGAATGCAGCCACACTCAAAGATAGTTCAACAGGAATTATCAAGTTAATTCATCTGAAAACTAAGATGATCACAGCTGCTGAAAATTACCTGCAATATGGACACAAAATTGCTTGAATTTTTTAACCACTGTCAGCGACAAATTTGTTCACATCCCACAAAGCATGATAATGACAGGTACTGCTTGTTCCCGGCAAAGATTAAATTAAATCACGAATCAGACAATTCCATCATATAGTGTAGTAAACATAAATAAATGGATTTCAACAATTATGAAGGGATACCAACCCGAATGCCAGCATAGCTACACATGTATAAATCAAACTCAGTATCTTGACTAACCTGTGAATCCACCACGGTGCCTATATCGAGGACGAAAATAAAATAGATTCATTCGGTAGCCTATGGGAAGAAAAGGAAGCTAATGAACTCAAAGCTTTTTACCATGATGGGATCCGGTGGCTGCCATGTAGGATGGTGAGGACGGAGGATGACTGAGTGTGGAGGATGGGGAGGGCGGGAGGAGATCAGAAAAATGGCGGTGGGGCGAGAGAGGCGACGTCGATCTGGTCTTGCGCAAGTGCGAGCATCAGCATCGCCGGTAGAAAAAGAATGGAGGGCGGGTACCTGAGAGGTGGGTGAACAAAAATTGCAAGGGAGAAGGGATTTGTTCGTTCTCAAGGGTAGGAACAAATAAGAAATCTTACGGACGCTAGATGACCCACCACCTGATTAAGGTATACCGTTAGATTAAAAAAGTTTAGCTATCCGCTGGTCAAAATATAGGGTGGGTATAAAATTTTGGGTGAGAGTTAATTTTTAAGAAAAATTATACCCACCCCATATACCCACCCTTAGATTATCCGATGTCTTTAAATCTAACGGTAGACATTAATATGACCATGGGCCACGTGAAGTAGCGTAAGAAATCTTACATAAAGGCATGAAAATTCTCTGCCTCGCTGCTTCTTTTTTGACAAAAGTTTCTCCTACCCGCCCCTCTCACGCACGACAATTTCTCTCCAAGGATTATATATATCACGGGAAAAAAAGATTAGATGGCAGGAGGTAATCGTGTTCGTTTACGGAATATTTTTATTTCCTCTTCGCCTTAGATCGCCACCGTCGCGGCTTGCAACTGCGCCGCCAAGACGTGGGATCCCTCAAGACGGGCAAGGGCGACGCCTCCTCTGCCAGTCTGACCACCAGTGACGATGACGACTCAGAGGCGATGGCGGCAGTAGGCTCAAGCTCCTACATCCACATCAACATGTTCCACAACATCCACACATCATCATCGTCGGCGCTAGGATCAGCAACAATGATCCCGGCCATGCACTGGATGCACACGTGCTCTTCGGAGGCAGCTACTTCGGCTACAGGTACGTCAACTACTGAGTCTATGCGTGCCCTGTCCCTGTTGTTGGCATCGATCGTCTCTTGTGTCAGAGTTCACATAAGATTACCTGCACGATTGCCTATTCTTTAATTAATCCAATCTTAAAATAGTGGCAGATTTTTATAGTACAGATTTGATGTATATAAATTGAAGCTAGAATGCTAGACCGAAAGCTTGCGGAGGGACTCATGTATTAGTTTTTTTATGTTTTTTCCTATGGTATACAGCTCTAATCTTCAAAGTAATCTTTATTATTTTTCTCATCTTAGATAAAAAGATTGTGAAGGTACACATATATCTTTTTTGTTCTTTTTTCTTGCGGGCACACAATGATATAATATTCAAAGTATTTTTTTATTATATTCTTTATCCTAATAGTCAAAGACTTAATATTTTTTCTTGGTGTGCTTGATATGTAGCGCCATGACGAAGGTGATCTCAGCCAACTACAGAATTTGCAAAGGGGCAGTGGTTGCACTATTACATGTCCATCTGGCAGAGAAGAGCTGGTTAGGTATTTTTCTTAATTCCTTGTGAAGGTATCCAACTAACCTTGTGCTTGTTACCTACAGTACACATCTCTGAATTCAATGAATTACTCCCTCCGTTCTAGAATATAGTGTATTTTTATCATTCTCAGAAAACATTATCACCTTTGTTCTTCAAATGCATTATATTTGAGGACATCTTTAAAACTCAGAATGCATTATATTTTAAGACAGAGGGAGTAGTTCTTAATTCTTTTGAAAATCTAAGATCTATTAATAGGTGCAGCTTGGATGGGGGCTTATTCATGGTGCAGCAAAAACTTGAGGTCGACACCAGCATCAGGTGAGTGGTTGGTTGGTTTGTTCTCTCAATTCTCAGTTTGGTTCAAAGCAACCAGCTTGGATTTATTCTTTTCAATATTGTGTGTCTACAATCACTATGTTCATTCTGAAAGTGCAGTTCAGTTTGAACCGTCACTCAAGTTCTCTTGTCCACTGATTTTGAAACTGCAGCCTATCAGTTTTCTTGTCTGAGCGAGAAGGTCCGGTTCGATGTCTCTACACGTGGACATTGAGCGGTCCGGTCGGTTCGATGTCTCTACACGTGGACATTGAGCATTATTGCGTGCGCCCAAAGGTGAAGCTGACGGTCAAGCTCAGCCCCTAGCGACGTTTTTTCTTCAATCACACACACAACAAACCCTTTATTTTTGTCAAGTCAATAGATTAAGTACAAAACTAATCTATGAAATACATGAAGCTGTGATGTGTCTAATCCACTAACAGCAGATATATCAAATTTATATGTTGTAGCATCATGCAGCTTCAAAAGATTGCAAATTTTCCCTGCAACTTTGTATAAGGCCTGTAACTTGTATTGTGTAGTTAGTCACAAAAAAACATGTATTGTGCACTTGTTGTCCTTATTTTGTTTGATTGATAAAGGTCGCTTTAACAGTAACATGGAGATGATCGTCCTGAAGAAAACAGCTATATTTTTTTTTATATATAGTGTATAGATAAGAAGCAAGTCGATCTGTAGCTGAAAATAATTAGAATGCATATGTATAGCTATTTTAGTTGATTGAGATTTTAAAAAATATATATGCATGTAAGGATGAAACATTTGGTACAACAAGCAGATTCCAATGAAGCTATTTCAGTTCTTCTCTCAACATATATCCTCTTGAAGACTGGATATAAAGAATGCGGCTTTTTACATGTGTGATGAGGAGAAGCACACAATGTGTTTTATGAAACATCTCATTCAACATCTGGTCAAGGAATGCAGATTCAAGAGCTGCTTTGTGTGAATTTGTTCTACAAATAAGGGGTTTAGTTTAGTGTGATTTGGTTCTTTAGTGGTCAAAGATTGTATTGAATTTGTTAATATTTAAGAAAATTAGCGCTGGGTGGCATGAGACATAATTTTTTTTATAACGTCATCTACCAATGATCATTCGCACATGCGTGCCGCACATGCCTATTGACTAGTACTATAAAAGAGCGAAATAATTAAAAAATAATTGTTACCCAAAATTTTCTACTCAACCTATGTTTTAGCTGTTAGATATAACTTAATATCTTTATCTAAGGGATATTAAACATCTGTACCTCATAACAAGTGAGCCACCCGTAAGATGTAAGATTTGTTTACGCTTTTCTTGTTGAATTTGCTGGTGGATCAAACTTTTTTTTTACCCACGTTGCACCCTACCCACCCACCGTACCAAGAAGTGTCCGTCGATGCCTGTACCTTACAAATTAATCGAACGTCCAAAATCTAGAGTTGGTATCGTATACGATGCGGAGTACTAACTACTTCTATAACGGTTTGGAACAGCAATATCCCACGAGGACATGAGCTAGCTGCCCACGCCCGTGCTATGCCGGCGCCGCCAACCGCCGTGTCGACTTGCTGCAGACGCGAGTCGACGACCAGGCATATATGTATGCAGCTGTCTGGAATGATATTTGTCACTACTCTATGCCGACGAGTACAATTACGAAGGTGCAGGTAAGCAAGAGATGCATACGTACAAGGAAGAGATACAAGCAAGTAGTAGTACTCATACGTATACCCCGCCGTGAGAGAGTAACGGATAGACCACGAGGCACGAGCCGTCCGAGAAGTTCGGCTGCCAGCGATGCGTTGAGCAGCACACGCGCAGCGAAGAGACGAGAGCCCTGTTTTCAGGGTGGAGGATCTGTATGACATTGGTTCTTTGGAGACGGTGTCTTTCTCTGTTGATCCGAGCTTGCAGTCATGTGCTGCTACTAGGGATCACCCATGCATGGACGACGATGGTGCTTCCTGTTGGTCACGAGATCTAAAGTAATAATATAATCAACCAGCATCCAGTAGTATTGAGTCAATGCCAGTTGTGTCCAGTGTCACGCCGCCGAAGTGCCTCAGCAACAAGGACCTCGGCGCTCCCGAGGAGAGGACAGTCAACGTCAGCCACGACCCACGAAGAGGTGAAGATCGATCGACTTTAATTTTTCTATCTTTAAGACGATGGGCAATCCACATCAACAATCCATGCATGTTATCGAGAATAGTAGAACACTGCTTTTTGATCTGACATATTTCTTCCTATATAATTTGTGAATTGTGACCTTTTGATGTCTGTATATGCTTTGCAACAATGAATATTCTTAAAGCTCAAGAGAGGAGAGTTGGGCCTTGTTCCTCTTATGAATGATGATTATGTTCTATTTAAAAAAGTACCACCTTATTATAATTCATATGAACTTACTATTTTCTCAAAAGGGTAGTTGTCCTGCAATTACAATATTAACATGTTGTTATGCTTTCACCGTCACTTTCTTCTTCATGTGTAGCATCGACACCGATGAATATGAAAATTATAGATTTAGACATTTAAAAAATATTGATTGTCTCCAAATATGTTTGATTCATTTCAGTGGGTTTTCTATGCTACGTGGGTTTACTGATCTGGTAACATTAATACACAGTCTATTACCCTAACTCAGACTTAATAGTAGATCAGCTCATCTATGACAAAAGATAAAATTCAATAATAGTTGATGTAGGATTGGAAGGTAATTCATTATAATATTGTTTTTTATATATATTCTATTTTGCTTGAGGAATTGCTCTAAACTTTTTGTTCTAATCATATTATTGGGTTAATTCTATCATTATATCAATATGACAATTTCCTTCTATAAAGTCATGGTCTTTAATTTTGAATTTTTTCTTCATGTAGGATGCTATCCAATATCAAAGGGAGTTTCTCATGGTTGGTTATGAATTCATTAGCATTTATGGCCGTTCATTGATTTGGTTTTAGCACTCTATACTCTGTCATTGAGTTACCAACTATTCATTGATTTGGTTTAAGCATTCTGTACTCTATCATTGACTTATTGACTTAGCATTGTCTCATAATTCAAGAACTGTATATTGAAGTAATGAACAATTGTATGGTTATATATTATTGATATAAAAAAGTCTTCTATATGATATAGGGACTGTCCTTTGAATATTTTTTTTGAATATTTAACCATTACTAAATAAAAATCTATTTATCAAAATTACATGCAATGAGCTAAGGATGTGAACCTAGACCAATTGAGAATATTTCTAATGGAGAATAATGATTGTGATTTACTCTCTTGGAAGTTTAACCCATTGTGATTACTTGTGTTAACCATTTGGTAGTAACAAAAATATTTGGCCAGAATATTGGTAGCATTTGAGTGCATACAAGTGATCTGGCTTTTTTTTACTTTGCACTGACATATGACATTTGAGCTATGCATTAATTAGTCATGGTTTGTTTTGTGCCATATTTCACCATAATGAGACCTATGGGCTTCACCAGGAGCGTGGAAGTTAAAAATAGAAAGTAATATCACTGCATCAGGTGGACAACTTATTTATGAGGAGGAGAGGTATCATTTTGGAGACGTTGAAAGGTAAATTCATTTTAGAGAAGCCAAAGGAGGGGTCAAATTTGACATGCCATTAATTAAACACTTGTATTTTAGTTTTCTATACAAAATATAGAGTTAGATTATTGAAGTATTCAAAATTATATGTATTATTTATATTTCTTTGTAATTTGTAAAAATGTATGAGAGTAACACTACATTATAATATATCTATGTTTGTAATGAATAAAACTATTTACTTTAATGCATTGGATTTCACAATCATAGACCCTCAAAATTTTCACATTATATTATGTTTGCACCATGGAATTTTTAATATGTTTATTTACTTGCTAATTTCTTCGCTAGAAGAAATTTTAACAGCACATGCGTGTCGCACGTGCATATAAACTAGTATAGATTAATGAGATAACAAAAGAGAGTAAGAACTAGTAATAAGATAATAAAAGCGAGTAAGATAATCCGGTGAAACTCTTGAGAAGAGATTGTGCATGCAAATGTCCGACAAGTAAAATTTAAACTCTATTTGATAGCGCTCAATTGAGCAAGAGCTCGACCAAAAGTGATTCTTTGCTTAAGAGGCCAGAAGCTGAAAAAAGTAGTTTCTCCTGATTCTATGAAGTGATTCTCTATCGAGATTTTGAGTCTATGTTAAAGAATAAAAGAGAATCACTTTTATCAAAGAATCAACTTCTATAGAGAATCCGAATTAAATAAAATTCTACCAAATGGACCCTTATATTTTCCAGATGACATAGTTACCTTTATTTGTTACGGGTACACGGGTCATGGACGTCAAACAAGTGATCCTCGTGGAATTTTCAGTTAACTTACTTACTTGTTAACCGAGTGCACCTTATTTCTACGTCCCATGGCCCACAATGTGGTAGGAGAGCAGGGACGGGATCTGAATTTCAAGTGATAAACACAAAAATTTCGAGTTGCACCTTGCCTAGGATATGGTTGGTTGGTAGTTTAATTAGAGAAGAGTTATAATTCATGCTAATTGGTCTGTTCTTCACTTTTCAAAGTTTTGTTAGAGCTGTTGTCAAAAAAAAATTTCGTTAGAGCTTGTACATGGCTAACTAATGGACTCCAGAGCCGATCGGACGACATGGAGCACTTACTGACTGCTTCACCGCTCCGTGAGGCAGCGACGCCCTACCGGCTCTTAAAAATTGGGTGATCCCTGCAGCCACTGCTCAAAAATTTATCCACATGCGATGCAACGCCACAACATAACCGTCTTCAACTAATTTTTGTGTTGTAGATTAAGCTCATAGAACGCTTGATTACATAGTATTTTGACTTTCCATCTAAGCACCTTTACAGGAGTCTTTGCATTGTAGGTGTCCTCTCCGTTGTTTAAATATCTCGGTTGTTGTTATACACTTGACTGTTGCTTGCGCACTAGACTGTACGCCTAATCCTGCTAGGGTTTGAATTTAGACAAGGAATTAAGTAGATGGGGGCTAAACATGCATGGTGACCGGTTGCAAGAATTGAGACAAAGGTAAAGGTTACATGGTCATATGGATTGGCACCAAATATTGGTGCGTCCACACAAGATGACAAGACAAAAAAAAAATCTCGGCACATGGTTAAATTTAGATGACCAAATTCTCTGGCAATGTTGGCAGACCAACACATTTGTCGGGTAAGTGGACGAAGGCTTCCAAAAACACCTAGAGCATATATTGTACTGTGTGACAACGCTACTGCCTACGGAGTACTGACATAGGCTGTCTCATACACAAGAAGATGGCCAACATGCTAATGCCTAATGCAGGAACGCATGACTAGAAAAAGGAGGAGTTTGATGAGCTGCTCAAGATCTCAAATTTCATTTGGTCAAATCAAATACAAAATTATAGTACCGGAAGAGAGTATACTAACCCACTCAAACTCATTTCTACGTCCCATGTCCCACAAGTAATATAAAATAAGATGACTCATTAATGCGTGGGATTTTCAATTAACTAACTTCTAGTAAAGATAGCTTGTTATGTGTCCTGGGACTAGAAATGACAATTCCTACGATCTAAAATTTTCAGAGAATGATTACGATGTGAGCAACACATTCAGTGTTATTGATTTGTCTTTTTTGTTAGCCTTAAGGGATCATAAATTGGAGGTCAACTCAAGATGACCATTGTTTGAAGACGACCATGACTCTCACAACACCACACAATGATAGTCCACTAACCAATGTTGAGGACATCCCTCATGTCGGTGGATGATCAGGACATCCCTGATGATAGCCCACTAACCAAATGTTGAAGAGGACCATGTGTTGACGCCGATTCGCGATTGTGCCAACACACCAGAGGGCCTTGGACGTCCAAGGAGGTTGTCTTCACAACCTACAATACAGCAAACATGCAACGTAACTGGCCAAACCGATCTAGAGATCGAAAAGGCTGATGTAGAGCTCGTGTATGGCTGAAATAACTTCAGAACCACCTCCGAAAGGATCCGTCAGGAGGAAGAATGTGAAGGATCACTTAGGACCAGCAAGGCCGCCTAAGATGCCAACAAATCTCGTGGAGAGAGGTCTCGGACATCAAGTAGAGGGGTTGAGAGGTAGAAGAAGAGGTAAAAGGAGTTGATAGATTGGTTTTTTGTTCGATTAATTGGATGGGATCAATCGGCCATGATCCTCTCCTATATATAGAGGGGGTGGTCTTATCCCAGTAGAAAATAAATCCAACACGTGATCTCTAAGTCTCCCATGCTTAAAACTTACCAAAACACGATTTAGGATCAAATCGGTTCGGACTCAGCACTAAGCCGGCCTAGCCGGCCAGGCACCCGGCTAAGCCGGTTTCCACGGGCGCGGTCCGGCTTCCAGCGCGGACCCGGCTTAGCCGGCCTGGCGACCCGGCTTAACCAGCCTTCACTTGCCACGCCAGCATTGGGCTGGTTTAGCCGGTCTGTTACCCCGGCTTAGCCGGCCTGGCTGGCCCACGCAGCTAGCAGGCAGTAGGGCCGGCTTAGCCGTCCTGTGACCCGGCTAAGCCGCCTGAGGGCAGCCGGCCTAGCCAACTTGGCCATCCGGCTTAGCCGACTGGGTAGGCTCGCTTGTGGCTTGCCGTCTTCTTCGTGTGATCTTGCTCCGTCGACGACGCCACTTGACGTCGACCATGTCCAGGACTTCCAGGACTTGCTCATATTGCCAAATATGCCATTAGACATTTTTGAGTGTCAACATATGCCCCCTGTGTTCAAGTGAATGATGTATGAACTTGAAAACACCTATCAATACACAACCGACCAGCATGATACCCATCACTTCGGCTGACCAGCGACTAAGGGCAATGTATATATCGGCCATTTTTTGTGCTAAGGGCGATACATGTATCGGCCATTGTTTGATAGAGCACTTAGGCGTCTTGTCAAACACTTGGAAAGTATTTTTTGAGATACCTTCCATTAATTGCCTTCGGGAGAGGGTCACATTTTAGTGTTTTCAGCAAGTATAAGTTCCCGAAGATGACTCTAACCACTCTAAAAGGACCCTTCCAATTGGGCGACCATTTTCCAAATTCGCCGCTCTTCGATCCAATAGGAAGTATAGTCTGCCAAACTAGATCTCCCACTTGAAACGACTTGCTTCGAACCTTCCTGTTATAAGCCCTTGCAATACGAACTTTGTCTCTCTCAATGTCCTTGAGAGCCTGTAACCTTTTATCTGTCACTTCATCCACATTATCCATCATTAGATCATGGTACACAATAGGAGATAGATCATTTTGCTTAGCAAATCTGTATGCACTCATGTTCACTTCGATGGGCAACATGGCTTCTTGACCATATACTAGCTCAAAAGAAGTCACTTTTGTAGCACCATGCTTTCATGTGCGATATGCCCACAAAGCCTCTTACAAAGTTCCACGCCACTTTTTCGGTTGTTCCTCGATCTTCTTCTTGATAAGCTTGATTAGAGTCTTGTTACTAGCTTCAGCTAGGCCATTAGCTTGAGCATAGTATGGAGATGACTTTACCAACTTGATCTTGTAGGATTCGGCAAACTTCTTAACCTCTTTAGACATAAATGAAGTTCCTTGATCCGTGGTTAATGATTGAGGAATACCGAATCTATGAATAATATGCTCGGTGATAAACTTAATAACCTCCTTATGAGTAATATTCTTCAAAGGAACCACTTCACACCACTTAGTGAAATAATTAGTAGCAACCAAGATTAATTGATGCCCCTTTGAAGACGAGGGATGAATTTGGCCAATAAAGTCTAGCCCCCAACCTTGAATAGCCATGGCTTCACAATAGGATGGAGTTCTACAGGAGGCACCATTTGAATATTACCAAACCGTTGGCACTCATCACAACTTTTGTAGTAGCAAAAATAATCGGCCATCATAGTGGGCCAATAGAAACTAGCCCTCCTCAACAACCATTTCATCTTTGGTCCCGATTGATGTGTACCACAAATTCCTTTATGGACTTCTCCCATTGCCACTCTTGCATCATCAAATCCTAGACATTTAAGCAACAAGTCATCAGCAGTTCTTCGATAGAGCTCATCATGCTAAATAATGTATTTGAATGCACTTCTTTGCACGCTCTTATCAACTTTAGCACTAGGATCCTGCAAATATTTTATTAAGGGAGGCCTCCAATCTTCCAAATCGGTATTAGCATCACCAGAATTTGAGCTAGACCGATTTAGAGCGTCGTTAGGCGAATCAGCAGCAGCACCTGCAGGGGAGTCGGCTAGGCCGACTGCAATAGTGTGCTTAGCCGACTAGGCTGCCCAGTCAGCAGGGTCGGCTAGGCCGACCGCAACAGTCGGCTTAACCGACTGGGTGTACCAGTCAGCAGACCCAGCTAGGCTGGCCTGGTGACCTGGCTTAGCCGTCTAGAGGCCGGCTAGGCCGATTGTAACAGTCGGCCAGGCTGGTTTGTTCAAACTTGCACAGAAAAAATAATCATCTTGGTGTATCGGCTTTTCTTGAGTATAAAAATTACGTCCACCGACGTCAAAGCCTGATGCTTGTTGAGCTAACATATTGGCCTTCTTATTTTCATGTCTTCGAATATGCCGAATTTTGAATTCGGCGATTTTAAAGATAAGGTCAAGACAAGTATTAAGAGAATCTCGAAGTGATCCATCAAAACATTGAAATTCACCATCAACCTGTTGCACCACCAACAATGAATCACCATAAGCTTCAACATGCTGCGCCTCCATAGAAGTTAACATGATCAACCCGAATATAAAAGCTTGATATTTGGTTTGATTGTTAGTACATTGAAACTCCAACCGGATGAAACTCCAACCGGATTGACATGACCAATCGGCTTGACATGAAACTCCAATCGGCTTGACATGATCAACTCCATAGAAGTTAACATGATCAACCCGAATATAAAATTCTGGGATTTATTGGGAGATGATCCGGTGAAGGAGGTGGTAGAGGATGTAAATTCGGCAACCATACCAGAAGGGTGGAATGACACTACAGTTGTGCTAATTCCCAAAGTAAATAACCCTACACTGGTTTCCCATTCCAACGAGCTAGAGCAAATTGGCTCAAGCATGGAGATAGGAACACAAGTTTTTTCCATAATTTTGCAACAAAGAGAAGGAAGAAGAATACAATCAAGAGTTTGATGGACGATAATGGGACGAGGCAAGAAGATGGAGAGGCGATGTGTAATATAGTCCAAAGCTATTTTGAGACTTTGTTCACCTCAGAAGTGGGGGACCTAGATCCCAGTGTATTAGGCTATCTCCAACAGCTAACCAAAGGGAGACCCAAACCCGGAATAGAGAGTGCACAGTGTAAATAGGTGAAAAAACGGACTCCAACAGAACACCCACACCCATAGAGTAGCTATTTTGTGTTGGACGCCACTCGGGAGGCATATTTGCCTCGCCTTTTCTCCGGGAGGCAAAGCTTCAGCGCCTGTAGTGGTGGGGTCGGGGTGGAGCAGTGGTGGGTACCACCGTACCAGGCTGGACCGCGCAGGCGACGGGGGGCCGATGGCGAGGCAGGGAGGGAGGTGGGCGGCGCCATTGGAGCACCTCCGGAGTTGGGAGAAGCCATCTGTCGGGGACGTGGCCGATCGAGGAGTGCAGCGGACGGAGGTTGGGGCTGTCGGGCGCGCCGGCGATGGAGCAGCACCAGGGCGCCGACAATGGAGCATGGCGCCCCCCCATGCCTCCGGTGGGCGCGGGGGCCCTGCTGCGCTGCGTCGCTCCCGCCGTCGCGCCTCCGGTGGGCGCGCAGGGCCTGTTGCGCCGCATCCGCACCCGCCGTTGATCCTCGAGCTCGAAGAAGCAGGCGGTGGCGAGGGCCGCGAGCGGCGGGTCGGAGACGGAAGTGGAGCCGGTGCGGGTCGAGCGGGTCCGCAGCGAGAGCGGCGGGCAAGCGGCCGTAGCAGCAGCAAGTTTGGGTGCTCTGTTTTGCGGTCTACTGATGGAGATGGGAAATTTTTGCTTCCGTAATACTTTACTGTAGGTCATCCAAAACGGCAAATGGCTCGCTATTTTAGGTTCCCAGTGTTGGAGATAGTTTTAGGAAGCACTAGAGCTGTTATAAGAGATTCAACTAGAGCTTTTATTGGCGCCAGAGTATGCTATTTTGAAAGCATTGCTGATGCAGCAACGATAGAGGCGATGGCACTCAAGGAAGGACTAGTGCTGGCTCAATCGATGGGGTGTAACCGGATCATGATTGAATCGGACTGTCTGGAGGTGGTTGAAACAATGAAAAATGATGGCGTCTCAGCGACAGTAAGTGCCCCAATCTATGATGCATGCTATTCATCGTGGCAAGCTTTTGATTCTATTTGCATTGATCATTGTAATCGTGAAGCAAACTTTGTAGCGCATTATCTAGCTAGAATGGCAATGGAGAGCAAATCATAGTTTTGGCGAACGATGTAACTATTCTCCAAGATCAATAAAATATGCCAAATGGCTTTACTAAAAAAAATTAGAAGTGATCGATTACATCCCATCTTAAAATTCGGGCACCTAAAAAATACGAAAAGTGGTCGATTGTATACCTTGGAGAAATTGGACGTGTGTACGCCCACCTGGGAGCCTTATTGTCGGATAATGCCAAGTTGTACGATACATACATATGCTTGATTGACGGCATACTCATCGAACACATCAGGAACATATGACAGTAGTTCTGGCTACTCCTGCAGCGTAATAACCGCAGATCAAAGTTGCAACAGAGAACCGTTACACGGAATGTTACAAACGAATCCCAGCTCAAACTCATGGTCGTACATATACACAAATGACTAGACAGACGTGGAAACATGCCGTTGTATTCCATCTTGCTCGGTAGGTGCTTCCAAAACCAAATGAAATTATGAAACCGTCACGACTTCGCATCTTGACATGTGAAGGAAAAACGGATGCTAGATTGACACACATTCATTCATGTCGTGGAACATGTTAGCAGCAGCACTCAGTGCATACATTCCACCATCTGGCTTCATTAACTAACCTTAACTAATTATATACAGTGACGAAGGACAGGGTACATGCACGTAACTGAGGTAACAGCCAGAATAAAAGTTCTGTCACACCCTGAAGCCCTCTATTCTTAACATTGCTTTGCCACCAATACTTGCCAAAACATTCACTGCATTCGACTGGAAAATGTGTGCAACAGCCTCCAAGAACCACCTTCAGTCAAATATCTCTTGGGATTCA
Organism: Bothriochloa decipiens; assembly: GCA_023333625.1. Classification (NCBI taxonomy): domain Eukaryota; kingdom Viridiplantae; phylum Streptophyta; class Magnoliopsida; order Poales; family Poaceae; genus Bothriochloa; species Bothriochloa decipiens. The sequence continues at coordinate 26,207,335 of CM041637.1, read as the reverse complement.
ATAATGCTGTGCTGGCTGCATGGTTTGGTCAAACGTGAATCAGTATTTTGTATGTTTCCACATCAAGTATTTGTTACAATTATAGTAGGTTTAGTCACCAAACGACAATGGATCCAAAAGAACGAATGCACTACTTACTTTTCGTCCTTGGAGACTCGATAGTACTTCTCAGCAAGCTGTCTTTGACCAATAAGATGGGCAAATCTCTCGTCATGTGTGATCACAATCAACTGGAAGTTCTCCTGCCCTTTCCTGGCTTCCATTATTCTGAGCGAAGCAGGAGATATACATTCAAGTTACAAACTCTACCTGAACCTGATGGTAAATTAGTGACATGACAGGGAGGTACTGTTGCCGAAAGGAGTACCTCAACAGCGCAGCGGCAAGGCTCTCTGCATTTGGACCATCAAGATTCGTAGTTGGCTCATCCAAAGCCAATATGCCGCAATTCAGACAGAAAGTTTCCGCAGGTGCTAGTCTGATTACAAGAGAAGCAAGAACCTGAAGATAAGTGCAGATAACATTGTCAAGATCTGGCTCTGTTAGCTTCAGAAATATTCAGCAAATCCTTTTGATTAAAATATGACCACATAACATATGCTGCACAGCTGAAGTTCGTGAAGACAAAATATTTTACCTTCTGACCAGCACTGCAGCACCCTCGCATTTCCAGCTCAGCATCACCCATTTGCATAACAACCTAAAGATTGTGCAAGGACTCAGAAAAACAATTTCTAGAAAGTGATTTTGCTCTAGAAATAACTAGCTCAACATACGCGGTAGCTGTATGATCGAGTGCCAGCACCCTCAGAATCAGAATTTATGCTTATGTAATCAATATCCTGGCCTCTGTATGTCTGCTGCCACAGTTCCTTGATTATTTTATTTATCTCCTCCATCTTCATGCTGTGGAACCGCATAAGAGCCCTGGCAGAAAATGTGAGCATATCATATAAGGAAATTCAAAGTAAGAGAGGCATATATGCATCAACTACTGCCCTAAAAAATAATCAAGTGTGTACTGTGTAGTCAATTATTAACGATAGCATATAGGAACTAGCTAAATCTACCGAAAGAGGTCCCCTATTGCTAGCAAGTGCATATTCAACGGTGCTTCTCCAACTACAAGCATGGCTGTGAGTTCAGTCTCAGAGGACCCACCTTTTGGTGCACATCAGGAACAAGGCAGCTCCATAGGCTGATCATGGGTGTTTCCATGCTTTTGATAGTGGTGTGTTTATCATTCTTTCTCAAGTCTGATGTGTGTAGGTGTTGGCATGATTATCATTCTTTTTCTAGTTTGTTGTTCATGGGTGTGTTGACCTCTTCTTAATGAAAATATACACCTCCCATGTATGTACAAGAAAAAATATTCACTACTTTGAACGAAACCATGCTAATCATCATCGCAAGGGGTAAAATTACAAGTTTCAAAAGTAAATAAATAATATTAAGACAGAGCAAATTCTTTGAGAAACAAAACAGGAAGCAATGACGCTCCACAGTACTTACTTGTCTAAAGCAGTATAATATCTGTCCAAGTCCTTGTTTGCCATTTCAGTCGTCTGCAGCCACCTCAGATTTTAGATCAACAGAAAAAATATTGGAGTCATAGGAATGGAATCTGCAATACCATGTCATCTACCTTAAGTTGGAGAAGTTGATTAGTATATCGCTTCTCAATATCCTTGTACTGTGTCTGTTTAAGCTCTTGTTTGTACTTTGAAATATTACTTTGATAAACAGAAAGTGTTCCTTGACACAAGTCCTTGACACCTGTTAAACTACAAGCATATCCACACAGATCAATTTAATAATTTCCACTTTACACAAATAATTTTCATTCAGAT
>CM041637.1:26149666-26189220 GCA_023333625.1 Bothriochloa decipiens | reverse complement strand
GGGGGGCAGCTCGCCAGTGCAAGAAAGCTTCAGGCACTCGATGATCATAGTTGCACCTTTTATAACCATTTTGTTGAACTAAAATATACCATATTATATGTTCACTTTATAGATATGCTCATGAGAAATCTAACAAAATTGGATTTTTTTTATTTTATGATTTTTCTAGAATTTACTATGATTTTTCAAAGATTGAGCCAAAATAAATAAAAAAGAAAAAGATAAAATTATTATAGTAAAAACTTTATACTAAAGCATATCATATTATATATTCACTATGTAGATCTACTCATGTGGAGTTCAACAAATTAGATTTTAGCAAAACGTCCGTTACTGTAGTAAAACTGCTATCTAAAACCACCGAGTGACATAACTGCACTATTTCAAAGTTGAGGGACGTGTTTTGTTTGGCTTTGAAGTTGAGAGACTAAAAGTGAACTTTCACGATAGTTGAGGGACCAAAAATAGACTTTTTTTTTTCTTTGAGCAAGAGGGATTTAGCGAACTGAACAAGCTGAAAATGAAGTAAGCAATATCGTCTTGCACCCAGCCCATAGACAGCCCAATAATACATCGAGAGAAGCTAGTGGTGGCGTGTACCGCGACAGGGTGGCAGATACACGGGCATCAGCCATCGCCGGCCCGGACGGTATCAAGAGGGATTCGATTTTTTTGAGGGGACTTTTTTTTAACCACAGTCAAAAAACTCAAAAATTTGTTGCCATGAGAAGTCAAATCCATGACCTCGGCGTGCCATTGAGAGACTCTAGCCAGTTAGGAAATAGAGGAAGTAGTAGAGAAATGAGTATGCTAGCCACAGCTAGGAAAGAGAGACTTTAAGCAAACTCTTCACAGCCGGGGCATGTAATCTAGTATGTCTAGTGCATGAGTAATCCGTTATGAGATCCTAGCTTGGGGAGCGGGCGTGTTGTATTATATTTATCCACCCCGGCGAACGCTTCGGCGTCTTATAAAAACAATCTCTTCTACTTAAATGCAAAGATGCACAAACTTTTTGTGTATTCAAGAAAAAAAGTAAACTCTTTTACTATTTTATCACATCATCATGCTATGCAATGTGTCGTGCATTGCTTCGGTAGAAAAAAAATCAATCGAATAAGAGGGCTTGGATGAGAATGCAAAACATGGTGTTTTAATCATGCGGAAGAATATTCCCAAAAAAGTCATGTGTAAGAATGACACTGTGTGAAAATGGACCTAGAGAGGATCTTGAGCAGCACTGCAGCAGGATCATGTCATGTCGTGCCACTTGTCATTTGGCAATCCAAACCACAGCAATGGCCGCCAAGAACAGCACCGCATTTTTTTTGACTGAAGAACAGCACCGCATTTGCATGGACTAAACACTTCATCAGCTCTGAACTTTGTAAAAAAACGAAATGTGTACGTAGTATATGCATATGTGATCACGTGACAACAACAGGCTTCTTTAACTGTACCACTGATACAAAATGATTTGAGAAAATCTCAATGGCCCCATACCATCTAGTCCTTCAGAAAGTCAGAACGGAGTCTCACTCTGATGAGGGGATATGCTCGAAAGAGAGACACGCGGACGGGTTGCAGATTAGCACTAACTAAATACTAAAGCATTGGACCTCTGCTCTAGATCTCAAGTCTTGAGTTTGACTCCTGTATGGCAACATCTATTTCAAGATTTGACGATGTTTGTGTCTTCAATGGTAGGTGATGTTTCTATCAACAACGATGCGTATGTGGTAAATTCATCTATCTGAACGATTTGTTAGTCCAGTCATTGAAAATGTCCATAACGGTATGATTTGTATGTGTGTTCATAGAGTGAGTATGTAGGCATATTATGATATCTGACTTGTACTATGTAATCACAAAAAAAATGCATCAATGGGAGGATGTTAAGAGTAGCATACCACTTGTATAATTAATAACTTACTATATTTATTTATATCCGAAGGTGACCTCTATTTGGTTCATCTCTTGTTTTCTATATGTCTCACGTATAGTTTTAGTGTATGAGTTGTACTGTGTTTGATGATCAACATGGCCATTTGGAGGATCAACACCTCAAGCAATACATTAAAAGTTGAGTTGAAGACCTAAATGACAAGTTAAGGGCACAAAGATGGAACAAGCCAAACGCAAGGATCATGAAAAATCAAAGTAGAGAAGAATCAACAAGGCAAGACCATAAAGGCATGATTCAAAGAGGAGAAACACTAGCGCAACATTGAGGCAAAATGTCGGATGGAAGCTACTGCAGCGTCAGACCTTCTGCATCAATCCAACGATGAAACCCATCAGAGAGTGGTTGTTGTCCATCCAATGGTATGGCGATATGACCAAGTCATCAGAAGAGAGCAGTGACAACACGATCGACAACGGCTAGTTAACCGTAACATATAGAAAAGCATGAGACCCTGTCTGAAATGGCCCGCCAGAGTAAAATGCATCATATTTCAAATGGCTAGTTTCCTTTGAGGGCTATATGAGCCCAACTGGCCAATTTAAAGTTGTTGTGTTGAGATTATAGGAGTGTTGAGACAAACCACCCCAAGTGCTTAAGTGATTAGTGTAGGTGTTTGCGAAGTGCGTAGGCTACTTAGACCCACTTAATTGTGCTTGCTCTAGGTTCGTACCTTAGAAAGCTCGATGCTTGCACGCACCATTGCTCGTACTCGGTGAGGCTCGTTAGTTTTGTCTATGTTTTTCTTAAAAAATATTAGCAATCTACATAGCTCTAAATATGTTTATTTTAAAAATATATTCAACAACTTATATAATGATACTATTTATATATGATAAATGTTCCTTTCTACCAAAGTTAAGAATATCAAACTTACAAGAAAAACCCTCTTTATAGGTTTGCAAAATACTTGTGTTCTGTCGTATTCTCTTCGTTTCTAGTTTTGTTCTACCATAACCATAACCATAAACTTAATTAAATTTGTATAGTTTAACACAACAACAATTATGTTATTGAATAGGTTCATTAAAGTAATATTTTTCAGAATATATAATTCTATCATGTTAAACCATATGAAATTATAGCGAGTCTGCTAGTCAGGACCATGTAAACAAGAACTTAAATACAAGTTCCATCTTTCAATGAAAATGATCCATCAAAAGTGTTTACTCATGAAAACAATCACCATATCAACAATGGAACAAAACTGTGAATACCCAATTCAGAAAATGACCAATATCAGTATAAAGACTAAGGGAGTCCTTTGGCGTCGACATATTGCAAATAAACATGTAAATTCTCACCCCAGCTACTATTAACTACTCTAAATTGTCACTTATTCCAACAGTCAAAAAGAACTATTAACTCAAATCGGTACAATAAATGAATGCTAGCAGAAACAAAAATCTAGACGATGCATTGCAAAAATGACAAAAAGGCACATCAGCCGACCACCAAAACTAGAACTACATCTGAATAGGTGTCTATTCTACAATTACTCAATTAGTAATCACTTTTTTTTCGCTTTTGTTGCCTGCAAAAATAGTGATCAAGAACAGGAACCCTTATAATCTGTATCCATGCTTTTATGGTAATCCCGCACTCAACCAATTGGTGAAGCTCTATGCCAACTTCAAAACAATCTGTGGATCACCGAATGACACTCTCAGGAGAGCTATGTTGTCGCTCATTTTGCAGGTGCACCGGCAGCTGCTGTGCGGCCACCACGACCACCCGCATATCCAGCATGGTCAACCCTCTGGTAGCCAACATCAGAACCACGTGCTGAGCCACCTCTGCCACCACTTCTACCCCCATAATCCGACCTGTAACTGAACTCACCCCTCCCGTAGCCCCTTCCTCCACCGTAGTTACCACGCCCTCTGGTACCTGCGCCCCTGCCTGGTGCAAACCTGCCACCTCTGCTGGAGCCTAAAAGAAAGAAGGAAATATATGAATTAAATCAGAAGAGTCATTTAACAAAATCTAATAAGAGTTAATTTTAAGCAGCATGTATAAGAAATAGACACCAACCACCCGAATATATTGCCATAGTAACCACTCAATGAGATTTAGAGGGAGAAAACTTGGATGTACTAGAGGCCTAGAGGGAGATCCTTCAAACAATTTTTTGCCGATTATTCAAGTGCTCACAACTTATGGTCCCAATGTTATACCCAACAAAGTCTAGCTTCATTGTTAGCAAGGTAGCACCCAAAAGTGGACTCAAGTTTGCTTACTTCCGTGGATCAAATATATTTGTGTTATATAATACGAGAGAATTGGAGCAATTCTCTACTCTAATAATGGATATACAGATAACCTGAATTCTGGTTGGTTCATCCATCTGCATTCTATGATCCACATGCTTAAAAGCAGGATCATCAGTCATTTAATGTTAGTGAATGATACAATTGGCATAGACACTGCATAATAAGTATTAAGTATTAATTTATATATAAACTGACCTCGTGAACCAGGTGTCCTCTTTTCCTCAACATAACATTGTCGACCACCAATTGTTACAGGGGAAGCCTGTAAATCAAAAGCACAACCAACTTGAATAATCAATCACCAAGAGTACTTTTAGAAATCCACCTCGATCTGACATGCACTACATAATGATACCACTAAAGTAACGGAACAAGACTGGACATTTCATTCCCTGTACATATTACATTTAGAACTTATCAGTACTGTACTATAGATCTCAACATATATTTGAATAGCTTAGGAACATAAAGTAAATCACGGTGCAAGCAATATGAACGGGTGAACTGAAAATTATCAACATCTAGAAATAGCATAAATATATACCACAGGGAACAAAGAGCAAATGACAGATTTCACAATCAAACAAAAAAATATTTCTCTGATATATCCATTGGGACTTTGGGCACAAACCAAGTGAATCCTATATGTGAAAATTTGCAAGAAGAAATTTTCAGGTTCATACTGATCAATCAATGTGTAAACCACAGGCAACCGAACAAGGGTTTATCCATCTACATATATTTGACTGCCTGTAACCCACAAAATTATGCACAAAATATTTCCACAACGGACTTTGCCATTTCCTATAAAGGTGTTCAATTCAAAACCAGGTCCAAGCAACTTATCTAACAATGTTAAAAGGAATTCTTTTTACTTAAAATCAATCTGACCATCTGGAAGACATTACAAAAGGCTCAATATCCAGAATAATCAACACAACAATAACGGTTACTCACAAGACAGTTCACACTTGTATTCACCCAAATCAACACAATACAGAAATCAAACTCCTAGAGAATGCATACATGACATGATGTTCCCAGAATGATCTGAAACAAGAAGGGCTTTAATTAATCTACAGGAACACTAATGGACCTAGTAAACCAGATAATGTTCATACTGTTGTATTGCAGTTACTAGAAATAAAATGAACAAAGCAAACAAAAAAAATAGTTGGTTGCTTTAACAAAATTACCTCTATAGCACTCTGGACAGAAGCAGAATCCTCAAATTCGACAAATCCGTAACAGAACCCTTGAATCTACATTTACATATGAAAACATTGATGTCATACTTTGAAGTTATAAAAACAAAAGGAATCTCCCAAGGCCAGTACAAGGTGAAAAAAAGCTACCTTATTGCTTCTGACTTGAATGCCATTTTGCTTAATGGCACCAAACTTCTTGAACTCATCCTCCAGTTGAGTTTCGGTGGCATTTAAAGGCAAATTCCTCACATATATTGCATGAGCGTCAACTTCAAAAAAAAAGGAAGTTAAGAGAGGCTAGTGCAATAAAAAGGCCGAACTGAAATATTAGATTTAAGAAACACCTTCAGGCTCTTGCATGTTGCTGTTCTCAGGGTTAGAACTGAAAGGTGGTACATCTGTGACAGGAGTAGGAGCAGGAGGAGACTGCTTCTCTGGTTTGGGCGGAGCAGGCCTAGTAGGAGGTGCAGGAGCAGGCAATGGAACTTCTTTCACGACCTTGACCTGCAAGGAGAAATTGTAATATTTTGTTAAAACAATGCAGGAAAAGTGAATAAATCACCTTCAACCAAACAGGCAACAGGCTATTCAGTTATTTCAAAGCAAACAAATACCATCTCCACAAGCATAACAATTTTTGCACTACAGTTTCCTTGTCAGACTCTCTGAAATTTCATGATACTAAAGGCATACATCATGCTTCCAGACAAGTTTTGCACATCACATGAACGCTCTTCCAGAGTGATCGGAGTCCAGGATAGTGCTTCCAGGCTAGCTGAGTTCATACATAACAACAGATATTGGATTGACTATCATTTATCTATAAACCGTCGACATGCAAATAAAAATTGCACAACATATAGGATAAAGTTATAAACAAGATGGCTAATACTGCATCATCCATGAACAGGCAAAAATGCATAAGCAGCAAGTGAGTTTAAAACATGAGGGAGTAGCTTTTGAATGAAAACCTACAATTGAGGCGTATGACTTCTTTGGTGCCTCCTCCTGCAACACTGGGGCAACTGTAGCTGCCACCACAGGTGCCACATTGTTTGGAACTTCATTTATCACTTCAGGAACAGGTTGTTCCTCATCCACTACTACCTCTGGGGGTGGATTGTAAACCTCAGCCTCGTCCTCCTCCTCAGGCTGAGGCACTGATCGGTCCACAACATGATGTTCCTGTGGTGGCACAGCTTCTGCAAACAGGCAAAGAAGAGTGTTGTTATCATCTGCGGATCTGGCTCATGAAAAACACGACTAAACTGCAGGCTCTGCTTTACACACCATGATCATCAGGAATGGCAGGCTCCACAGCAGGAGTAGCTGTGCCGTTGGCAAGTGGAGCAGCCACAGGCGGGACCACAGCATCCACCTCTGGCTGCGCCTCAACGGCTGCAGGGGCAGGGATGTCCCCGACGAAGCGGAAGATGTCGTTGAGCACGAAGTAGCCCTTCTCCTGCGGGGCGAGGAAGAAGGACTGCGAGAACTCGCGGCGCACCCCGTCACGGCCGGTGAGGTGGCCAGTGACGAGCACAGTGACGCCGCCGCCTAGCGACTCCTGCGAGTCCACCGTCCTGATCTCCGCCTTGGACACGTCCATCTCCATAATCCTCTCGCTGATCGCCTGCGTGCGTAGCCACATAACAACGAGGGCCCCAACAAAAACCCCTCAGCATCGCGATCGAAATGGAACCAAAAGCGCCAGATCTGGGCGCGCGGGGGCGGTAGGGGCTCACCTCCATGGTGGTGACGGAGTCCATGCCGGCGGCTCCGGCGGCGGACGAGGGGCGGGCGAGGCGGCTGGCGTCCTGGTAGAAGCGGTACACCAGATCCGGCGACTGGTGCAGCACGAGGTAGTACTGCTGCACGAACGCGTTGCCCACCTGCGCTCGCACACAGAGGAGACACTAGATCAGCTCCCGGAACACGGCGAAAACCCCGCCGGAGTCTCGCTCGGCCTGAATGAGAGCGGCGGCGGGGAAGGCTGCTTACCACTTGCGCAGACGGCGGCGCCTCGGGGGCGGGGGAGGCAGGCTGCGGCGGCGCGGCCATGGGGGCGCTGGATCGAGGGAGAGGGGAGGCCTAGGGTTTTGGGGGAGGCGCGGCGGCGGGTGCGGCGCGCGGCTCCCGTGCGCGTGCGGCGGCGTGTGGGGTCTGGTGGCGAAGGAGATGGAGGCGGAGGGGAGGGAGAGGTGTGTGTGTGCGCGCTCCTATGAGGCGAAGGCGGGTGAGCAGGCAGAGGCGTCTGGGGTCTGGGGCTTACGCGTACGGCCGGATCTGGAGCCGCCGTGATCTGATTGATGTCTCTCGTCTGTGAACCGCGTGCTGTGAAATGTGAATTGCACGCTAGCAGCTGCTGGACGCCTGATTCACCGCGAAAAAATTGGCCAAGTCACGAACACGTTACCGTACGCGGCGAGCGTCTCCGACCAAATGTTGGATTCACAACGTTGTGCAATACTCCCCGTCTCAAGTTAAATGATTTGATTTGCATTGTAATCAAGATCAAGATTATAAAAAAAATACTAGCACTTATATCTAAGCACAAAATAAGTATAATCAATAATTACAAAATAAATTTTTATAGTAATCTTATTTACAAACATGAATGTTAATCCTATTCATTGTAAATTTTGTTAAACTTAAACTTATTTGACCAGCATAAATTCCATGATTATATTTTTTTACAATGGAGGGAATAGAAGCTACTAGCATGTTTGGATAGAGAAATGTCACAACATTTTCAATAACCTCTGTAAACTTTATTGTCTAACCGTTGTTTGAGTAAAAGTCATTTTTTATATATCTTTATACCTTTTCAACAAACTTTGTTTATCTTGTGCGTACTCTAAAGACCATATTCGCTCTCCATATTTGACTAACAAGAAATCCGGAATGAGGGTCTGTAATTGGAGATCCAATAATAAGGGTTGTTGCATGTTATTTTTTCATGAAATTCTCTATTCCTATATATTAGGAAATATATAAAGAATCTATTAGAGTCGCTCTTATAGTTAGCTACAAATAATATTAGTAGATCCAAACAAAATGTTAATACAGACTAACTATTAGCTAGATGCTGCTAACTATTAGTCTCACTAATAGGTTTAGGACTGTTAATAAGTGCAAATAGTGCCACCAACTTATTAGCAACATGTTAGGAGATCCATGGAGCTAACACTTAGCTGGTAATAATTAGCTCCTTTAGATCTAAATAGGTCTAGCTAATAGTCCAGTTAATTGTTAGCAAATAACTAATTAACAACTAAAAGTTAGACCATTTATAAGAGAGGGTGTCTTACTAGTTGAGCCAAACCATCTAATAGCAACTAATAGTTAGCTAGCGCTAATATTTTTTTCTCGAAACAAACTAGCTAATAGTTACGTAGCTAATTACAACTAATAGTTAGCTAGATAGTTATTAATACCTATAATGTATTTAAACGAGACCTTACATGGATACAGAGTCTTGTACCAATAATTAGCTACTAAGAGCATCTTAATTAGTTCCCAAAAAAGCCGGTAAATCAATGAGGTTTTCCAAATGACTTTAAAAGTAAAGAGCAAGTTCCTCCAACATTTTTAAAAAATTCTTTCGCAAAACATATAGAAGGCAATTTTATATCAGAAATACCGAACTAGTTTCATATCATATTTTTCTTTCCCTCTTCATAAATCTGCAGTGCATTGCCTAGTTTACAACTTAAATATTGAGATAAATAGATAACAGTGTTTTGCTTAGTGTATATTATTTGTATGTGATAATGCATTGTTAGTTGGATAGCTTGCATGTTGAAAAAAATCGCTAGTTAACCTTTAAAATTGGATGTGTATAACAAAGGTTAAGATCAAACTCCTTATGCTTCTTCTCCCTCTTTTTTTTTTTCTTTGTGTGTTCGAGGAAGCAGACAGTAGCAACTTTGACGGGCTTCGGCTGAACCCAAAAAAAAAAAAATCAAATTGCATAAGAACTCAGGCGGGCTACCCTGGCCCATCACAACAGCCAGTCTGCCAGGCAGGCCGTGCGTGCGTTACGGTCTATTGGCAGCCACGTCTATTGGTAGCCAGGCAGGCCCATCACAAGACCGGAGGGAGCCAGGCGCTCTCCCAAGAAGAGGCCCACGAACTGGGGGTCTATTGGCAGCCACGTCTCCGGGCGGAAAGCGTCGAGCAGCCCACGTTACGGTCATGGCAAGTCGGACCCCACTTCCCACCACGACCCGACCCGTGCCGGTGCCACGTGTATACCCACGCAAAAGCCGTTACCCCCAGCCTCGTCTCGTCCTGGGCTCTCAAAAGATCACAGAGAGAGAAAACGAAACGCCGTTGCCTCGCCTCCCCTCCCCTCCCCTCCCTCTCCCTCCGGTCCCTTTGCCTCCCTGGTGCCCGTCACGTTCACCTCACCTCGTTCGCCAGCCCGCCCGCTCGTTCGCCGCCGGCGTCGCCCAGCTCGGCTTCCCGCTGTCCGCCGCCCGCGGAGGCCAGCCAGGCCCCCCGGGCCGCCCGCTCGGTCCGCGACGGAGGCAAGGTAACCGCCGCCTTTCTCTCGATCGATCGCCTGTCCCGCGCCGATCGGCTGGGCACGCCATTGCGTCCCCGCGCGGCGCTTTTCCCATTCCTCTTTGGTTAGGTTTAGGCGGCGACGTATTCAAGAACATGCCGGTGCCCTTCTTTTTTTTTTCATTTTCGTTTTCTTTTCGGGGGAGAGGGAAAAATTCCCTCGATTTTCTGGGTCCGCGAGATTGGGTTTCGCTCTCTGTTCCCGTCGCGTTAGTTCGGCTCCACGCGGTTTGCGCCCGTGCTTCACGGGCAGTTCGGTCACCAGCGTTCCAACGTCGATTTTTCGTTCTGAGATCGCATTCTGGCTCTGTTTCCGCCCTCCCTCTACAACTGAGTTGTCGAAAGTATGAAGATTTTCTTTACTTGGATTCACTACTCCCCCTTATTTTTTTTAGATATTAGATACTACAGTAGGATAAACAACTGTTGTATGCTATCCGTTGTTCTTGTTCACTGTTCCATACATACTTTCCTTTTTTTTTTTGTCCTCTCTCTGCCCTGTTTCTGGGGTAGGTTCCTGGCGTATATTTGAGGCTTTCTTTACTCCTTTCTGTGGCGTGTTCAAAAGTTTCCTTTTCTTTCACGAGTCAAGGCCCAAAATGTGCTGGCAAGATTAATGCATCCCTTGCAGGTTGCGAATCGGGTACCTTTCTCATCTGCGTATCTCTGTTCATCTTGTGGGCAAATGGGAGAATCATTCTTCTTCCTCAACTTGGAGGTCCGGATTTTAGATTGGCTAGTATATTCTTTTTTCGGTTACTTTCAATTGTCTTTCCTTGTTCAGTTTTTTTTTTTCAGTCATGTTTAAGCAACTGACAGGATGCATATGCTTCTTTGGATTTGCTTTGATGTGGGATTATTTGTTTCTGCTCTTTTGGTATGCCTCCATTCTTGATGATGAATGACGCCTTATGTATGTTCATGGGTATAAATGCCCCACACGTGATATTTAACAAATCAATATCTTCATTGGACTTCATAGAAAGAAATTTAAGTTTGAGGTGTGGTAAGTTTGGTGCAGAGGGAAGGCGTTAGAAGCGATCCAACTTTGGGACTTTATACTCATTTCCCTTAAGTTGGATAAAAACACAGTTCATGTGCTTTTCTTACGCAAAACAAATGAAAACCTGTAAACAACAACAACAACAACCAAGCCTGTCAGTCCCAAGCAAGTTGGGGTAGGCTAGATTTGAGACCCAACAAACCACCCTCGGTCACGGTTCAGGCACGTCGATAGCCAATTTCCAAGCACTCCTATTCAGACACAGATCTCTAGGTATATCCCATTCTTTCAAATCTCTTTTTATTGCCTCCTCCCATGTCAACTTTGGCCTTCCTCTGCCTCTCCTCACATTATTATCTTGACTTAGAACTCCATAATGCACTGGTGCCTCTGGAGGTCTCCTTTGGACATGGCCAAACCACCTCAACCGATGCTGGACAAGCTTCTCTTCGATAGGTGCTACCCCTAGGCGATCACGAATATCATCATTCCGCACTCGGTCCATCCTCGTGTGACCACAAATCCAACGCAACATACGCATTTCTGAAACACTCAGTTGTTGAACATGTCTTCTCTTTGTGGGCCAGCATTCTGCTCCGTACAGCATAGCGGGTCTAATCGCTGTTCTATAAAACTTGCCTCTTAGCTTTTGTGGTATCCTCTTGTCACAGAGAATGCCAGAAGCTTGGCGCCACTTTATCCACCCAGCTTGGATTCTATGGCTGACGTCCGTATCAATATCTCCATCCCTCTGTAGCATCGATCCCAGATACCGAAAGGTATCTTTCCTAGGCACTATTTGACCTCCCAGACTCACGTCTCCCTCCTCCTATACAGCAGTGCCAAAGTCGCATCTCATGTATTCGGTTTTAGTTCTGCTTACTCTAAAACCTTTAGACTCAAGGGTCTGCCGCCACACCTGTAAAATGTGAATAAATACTATTTGCTCGGCCTTTAGCTGTTCTCTCTGTTTCATGAAAACCACTGTACTTAGTTTTGTCAATCAGAAAACTTCAGTTTAGTAAAGTCCACTTTGCTTTACTTTTGGGTATTCGCTGTCAGAAGTTAAGTAATCCTTGGCCCTTTTCTTGTGGTGTCATATCCCTGATCATTCGTCTTTATGCAATGCAAGTATAATCTTTTTTTTTTCTCTAAGGGCTTCCTTTCTCCGGCATGTAGGCTATGAGTTGGGAAGGTCTGAAGTCTACTATCTGTTCGGTATTAGGAAGGACGTGAAATAAAAGTATCATATTCAAAGTGTTCATTGTGATTCCGAGAAGTTTTTTATTTTTCTGTTGTGGATTTAAACCAGAAACCGAAACTCCAAGAAATCTTAGGTTATTTATTTCATTTATGGCATCTTCAGATGAATGAATAAAAATAATGTTTGTTGTAATCAAATATTCATTTTTTCTCATAAGGAACATTGGAACAATGAGTTGTGTGGTTCTTTAATAGTTATCTGGACGGTTTTCTTCCGTTTTTGTTACTTATTCGTATACCTTGGATTGTAGAAATTGGTTCTTTTATAGTACTTGACAGAAAAATCTCTTCCAGACATGGTGGCGTCTTTAGACAATGTGAGGGGCTTGACCTTGGCCATGTCATCTAGTGCATTCGTTGGTTCTAGCTTTGTGATCAAGAAAGTTGGATTGAAGAAGGCTGGGGATAATGGGGTGCGAGCAGGTTGTGCCTCTTCTAAGCTTTCTTTTATTGAGGCATCATAAAAGCTATTTAATTAGGACAAACCATTGATAATGTATAGTGTTGTTCAAGCTGAGCTTCACATGAACATAACTCTTAATGCTTGGTTAATGATGTATTTGTCTTTTGGGCTTTTATGTACATCCTGTGGATGATTCTGATTTCCTTTGTTATGCTGATACACTGCAGCTTCTGGAGGTTTCTCATATCTATATGAGCCGCTATGGTGGTTGGGAATGATAACTAGTAAGTGTCAATTGAAATCATGTTTTGATGGGAATTAGCAATTACATCATACTTTCTATATATTACTTCTGGTTAGTAGTACACTTGTACTGCTATATCTGTAGCTCATTGCAGTTCCATTTTTAAGTTCTGTTGTTGATGTATATCTTATTGATATGCCTTTTAAGATGATTGGTTTCATGATTTCCTGAATTGTGTGACACAACTTTAGTAAGTCACAGTTGATTGTAATTATTAATTCTCCACTTATGCACTTGCCCTGTATTATCTTAGAGCGGTAAAATTGGGTTTGTCTTAACTAAAGCTCCAACATGCAAATACCTATATTGACTAGATTAGCACTTGGATCGCTCCATGCTGCTAGTGTTTTGCATCTGTCGACATAAATGCCAGATGATCCAAGAGTTCTGCATCAGTTTTTTTTTAATCGTAGTAAACTGTTTGTAGAACACGCTCCACATATTTGATACTGTATTAAGTATAAGACATGCACTAGTAATAGTCAACCATGTTGGATATGTTCTATTCGAAATGAACAGAGCAGCATGCATATTTTTTTAACTTGAATCTTGGCAAACCTCTCATGCATTAGTTCTAAAAGGACTATGTACATGGGCTTCAACTAACCTTGCTGTTTGAATCCTGTCATGGCAGTTTTAGTTTTATGAATGGTAGAAATCCAAAAGGTTTGTTAAGAGTCTACTGACTTGCATTGCCAGTACTTGGAGCAATAAGGGGATGTCTTCTGATGAAGAATCACTAGAAAAAAAAATCCAGAGCATATAATCAATTACCCTTTATTTTCTTTTCAATTTGAAGGGTAGGACTGTAGGACACTACTGCTATAATACCAGTGAAGTATAAAACAGTATTTCTGGCAGTCATACTTGTATGTTTAGAAACATTGTGTAATGATGAAACAGAAGCTCACTCTTACTAATCATTTTGTTTTACCTTGCAGTGATTCTAGGCGAGGTAGCCAATTTTGCAGCATATGCATTTGCCCCTGCCGTCCTTGTCACTCCTCTAGGAGCTCTAAGCATCATATTTAGGTAGTGCTTTGCCATCTTTGCAAATTTCCTTACACCTAGTGTTGTGTTCCTGTTTAATGTTTGGTTCATGCAGTGCAGTGCTCGCACACTTCATTCTGAAAGAAAATTTGCACATGTTTGGCATTGTTGGTTGCATACTATGTGTTGTTGGTTCCATTGGTGTAGTTTTGCATGCCCCAAAAGAGAGAAAAATTGATTCTATGAAGGAAATATGGCATCTTGCAACACAGCCAGGTAGCTAACTGATCTGTCACTATGGAATTCAATTCTAGAAAAACTTTGCTGACCTTTTTCTTGGCAGCCCTTGTTCTGGTTTACTGGACTCTATGTTTATATGTACGCATCATTTCTGACTTACAGGTTTTATTGTTTATTCATGCGTGGCGGTGGCCTGCGTTCTTTTTTTGATATTCTGGGTTGTTGAACGCTCTGGACACAGATTGATGCTTGTTTACATAGCAATCTGTTCATTAATGGGATCTCTTACGGTACATGAGAATTCCATCACCTTAATATTAGATTATCTAAAAAATCGCTCTTTTGTTTTTTATTAACATAATTTTATGACTGGGCAGGTTATCAGTGTAAAAGCAGTTGCCATTGCTTTAAAGCTATCATTTAGTGGATCAAATCAATTCATCTACGTTCAGACATGGTTCTTCATAGTAGTAGTCACTATTTGCTGCTTGGTGCAGTTAAACTACTTAAACAAGGTATCAAAGTGTTCTGGTGTATGGATACATTCTTGAAATTTGTTATGTGGAATTGTTGCAATCCGACGATAATGTTATTGTGAGCTATGCATGATTTTAATCAATTTATTTCATTGTTATTCTCAGTCATGCCTTAAGACAATTGATACATATTTTGCATCATTTATATTTGGTTAACTTGTCTAATTTCATTTCACTATGCGATAAAAATCACCCTGTAACATCTTATTTTTGCATATTTCTTGATCTGTCTCAGTTTCCAGACTTATTTCTTCTTGAGTATATTAAACTGATATTCTGAGCAATCACACACATTCAAACAAATATATATCTTTAAGCATGGCATTGGTTAAGAACTTAAGATGAAATCCCTTCAGAATTTTTGTCCACATCTGGAAATAATGCGACTTTCTTGTAACCCTTGCTAGTTGTCCATTGAATCATAAATAACCCACGATTCATTTTTGAAGATGGAAAAATATGGTATTGAAGTTAATAACCAGGATGACATAACATGCAAAGAGAAATCGATGTTAAACTTGTCTTGCAACTCTTAATTGTGTTTTGTTTTCATCCTCTTGTTACTTTGTAGGCTCTGGACTCATACAACACGGCTGTGGTTTCTCCTGTATACTACGTGATGTTCACCATTCTTACCATTTTTGCAAACATGATCATGTACAAGGTGATTTCATCGCCCACTTGTGTATATTTTTTGTATGGTATATTGGTCATAATTTTTTTCGTTATTTCCTGCTCGCTGCCATATCAATGGAATACTAGTTCGATGTTATTGTTGGAATGAGTGATTGGATTATTGGGCTAACCCTAGGAAGGGTAGCTATATAGAAAGTCATACATGGGCCTCATGGGTCTAATACTCACATACTCCAACACCCCCCGCAGTCTGAACTACCGGCACAGCGGAGTTGCAGGCTGGACACGAAAAGAAGTACAACCCACGAGCCCCCAACAGACACAACTAGCCATCGGTGATGTTGAGGCTGGAGCGGAACTCGGCGAAGGTCGAGGACGGGAGACCCTTGGTGAAGATGCCGGCGAACTGGGAGGTAGTCGGCACGTGGAGAACCCGAACATCGCCGATGGCGACCCGATCACAGACGAAGTGTAGATCAATCTCCACATGTTTGGTCCTCTGGTGCTGCACAGGGTTGGTGGAGAGGTACACCGCACTGACGTTGTCGCAGTAGACCAGCGTGCTCCGGGAGAGAGGGCTGTGAAGCTCGGCGAGAAGCTGCCGGAGCCAGGAAGCCTCAGCCACGCCGTTAGCAACAGCGCGGTACTCCGCCTCGGCACTGGAACGGGAGACGACCGGCTGGCGCTTGGACGACCAGGACACCAGGTTGCCGCCCAGGAAGACGGTGTAGCCAGAGGTGGAGCGCCGAGTGTCCGGACACCCGGCCCAGTCCGCGTCAGTGTAGACGACCAGCTCGGTGGAGGGGGACCGGTGAAGAAGCAACCCGTAGTCGACGGTGCCGCGGAGGTAGCGGAGAAGGCGCTTGAGAGTAGTCAGGTGGGGCTCTCGGGGATCGTGCATGTGAAGACAGACCTACTGCACAGCGTAGGTGATGTCCGGCCTAGTGAAGGTGAGGTACTGAAGTGCACTAGCGAGACTCCGGTACGCAGTGGGGTCTGCCACTGGGCTGCCCTCGTCCTCTGACAGCTTGCCCTGTGTGTCAACCGGAGTGGAGCAGGGCTTGCAGCCAGTCATCCCTGCTCGCTCCAGGATATCAAGAGTGTACTGCCGCTGGTGAAGAAGAAGCCCGGTGAGACGAGGCTCAATAGTGACCCCGAGAAAGTGGTGGAGCACACCCAGATCCTTCAGAGGAAACTCCTGCTGTAGGGTGCTGATGATGCGGCGGAGTAGGGAAGGACAGGAGGCTGTGAGGACAATGTCATCAACATAGAGCAGCAAGTACGCAGTCTCAGCTCCATGGTGGTAAATAAATAGGGACGTATCTGACTTGGCCTCCACAAAGCCCAGCGTCACCAGGAAAGCAGCAATCCGAGAGTGCCATGCCCGAGGGGCCTGCTTGAGGCCGTAGAGAGACTTGTTGAGCCGGCAGACCATGTCAGGACGAGAAGAGTCAACAAATCCCGCCGGCTGACTGCAGTAGCCTGTCTCGGTGAGAGTCCCGTGTAGGAAGGCATTCTTGACATCCAGCTGATGCACTGGCCAGGAGCGAGTAAGAGCCAGTGAGAGCACCGTGCGGACGGTCGCCGGCTTCACCACAGGACTGAAGGTCTCATCGTAGTCAACCCCAGGGCACTGAGTGAAACCTCGGAGAACCCAGGGAGCCTTGTACCTCTCAAGGGTACCATCAGCCCGCCGCTTGTGTGTCCAGATCCACTTGCCGGTGACGACGTTGGCGCCTGGCGGACGAGGCACTAGATCCCATGTCTGGTTGGCGAGGAGAGCCGCGTACTCCTCTTCCATCGCACGGCGCCAGTGAGGGTCCAACAGGGCGGCGTGGACGGAAGAGGGTACAGGAGAGACCTGCGGGTCGCCGAGCATCGCCGCAAGAGCCCGGGACCGCAGGGTACCAGCCGCGTGCCGTATCACCATTGGGTGAACATGAGGCGGGTCGTGGTGAAGGAGCGGCGGGTGGTACACCGGCGACACGACACGTGCAGCTGGGGGCCACGGCGGTGGAATAGGCGTAGCCGGCGGAGAGGAGGCCACCGGTGGTGTCAGTGTCGTCGGTGGAGGAGACACCACCGGTGGTGACCGAGGCAGCGGCGTCGCTGGCGGAGAAGAGGCCACCCCCGGTGGCGGAGGCAGCTGGACCACCCGCGCCCGGCGCTGGTAGACGCGCACCGGCTGGGCGAAGCGCGCCGGTGGTGCAACGGACACCGGCGTCCCCGGGCCCGCGTCGGGCGTAGTGGCAGGAGCCGCCCGGAGGGGCGAGGCCACCGGACCCATGCAAGGCGTCGAGTCAGGGGCGGCACTAGGGGCGGCGAGCCGGGATACGGTGCCGGTGAAGGGCACGGTGGGGCAGTACCTGCAGGAAAAGGCGGCAAAGGTGGCTGGACCACCGGGTTAGTGGGAAACAGCGAGGAGAGGTCGAGGTCAGGGGCGGAAGCCGGTGTGGTAGTGGTGGAGAAGGGGAAGACAGACTCATCAAACACACGTGGTGAGAGATGAGAACCCGACGGGAGGTGAGGTCATAGCACCGGTAACCCTTGTGATCCGGGGAGTACCCGAGGAAGACACACAGAGGCGACCGGGGAGCCAGCTTGTGGGAAGCGGTGGCAGTGGTTTTAGGGTAGCACGCACACCCGAAGACCCGAAGGTGGTCATACCGAGGAGGGGTGCCAAAAAGAGCGTGGTGTGGCGTGGAAGCTGGGCAGGCAGCGGAAGGAAGACGGTTAAGGAGGTAGGTGGAGGTGTGAAGACTCTCTGCCCAGAAGCGAGCAGGAAGGGACGCCTGGAGCAGAAGGGTGCGCATGATGTCGTTCGTGGTGCGAATCATGCGCTCAACCTTGCCGTTCTGGAAGGAGGTATAAGGGCAAGACATACGCAACTGGACACCGTGAGAGAGGAAGAAAGCACGGGAGGTGGAGTTATCGAACTCACGACCATTGTCACGCTGGACAGCCTTGATGGTAAGGCCGAATTGCGTAGACACCCAGGCGAAAAATTGGAGAATAGTGGCAAAAGCCTCAGACTTTGCACGCAAGGGAAAAGTCCACGAATAATGAGAGAAATCATCAACCACCACCAAATAGTATTTATACCCAGAAATACTCATGACAGGAGATGTCCATAGGTCGCAATGTACAAGGTCAAAAACATGAGCCGCATGTGAAGAAGTGTAAAAAGGAAGGCGAACATGGCGGCCCAGCTGGCACGCATGACACAAGTGCTCATTGTGAGCTCGAGTACAACGAATGTCGGAGCGACGACTAAGCTGCATCAGAGCATCACGTCCAGGATGGCCGAGACGGCGGTGCCAAGTAGTGGAGGAAGGCGTGGTGGCGAAAGCAGCTGACAAAGGAGCCGGCGATGAAGAGGAAGAAGACGCCAGAAACCGAAGGGTGTAAAGGGGCCCCGAGCTGTCACATCGGAGCAGAGGACGCCGAGTAGCCAAATCCTTCACAGTAAGACCAGAAGAGTCAAATTCAACAGAACAGGAATTGTCAGCTGTAAAGCGGCGAATAGAAAGGAGGTTGTGGACCATAGAAGGAGCAACAAGAACACCAGGAAGACAAAACGAGCCATGAGCGCTGGCGGCCCCCACGGACGTGACAGGAAGACACGACCCATTTGCGACCATGATGGACGAAGGAAGAGAGGAAGAAGGAGGGCGGACAGAAGAGAGTATACCGGGGTCGGGAGTGGTGTGGTAAGTAGCTCCAGAGTCAGCGACCCACGTCCGGAGGTGAGCGTAGCGGTCACTGAGACGTTGAGGACCAGGATGCGGTCCTCCACGGGCCAGCCAAGGTCGCTGAGGGAGTTCGCCATGCCCTTCATCTTGCGGCAGAAGTCGCTGACGGAGAGGTCGCCCTGGACGAAGGTCCGGAAGCTCGCATCGAGACGCAGAGCCCGGGCCTCGGCGTTGCCCAGAAACTGGTCCTCGAGCGCCAGCCAGGCCCCGCGACCCCGCGGGTGGCCAGCCCCCGGCGGGCGCGGGCGGCTCGCCCCCGGCGGCCCGCGCCGGTGCCCTGGCCGCCCGCGTCGGCACCCGCGCCTGAGCCGGCCGGGGGGCCGCAGCCCACGCCCTCCGCCAGGAAAAGACCGGCGGTGGCGGCGCGGGCCGGCTGGCCGGCGGCGTGCTAGGCCCAGGTAGGGTAGGGGAGGGGAGGGGAGGGAAGGAGGTGAAGTAGGTTGGAGGAGGGGGGGGAGGCCGACCGCCGGCCATGGTGGCCAAGGGAGGCGATGGCTGTGCAGGGGAGGGAGGGGATGAGAGAAACCCTAGCTTGTTACCATGTTGAAATGAGTGATTGGATTATTGGGCTAACCTTAGGAAGGGTAGCTATATAAAAAGTCATACATGGGCCTCATGGGCCTAATACTCACGTACTCCAATAGTTATTGTGATGTTATGGTTTATTGTTCTAGAATCTAGATAGATAATTTGCATCTTAAAGTGAGTATATGAAATATGAAACTAGATGTCTTCTATTCTCTTTTAGCTTACAAACTATATGGCCATAAACTGCTAATATGTTTCTAAGACTAAAAAAGTTACATTGTCTGCAACCACAAGACATGCAAGCAAAGTGATGAGGATTGAAAAAAAAAACTGGTTTTCAAAGAAATTCAAATCAAAATTATTTATCAGCATGCCTTGTTTCATTTGGTCTTCCATTGCAGGGTTCCAGGTAGATTGTCCTGTAAAACTGATGTTTGTTTGTCATGGTTTTTCTTCCTATAGGACTGGGCCACGCAGACTGCAACACAGATCGCAACACAGCTATGTGGGTTCGTGACCATTGTCGCGGGGACTTTTCTGCTTCACAAGACTAGGGATATGGGGAATCCACCACCACCTGACCAAATGTGCTTGGAAGAAACAGGGGAATGTGCTCCACGGTCAATGAACAGCTCTAGCTGAACACACATGAGATGTTAAAATCTCAGAACATCTATGGATCGAATTGGGGTTTTGAGCTGTATGGTGACCTTTGTAGATATACTAGGAAAGATTGAACGTTGGAGTGCCTAGTAGTTGGACATACCGATGAATTTTTACATTTTCTGCACCAAGAAAGAATGAACTGTATGAAAGCATCGGAATCATGCCAAGATATAGGATTCAAAATCTATATAGATGGGTCGTTGACCTTTTTATTTAGAGTTCAAGGGACTTAAGGCCCGTTTGGATCCATTAGCTGCTAAGTTAGCTAAATTAACTGCTCTTTAACTAGTTATTAGTTTGGTCCAACTAGTGAAATAGTTGCTAGTTGGGTATTCAGCTATCTTTGTTTAATAGCTTGTTATGCCAGTGTAGAGTATGACAGACACACCCAGGACCTTGTTTCCCCCATAATCATATCCTATGTGTTCTTAACCCTCACCTTCTTGTGGTCCAATAGAAGATTATATCACGAGCCTCGTTTGCTTGCATTAGTCTAAATGAGGCCTTGTCAGAAGGCAAAAGTTTCATTGTTTTCATGTGGATAATGTTCATGGCCTGGCCGGACCCTGGAGCTCGAGCTGGCGGCACCACGGAGGCGCAGAGAGCGCCGGGACAGCACTAGCGGTAGCTGCCAGATTGATTCAAAGGCAGTCACCAAAAAAAAAAAAAAATTGATTCAAAGGCCAAGGCATCATATAAAAGCAGAGGTTTGCTGCTCACCTGCCCCACTGGATCTACCCTTGGATTCGAGTGGAATTTGCGTTGTAGGTTGTTATTCTAGGTATATTTGGGAAACACGCTGCAGAATTTGGCACCTCAGCGTCTACGGACGCGTACGCTCCGATAGGAGAAATGCACGCGTACGCTTCGATAGGAGTCAATTGCAGCCTCTTTGCAATGCAAGAATTTCACAAAAATCTTACACAATTAGTTCATTTTCACAGGAAGAAAACATAGAAAACAGAGAAAATTCATTCAATCCGAAGAGAGCCTCGTTGTCTACTAGGCGCTCTCTGGTTAGCAGTCAATTTGACACCAGCACGGTGAGAATGTGACACAAAAAATACAGTGACATTGGAGAGCTTCAATATACAATTAGTATTTAGTGCTTTTTGTAAATGCTTTGAGCAAAGATGAGTGCATACATCAGACACTTTTACTTCTTGGATCCATGTGAACAAAAATATATCAGACTTTGGCATATACACACCATACTGTGGAGATGACATACACAGCGATAATAATGCTCACGTAGTAATGTGGCTAATATTACTTTAATCATAACTTAATGGCATACATTATGAGCTAGAAAGAATTGTGGTGGTCCCTTTGTACTTGAGAAACTCCTTGGATCTCTACAGAAAATGTGCTTGCAGCATATATGTGCCACGTTTCTTCTTGTGGCAGTCTCTAGTTCTAATGGACAAACTGCTCGGTTTTCCGTGGAAGAATGGAGAAATTCTTCGATGCAGATAATTAAGCCTCTCTATGGTGGTGCAAAATTGCATTGACGAATATACGAGTCATCATAGTCCACATACTTTGTCCAAAGGTGCCTGAACTGGTTCATACCGATGTCAAGCCAGGGCTTCATGTTGCCATTGAAATGCACAACAGCAGCATTTCTAATCTCCTCCATGCTGATGCTTGGATTGTATCCAAGTCCAAGAACATGCCAAGACTTCTCCAGAGGTTTTGTGGTGGAGTAGAAAGTGATTAAGCCTGGGGGTAGCGTTCCTAGCTTCCATAATGTCCGGTTCTCATTCTGAAAATGACTTGGAAGTCATCAATAATAAATAATGAATAGTGGAAAAAGGAGTATTGGCTAAAATTCCTTGAATCACAGCAAACTACGACGGGGTTACATGGATTGACTTAAAACATTAGGGGGATGGGTACGGTGACTTCAACTCTTCAACGAGCCATGCGTTAACTAAACAAGATCAATAGTTTGACTAGCTACAGCTGTTGCTGCTGAACATTAACCGAGGTAATATTGTACCTGAGCTATGGAGATTATCTTATCAAACACAACAGCTGTCTATCATTTATCAGCTAATAAGAATATAAATTCTAAAATTTCGAATAAGAGAAACTATAACGGTTACCTGATTCTGCCAATAATGGTACTGCTCAGTACACTTCTCCCTCCTCCAAGAATCAAGATCAAAGAAATTCATCCCGTATGCCCATCCACAGGCATTAGGATTAAACTTTGCTTTGATAAGGGGGTGTGAGAAGTTCATATACTGTGCATATCGATGAAAAGATCCAAAGCATGTTTCTACTGCCCCATTCACTTTCCCATCCATGTCAATCTTCCAGAATCCTGTAAGATCCCTCTGTACCACAACATCATCATCCAGGAAAAGAATCCGGTGTAGCTTTGGGTACATCTCCGGCAAATAGAATCGCAAGTGATTAAGCATAGACAGATATTTGGGATTCCTAAACTTCATATTGCTAGCATCTTTGGTGGCATTCTCAAGCTTGTTCTCGAAATAGAATTTCTGGAGGTTTGCTGACTCCAGTTGCCGGAGCACAGAAACGTATGAGGAGTTAAGAAATTTGTAATCCTCAAATGCTTTGACCTCATAGCGTGCACCTTTTAAGTCCATTCGGCGTATTATCACCTGCAAACACATTTCATAAACTCTTAAATTCACTCACAACAGAAACTATTAGTGCAATGATGATATGAATCAAATTCACTCTGGTAAAGGAAGTACTTAGACAAATTGGAGCCAGTATATTTTGGTGATTAGCACAATAGTACTCAACATTTCAACTGGGTTGATCTCTACTCGCTAACTCACCATATCTTAAGGAAAAAGAAAACATCGGTGGGAAAAATTCAGTACTCAATCAGCCAGTCGCCATCAGCAGTCCTGAACATGCGATCTGTCCCAACAAGGAATTATTTACCAAAATCTTTTATGTGACAAGATTTGGTTATCTATGACTTGTTTAGGGCTATGTGCCTAGTTCTGCTTGTGCACTGCAACTTGTAATATCTTTTGGGTAGTAACTTAGAGCTCTGCTTACACTGTAGATATGCTAGTAACTGGAAAAAAACAAATAGAAAGCAGTGTTCAGGGCATGGCAGATTTCTTGCAAATGCAGAACAGAGAAAATACGGCATCACATTCTAGAGAAACAATCCCAAGTCCGAAACTCGGAAACAGAACGCAGCAAACCTGCATGGCACCGAGGTTCATCCGATCGGTGACAACATGGAAGACGTGCTTAGAGGAGTCGTTGGAGTTGGTGACGGCGGAGCGCACGACGCATGAGGCCGCGAGCACGTTGTCGGAGAAGATGGCATAGTGAAAGAGCGCGGGGTCATCGAGCGCCCGCGGCGGCGGCACCGGGTCCGCGTAGTGGTCGGGCCTTGCGATCCGCTCGGCAATGAGGCGGACGGCGAGGCAGTGGAGCGGCTTGGGGATGGACTTGGCGGCGATGAGGGATGCGAAGGCGCCGCGCTTCTTGGCGCGCGCAAGCAGCTCGTTCTGAGCGAAGATGGTATCCTTGAGGCGCTGGATCTTGAGCTGCGGGTCGAAGAGCGGCTTGGAGTCGGCGATGGCGGCGCGCGCGGCGCGGATGAGGTCCTTGGCCTGGAGATCGAGCTGGCGGGAGGACGAGGAAGCGTTCGCGGAGGCGGAGGAAGGGTCGGAGGCGGAGGCGGATTCGGCGGCTATGGAGAGGGCGCGGAGCGTGTTGGTGAGGTTGCGGTGGAGCGAGGAGAGGAGGCGGAGGTGCCGCGCGCGGTCGAGGTGGAGCCTGCGCGACGCCGCAGCGAGCGCGGCGGCGGACGCGGCCGCGTCCGAGGCCGGCTTCCGGATCTGCTCCGCCCGAAGGCGGTCCCCATTCACGGCCGCGGACCCGGCCCCGCCCCCTGCGGCCGCGGGCGCCGCGGCAGCGGCGAGGAGGAGGAGGAGAGCGAGGAAGGCGACATGCCGCCCGGGGTTCCCGGCGCCGGTTACCATGGATGGCTTCAGAGCTCGCACGCCCCCAGAGGCTCTCGCATTGCAGGAGGGAGAGGGATGGGGCGTCGAGGGAGCCGACGAGGAGTGGTGTGCTGTGCAGTGGCGGAGGACTGGTGGTGGGGCTTTGGGGAAGAAGGGGACGGACAGGTAGGGATTTAATTAACGGGGGATGGGGAATAAAGGATGTTGAGGACCCTATTTCCAACTGTCCAACTGGGCCTTGGCCCGGAGCGCAAGGCCCGTCTCGTGGTGTACCAGGTCACATCGCAAGGGAAGTTGGGGGATTGAGGAGCAGCCGGTTTTGCCGTCTCCGCCTCTTCCTCTGCCGATCGACAGTTTGACCTTCTCACAACCCTAGCCGCCGCGGCCCTAACAAGCACCGCCGCCGCCACCCCTACACCACGCCCGTCCGGCCTTTTCCCAATGTATCTCCATCCCACCCCAATCCTCCAATCCGTTGATTTCGTCGTTGCCTAAACAGTTTCGGGAATAGGATCGGGAGGAGAGGAGAGGAGAGGAGAGACAATAGAGGTTGATCTTCCATGGATCTCCCTGGCCACTTGGTGCCTGCCTCCTTTTCTCCGCCCACCCATGCCGCAGGCCAGAATCCAGGCAGCTGGGTCCTCCTCGACAACGAAGCCTACTTCTCTGACCAGGAGAACGACACCACCGCCACATACGACACGACCATCGACGGCAAATCTATCAAGGTTAAGGTGACCTTCTGCCTGGCGAAGCCTCCGCTAGTGTCATATTTCTGCATCCACTGCCATGGCCTGGATCCGGAGGAGTACGGCATGGAGCCCAGCATCCTCGCCACCGAGGAGCGCTTCGCCCTCCTCCGCGTCCCCATCTGCCGGTCATCCAGCGTGGTCTTTCAGGAGTACAGTAATTACTTCATCTACCAGGCCAGCCTCCGCCGCTCCTCCCAGAAGCCACCGTCGCTTCGCTTGCTCCCCAATCCTCACCCTTTTCAATTCAATCACAACGCGATTGGCATCCTCCCTCGCCACACCAACAAAGGAGTTAGCTTTGTCCTCGCCGCACTGCAGCCCCAAAGCCAAATTGATGTCTACAAGCTCCACCGGTTCAATGGCATGACAAACAATTGGACCTCAAGGGTCGTGCAATGCCATCCACCTCTGCCCCAGAACTACTCATTTTGCAGTATAGACAAGGTGTTAACCATTGATACAAAAAAGGGTTTGATGGGCTGGGTGGACCTCTGGCGTGGTATCTTGATCTGTGATGTGCTCAGCGAGGACCCAGTGCTTCAGTATGTTCCATTGCCAACACCTGCGGTCCGCCCTGCACGAGGCCTGGGTTTTGCAAGTATTCTCAGAGACATGGTTGGTGTAAGAGGCAGAGGCACTGTCAGAGGCACTATCAGGTACTTTGAAATGATACCAAAGGTCATCGAGGGCACACAGCGCGTCCGAGGTTGGGTTGCCACCACATGGAGCACCCGGTGGGAACACTCATGGAAGTGGCATGAGGAGTGCACCTTTGATGTTTTTGATGTTGTCGTAGGTGAACACAGTCACATTGAATTGCTAACTAGCCCAGTGATCTACACAGAGCCAATCTCCAGTCTGCGTGCGACTTCGCCTGCTTTGAGTTTAGGCGATGATCATTTGGTTTACTTTATGGCCAAGATTGACTTCCGTGATGACAATGGTTGGATTATTTCTGTTGATATGAAGAACCAGTCGCTGCAAGAGGTGGCTGAGTTTTGTGCTAAAAGAACATTGGGTGTACGTTTCACCCACCTTCAGAGTGCAATCTCCAAGTTTTTGTACTTAAGCAATCCACAAGGTAACTGCATTACATCACTGCACACTTACTCTTGTGATTTATTTCGGAACCATACAGTTGACCTGTCATTTCTTGTGTACAAAAAAGATAGCATCTGCTAATGTTCAGTGGTGTCTGTCAGCGTGTTCGTTTATGTCATCTGTACACAAGTCTATGTAGGATGTGAACTTGTGCTGCACTTACCAACCAGTTCATCATGTCAAGCTGCAACTGAATTCTAGTATGTACAATGGTAGTGTTGTTTTTAGAATTAAAGATGAAGACACATTAAATGTGAGTTTTAGCTGACAATTTACTGGAACTCTTTGTGCTCTGATGAATGTATTGCATACTAGCATTTTCACTTCATCACTAATTAAAAGTCAGTCTGATCTTTATTCTGCTACTCAAAATTCAGTTGTGATGTTCTGCTTTATATATTTTTTTTTAACTTTTGTCAAAGGTAGGCCTGAAAAATACTGCTGAGCTCATATTCTTTACCATATAGTAGTACATTACATCAATCCTCCATTGTCCTTCAGATCATTTTCTACCGATGTCCTGTCTTCTGTTTTGAGCAGCAAATATCTGTTTAGTTTGAGTAAGTGGTTAATACTAAATAGTCACCCTGTGTATTTAAAAAAAAAAGAAAAAAATCAAGGAAACTTGAGCATTTTGTGTACTGATTTGGCAAAGACCTTTATACATATTCTAATGTACGAATGTGGCCCCCATTATTATACTACTGAAAATCATGAATTGTATCCGAGAACATGGATGTGCTGGTCAATTAGATCAGAATCTACCGTTGCAATAAAATGTAATATGAGCTCCAGTAAATTTTGTTTCTGTTGTTAATTGATTATTATAGGGCCCTGATCATCGAATTCATTCTTGGATTTGGCTGTTCCTGCTCTATGTTGACAGACTAATAGGTCAGGCTCCGAATACAGATAGTGTTAAGTTTGTAAACGGATCGGATCGGATACAAACGCATATTACTTCCGTTTGGATTCGAAATCGAATACAGATAGCATCAGCAATGCTAGATCGGATACAATTGGGCATGGATGGATATCATAAATATGTGATCAATATGTTATTTGGGTAGGATTTAGAATTGAATACAGATAGTGTCAGCAATGTTAGATCAGATACAATTGGACATGGACATTATAAATATTAAAACCTATATTCACCGTGAACAAGACGCCAAGGGAGGCTATCCATGGTATCAACATTCTTTTCGTCCCTCCGATGCAGTCATCCACAGTGAAATCGCGTTTACGGCACTGTTACTTTTTGTCCCACGTCAATGAATGCGCTCCTTTCATCTGTCGTTAATTTGCCTTTGTCTTTGCTCGCGCACCATGCTGATGACCTCCTGCAAGATGTTTGTGACCGCCATCCATCGATTACCTTGGTTGATGTCGGTGACCGCCATCCATCGATTACCCTGGTCAGACTATCTGTACTCAAGATTTTCTAAATCCCTCTTTAAAAAAAATATTTCGTTCTAGTTGTCGATATTCTCTCCTCTATACTAATTTCTCCCATACCCATATATCATTTATAGCATCCTTTATCCACTGTGGGGCCCACTTGTCAAGGTTTTTTCTTTTTTTCCTTTTTCTCTTTTTTTATTCCCCTCCCCTCTTTTTTTATCCATTCGGTTTCAGCCGCACCACCGACGCCGCGCCGACCCTCTCTCTCGGGTGCCGCCCCCGCACGGCCTCGACCTCCCTCCTCGTCGGCCTCCACCTCCGCCGGCGGCCTCCACCTCCCTAGCAGCTCGGGCAAGCAACCATGGACGGCGAGCGCGGCGGCGCTCCCACGACGGACCGAGCTCGCCCCGAGGATCTCCACCGGTGGACCTCCGCGGCGGCGCTCCACGGCCGGATTTCGGGGCGCGCGGCGTGCGCGGCCCCCTCCACCGGCGGGCTCGGCCGGAGGAGCGCCCACAGTAGACCGAGCTGGGGCGGATCTCGGCGGGCGGCCATGGCGGGCAGAGGAGCTCGGCGGGCGGCCATGGCGCGGCGGCCCTCTCCTCCTCCACCGCCGCCACGAGGCGCTCCACCTCCTCCGCCAGCCATCCCCTTCTCTCTCCGACGGCGGCGTGGACGGTGGGCGCGGTGGCTCGGCAGGCGGCGAGCGCGGCGGTCTGCCTGCTCCTCGTCGTCTCCGCTCGGCCATGGCGGGCGGGTGGCCATGGCGCTCGGTGCGGAGCCGGAGCCGGAGCCAGAGCCGGAGCTCGGCGGCCATGGACGGCCTCCTCGCCCGCCCGCCCCTGCTCCACCGGCGGCCGCGGTCCGCCCCTGCTCCTTCCCGGCGGTGCCCCTGCTCCTTCCCGGCGTGGCGCGGCGGCGCCCTCTCCTTCCCCGCCCCGGTGCTCGCGTGCTCTCTCTCTCTCCTCCTCCTCCTCTCTCTCTCATGGGCGGGCGAAGAAGGACGAGCGCGGGCCCACGAATGGTGCGTACCGGAGAATTCCGTACTCCTTGGACAGGGACCGGATCGGGGGCGTCCGGTGCTTTACTGGAGCCTGCCCAGGACCCCGCTATGGGCGTTTTTCCGGTATCGCAGTCCTGGAGGACGCGGTACCGGACGCCGCTGCGGTTGGTCTCAAATCATGTTTGACTCAACCAATGTAAATTCCTTTCTTTTTTTTGGCAGCAGCGATGCCCAATGTCTTCAACTGTCAATTTGAGTACCATTGTAGCACCAAGCATTCCTAGGTTCATAATTTATGTTACACCTGTTGTGGTAGTACGTTCCACAGATCGTGGCTCTCATCATGTATCCTCTTCCAATAATTAATGAGTTAATTGTTGGGCTAATGAAAAAATTTGGATGCTCCAAGACAACTTTATTTTCCTTTTCTCTAGAATATGTGTTTTATGTAAGATGTTTTCTCCTCTGTTATTTTTTTAAATATGTTTTTTAGAATACGTGTTCTATGTAAGATATTTTTCCCTCCAACCGCCCTTCACTGTTTACATGTGCCCTTTGTGCTCACTCCACAACAGTGTTGCATACTACATGATGTTGAGGTTCTTTACTTTCATGCTATGCCACAGGATGTGCTTTGGCACACATTCTTACATGGAGTACCTAGATTCAATTCATGATAACTTATGCACACATATAGATATAGTAACATATATCGCTTTCTTAGTTGTATTATTTTATTTGGGTTCTCCTGTCTTGATGCTTTGCCCTCCAGTTAAATTTTACATTCCTGCCTTGTGTTGTGCAATGTGCAGAGTATACGGTTAGGGAAATCAGAGTTATTCCACCACAGTGATTGATGCCTGGTAAGTCTGTACCCATTTTGTATTCCATTTTAATTGTTCATAGGTTGGTTCCTCTTTACAAATGATGGACGAAGGATGAGAAGACGAAGGAGGGTGAACAAAGGAGAGTATACCGGGGTCAGGAGTAGTGTGGTAAGTGGCTCCTGAGTCGGCGATCCAGTCTGGCCCGACAGGAGGTGTCCGGGCCATGGTGCTGAACGAGCTGGCCAAGGCCGCCGGGTCCCAACCCGGAGGTGTAGCCCACGGAGACACAGACTGAGACCCCGGAGGAGCAGTGAGCATGGACGCCGGCGGACATGGCGCACCGCCGGGAACCTGGAAAGGCCACATGACCCACGACCACGGGTTGTGGAAAGGGGCCCAGGCCGCCGGGTCCCAATCGACAGGCCCGGGCGAGGCGCCGCTCGGCTCGGAGGGAGGAGGACCAAGAGAAGACGACGACGACGAAGGAGGAGTAGCAAGGGCAGTCGAGGAAGACGAGGACCCTGGAGCGATGTCCTGAAGGTGCGCCACCAGTGGATCGGCCGGGTCAGGCCAGAGGATCGCGGTGTGGGACACGCGGGAACCCGCCGAGCCGGAGGAGGTGGTCCATCCGTTGCGTGAAGTAGAAGGGACGGCGGGAAAGAGAGAGGCACCCGCGCCTGCGCCAGGTACGCGCGCCATGGTTGCAGCGATCACATTGCGCTCGCGCTCCCAAGCGAGAGCGGCCGCACGAAGATGGGCCTGGCCTTCCGCGTAGTGGCCCGGGCGGCGAGGAGGGCGGCGACGAGGGCAGAGGCAGCAGCACCAGGGGCCGCGCCCAGAGTAGGAGGATGGGCACCCGGGGCTGGGACGGGAGGTGGCTGGGCCGGCGGTGTCCCGCCAGGTGGGGGCGCGTCGGGCCCCGCACCAGCAGCTGTGGCGGTGGCGTAGCCAGGCACGGGCGCGCGGGGCAGCCATAGCGCACCACGCCCATCGATGTTGTAACACCTCTGGTGTTATATTAACTAAAACATGCCATGTCATCATATGCACTGCAAAGCATTCATGTTTAAGTCAACCTTAATGTGCATCAACTAAAACAAGTTTATATTTCATAGG
Source organism: Bothriochloa decipiens (assembly GCA_023333625.1). NCBI lineage: Eukaryota > Viridiplantae > Streptophyta > Magnoliopsida > Poales > Poaceae > Bothriochloa > Bothriochloa decipiens. The sequence goes on along the minus strand of CM041637.1, from coordinate 26,158,718 downwards.
TTGATTGTGTTTCTGGAATTTCTTGTCACATGAAATAATAAATCCCTATTTTCGAGTGTCATCGCAAATGCTTAGTTTATACTCTATGTACTTGAGGTGTAAACTGTGTTTACACTAGTGTCAAGCATAGAGTATAAGTCTAAGTCCAACCCTAAAAATGATTTCCATATTTGAAGTTGAATTTGGATTCCAAAGCTTACCTCCAAGTCTGGCAATTCAAATTTAAATTCAAATTGGAAATGCTATAAAAGGTTTTTCAAAAGTCAACTTGGTCAACCAAGGGTGTCATTGGGTCAATGACCTAAAAATGACCTTGGATGATGTTTGTGATCACTAATAACCAACCAATTAAGTTAGAAACCAAATCGAGTTTGAATTCTATTTCAAAAACCCTTTATTCCAAAACCTAGTTTTACCCCCTTTTCTTTAATTTGAAATCTATAAAGAATTTGGAGATACTCTAAAAAGATAGTTTGTAGATCTTGACAAGATCTACAAAGTTGGTATATAAAGTTTTCAAGTTTACAAAAGAAATTTCAAATGAATTTGAAAATACAGTTTTCCAGCATTTGTCCCCTTTTGATTTTAAAACCATAATTCAAAAATTATGCATAATTTTGGAAAACTTTGTATATGAAAAAGGTTTGGTTTGGAAAGACCAACATTTCATAGTTTTGAAGATTTTCAAGTTTTATTAAAAAATCAAAAGTAATTTCAAATGCTTTTTTCTAGGGTTTTATCCCCTTTTTGAATTTGAATTCAAATTTCAAAATCCAGATAGAATTTGAGGATGCCAGTTAAAGGAAAAGTGTAGCTCTTGAAAATTTATGCAAATGATATTTTTGGATATTTTCAAGTTCTTATATAAATTTTGGAGTAATTTGTATCTTTAAACCAATGGCAATTGGGTAATTTCTGCGAACAGTACCGAAACCTATCGTCGGCCGCCATCGCCGGCTTCTCAACGCGCGCCGCCGTCCACCGCCATGAATATCTCGACCGCCAGTGCACTCCTGGACGCACAAAGGTTCATCGTCGTCGTGTCGCCCGTCCATCCATCGACTCTGCCCTATAAATACCTCAGCCGTGGCCGAGTTCTTCTTCTTCTGCCTCCCGCCGCCGTCGCCGACGACCTCGCTCCGCCGCCCAAATTCGCCGTCGTCGCTCCATCTCTGTCCGAATCCTCTTGCCAATAACTCCGCCACATCCTCACGGTCATTTTTAGCCAGTTCGTGCTCGCTCTCCTCGCCCGAGCTGCCCGTGTGCCGTCATCTTCTCCACGGCCGGTCGCCGAGCCGCCGCGAGCATTTTCGCCGTCGACCGTCGTCGAGGTTGAATATATATTACCTTTAACCCCGCAATCGTGTTCTCCATGCTGTTCTGCCTCTCATGCGCTTCTTGGCCGGTTGGATGGTGCACAGGGACGCCGGTGACACCGACCTTGCCATCGGAGCACCGCCGCCGCCATCACCGCCGACGTCCGCAGCTCAAGCCAGCCGCTCCGAGCCTCCATTAACGTGCGCACCAGCGCCGTGGTGAGCTCCTGCATCTATCTGTGCCATCAATTTTGTCTTTGTCGTTTCGTAGCCGCCGGTCACCGTGGCTCGCCGCCGGCACGGCCATGCCGCTCCGCCGCGCGTGTTGCCGCGTTGACTAGGGACCAGGAAGCGACATCATCTTGTTGCCAAACTAGTCCGTTTGAGTACCCTGCGCATGCTTGTGACCTCGCTGTCGCCGAAAACAGCTCCGGTGAGCTCCGCCGCGCCGCCATGGCCGCCGGCGTGGGTGCCGCCGGCACTCCCCCGCGCCGTTAGCTACCTCAATCGACTCCCCGTGCCAAGCTGAGCCCAGTGGTCCAAGTCCGGTCGCCGGAGACCTCGCCGTCAGCGAGTAATCGCCGGCGGGCCGTCGGTCAGCGCGGGAGTACTGTGCCGATTTTTCTTTTTCTATTTTCAGAAAATGATTTAAATGCTATTTTCTTTGAAAAATCATAGTAATTCATATATAGCTCCAAAAATTTTGAAATTTTTTGTGAGTGTTCTTTATGATGTCATCTACTTAGGAAAAATATGAAATACCAAATTTGAGTACTTTTTGCATATTTTAAAATTAGCCCTTTTAATTGAAAATGGACATTTAATAATTTTTAATAAATAAAATAAATAGCTTTTAATTCTAAAATTTGTTTTTCATCTAATTAGGCTAAGAGCTTTCTAAAATAAAAATTTGGGCTTAATTTGATAACTTTAATTTTCATGCCTTTATTTAATGTTTTTAAATAATTAATTAATCCCTTTAGTTAAGTTTAATCATTATAGGATTTGTTTGACTTTGGGATTGATTGATGACCTTGGGTCATTAACCCTAATGACCTTTGGCACTTTAATTAATTATTTACGCTTACCTTAATCATGTCATTATGGCTTAATTAACATTATTTCATGTGTTTAATTAATTTCTTAAATGGCATAGTTAACTCTAATGAGTTTTATAAACGAAGTTTTGTTAGCTTGCAACTTTATCGTGAATAAAAGTTGTACTCGATCCCTTAATCTGATCATGCATCCATCGAGCATCATGTTTACTATTCCATCATGTTAAAGCATATCATTTATCGGATAGTTTCCGTTAACGGAGAGTTAACGTTGTCACACCAGATCCGAAAGACGAGCAGATTCAGGAATCGGGAGTTGATCCAGAGTTTGAGGCCATCTACCCCGAACATCAAGACAAGCCCCGGATGCATTCAAACCTTATTCTATTTATAAAAGTTTTACCGCTTCAGCTATGATATGTTGCATTAAGTAATAGGAGTTGAGTGAAAACCCACCAATTGCATTACCTGTCTTAATTCCTTATTCCTTGTTACCTGCTTGGGAAGATAGTAGTAACGCTTAGCCCTGCTTATTTAATTAATTGTTCAAAGGCAAAAGAATGAAAAAGATGAGATTGGTTTTCTTGTTGGAATCTTGATGATAGTAATAAATCGAGTCCGGACGGCTAACTTGCACTGGGAATGGAGTCCCTCTGTAGTGTTTTCGTCTGTTGATGCCCTAGGTCCCGTCCGTTGGTGAACTGGTGATATCGAGAATTTAGAAATCCACATGCTTGAAGTGGTATACGGATGGTTGGAGCCGTGTATATCATAGAGTGACCTAGCGTGGGGCCAGAGATCCCATCTGTGTCATAGTGTGTTTTACTGTGGGGTTTAAGTTCCCACGTATCTCGGTATGTTGGGCCGCTGAGCTCACGGGTGCCATGTGGTGATATACAGCTGCGGTTGTTATCCCGGTATATCGGTTCATCTGGGGTGCATCAGAGTTAAAGTCTCCGGTATTCCAGTGACCTAGGTCCCAGCTGGGTATGAAAACTGATTCGAATCGCCGTTGCTTCTCGGAGAAGAAGACTCGATCGGTGTTCATCATCGTAGTAACAACTTGAACAAAGATTAAGGTTCAATAATGAAGTTGGTTGGTAATTGGAGCTAGTCCAAGCAACCTTTTCTTTCTGTTAATCTTTTCCACAAAATTTCTTATCTCCTACAGACCTTACCTTGTCCCTCTAGCCTGCATTTCTTGAGTCTCCACCCTTCTTTTTCGTCGGGTCAGTCTTGTTGAGTACTTTTGTACTCAGGGTTTGTTGAACCATTGTTGCAGGTGAGCCTCATGGGCAGGAGTATTTTGCATCCTGCTGCATGACAGTCATCGAGGAAAGCGACGACGAGTAAGAAGTTTTAGCTCGTGGGCAGAGCTTTTCGTTTGGTATTCTTATGATTGCAAATATTTGAACTCAAAGGTTTGTAAACTTATGTTATTGTAAGTCTTCCACTGTTTTACTCCGATGTATATTATTTATATCAAACTATTGTAATACTGCAATGTCTCTCTACAACGATTGATCCTGCTCGAAAAATTGTGGAAGATTCGGGATTTACTCGACACTTTTTAAGTCGTATGGAACACAGTCATGGTTATTTGGAGTCTTTTTAGACAATAATCATGCGTGTGGGCCATATGATTTAGAAGGTTCTGCCACAGATGTCCCCAAACCGCGCGGAGGTGGCGGCGGCGGCAAGGGCAGGGGCAGGGGCGGGCGGAGCAGGGGCGGTGGAGGTGCCCGTGTGTAACACCTTTGGTGTTATATTAACTAAAACCTGCCATGTCATCATATGCACTGCAAAGCATGCATGATTAAGTCAATCTTGATGTGCAATAACTAAAACAAGTTTATATTTCATAGGTTGATTGTGTTTCTGAAATGTGGTCACATGAAATAATAAAACCCTACTTTCGAATGTCATCCCAAATAATTAGTTTATATTCTATGTACTTGAGGTGTAAACTGTGTTTACACTAGTGTCAGGCATAGTGTATAAATCTAAGTCCAACCCTAAAAAAATAATTTCCATATTTGAAGTTGAATTTGGATTTCAAAGCTTATTCCCAAGTCTTGTAATTCAAATTTAAATTCAAATTGGAAAGCTATAAAATGATTTTCAAAAGTCAACTTGGTCAACCAAGGGTGTCATTGGGTCATTGACTTAAAAATGTCCTTGGATGATGTGTGTGATCACTAATAACCAACCAATTAAATTAGAAACTAAATCGAGTTTGAATTCGTTTTCAAAAACCCTTATTTCAAAACCTAGTTTTATCCCCTTTTATGTAATTCAAAATCTATAAGGAATTTAGGGATACTCTAAAAAGATAGTTTGTATATATTGACAAGAGCTACAAAGTTAGTATTCAAAGTTTTTCAAGTTTCCAAAAGAAAATTCAAATGAATTTGAAAATACAGTTTTCTAGCATTTGTCCCCTTTTGATTTTAAAACCTTAATTCAAAAATTATTCATAATTTTGGAAAACTTTGTATATGAAAAAGGTTTGGTTCAAAAAGATAAACATTTCATAGTTTTGAATATTTTCAAGTTTTATTGAAAAATCAAAAGTAATTTCAAATGTTTATTTCTAGGGTTTTATTCCCCTTTTGAATTTGAATTCAAATTTCAAAATCCAGATAGAATTTGAGGATGCTAGTTAAATGAAAAGTGTAGCTCTTGAAAAGTTATGCAAATGATATTTTCTGAGATTTTCAAGTTCTTATATAAATTTTGGAGTAATTTGTATTTTTAAATGAGTGGCATTTCTGTAATTTTCTTGAATAGCACCGAAACCTATCGACGGCCGCCATCGCCGGCTTCTTAACCTGCGCCGCCGTCCACCGCCGTGAATATCTCGATCGCCAGCGCGCTCCTGGACGCGCGAAGCTTCATTGTCGCCGTGTCGCTCGTCCATGCATCGCCTCTGCCCTATAAATACCGGTCGGCCGCCGTCGTTTCTCTTCTTCTTCTTCCCGCCGCCGTCGCCGATGACCTTGCTCCGCCGTTGAAATTCGTCGCCGTTGATTCATCACTGCCCTATTGATCTTGCCAATAGCTCCGCCACATCCTTACGGTCAGTTTGAGCTAGCTCGTGCTTGCTCTCCCCGCCTGAGCCGCCCGCACGACGTCGTCTTCTTCGCGGCCGGTCGCCGAGCCGCCGTGAGCTTTTTTGCCGTCGACCATCACCAAGGTTGAAAATATATTCTCTTTAACCCTGCTATCATGTTCTCCGTGCTTCGCTGCCCCTTATGCGCCTCTTGGTCGGACTGATGGTGCACAGGAAGCGTCGGAACGCCGTCCTTGCCACCGGAGCGCCGCCGCCGCCATCAGCGCCGCCGTCCACAGCTCGGCTCAACCACTCCGAGCCTTCTTTAACGTGCGCACTAGACCCGTGGTGAGCTCCTGCACCTATCCATGCCCTCATTTCCATCTCTCTTGCGCCATAGGGTCCGGCCGCCGTGCGTCGCCGCCGACGTGACCTTGCCGCTCCGCCGCGCGCGTAGCCGTTGCGGCTGGGGACCAAATTGAACCTCATCTTGTTGTCCAACGCGTCCGAGTGGATGTCCTGCATCTGTCTATGTCCTCGCCATCATCGAAAATCGCTCCGATGAGCGTTGCCGCCGCGCCCAAGCTCCGCCGCGCCGCCATGGCCGCTGGCGTGGGTGCAAGAGGGTAGAGTTGGATCAAGATATAGATGTGATCCTAGGTATGAATTGGATAAAACGGGATGGTGCTGTGATAGACATCCTAAATAGAACTATGAGAGTGAACATACCAAATTGCAAATCTCCACTTCTTATCCAGCTTCTAACTCTTAAGAGGACTGTTGAAAAGGTATGTGCCACTTCTGTAAAAGAGATTGAGGATATACCGGTGGTTTGTGAGTTTCCTGATGTATTTCCTGATGAATTACCGGGCTTACCTCCTGACAAAAAAGTGGAGTTTAGAATTGATTTGAAACCTGGTACTGCTCTAATATCTAGAAGAGCTTATCGGATGGCACCACCTGAGTTAGCAGAACTCAAAACTCAATTACAGGAGTTATAGGATAAAGGTTTTATCCGACCGAGTTCATCACCTTGGGGATGTCCTGCCCTCTTTGTGAAAAAGAAAGATCAAAGTTTGAGGTTATGTGTGGATTATCGTCCCTTAAATGAGGTAACAATCAAGAATAAGTACCCTCTACCCCGCATTGATCTGCTTTTTGATCAATTGGCGGAAGCAAAGGTGTTTTCCAAGATTGATCTTCGATCCGGGTATCATCAAATTAAGATTCGCCCGGAAGACATTCCAAAGACTGCCTTTACTACTCGATATGGTCTGTACGAGTATTTGGTTATGTCTTTTGGACTTACCAGTGCACCAGCTTATTTCATGTACTTGATGAACTCAGTGTTCATGCCAGAACTTGATAAGTTCGTGGTAGTCTTCATTGACGATATTTTAATATATTCTAAGAGTGAAGAAGAAATGCTGAACACCTCAGAATTGTCCTACAACGTCTGTGAGAACGTCAACTGTATGCCAAGTTTAGTAAGTGTGAGTTTTGGCTGAAAGAAGTAAAATTTCTTGGACATGTTTTATCAGACAAGGGTGTTGCTGTTGATCCTAGCAAGGTACAAGATATACTTGATTGGGAACCACTAAAAACGGTGCATCAAGTTCGAAGTTTTCTGGGAATGGCGGGTTATTACCGTTGTTTCATACCTGATTTCTCAAAGATATCAAAGCCCATAACTGAGTTGTTGAAAAATGATGTTAAGTTTGTTTGGTCACCCGCATGTGAAAAGGCATTTTAGAAATTAAAGAAATTGATGACTACTGCCCCTATCCTGGCACAGCCAAACATTGAGAAACCATTTGATGTTTATTGTGATGCTTCTGGTATTGGTATTGGATGTGTGTTGATTCAAGAGGGTAGAGTTGTTGCTTATGCTTCTCAACAGTTGAAGAAACATGAGGAATATTATCCAACACATGATTTGGAATTAGCAGCTGTTGTCCATGCATTGAAAATATGGTGACATTATCTGTGGGGTAATAAATATAATATCTATAGTGATCACAAGAGTTTGAAATACATATTTACTCAAGATGAGTTGAATATGAGGCAAAAGAGGTGGTTAGAACTAATCAATGATTATGACTTGAAAATATATTACCATCCTGGTAAAGCAAATGTAGTTGCTGATGCACTTAGTCGAAAAAGTCATTGTCATTGTTTAACAGTGAAGCCCTTGGATATCTCTATATGTCATGACATAGAAAAGTTGGGTATAGAGATGGTGCAACAAGGAAGTTTGTCTAACATTGCTGTTGAGACAACCCTCCGAGATTAAATTATTGCTGCACAGAGGAGTAATAAAGGCATTAAACATATTAAAAAGAAAGTTAGAAGAGAAAAGGTTTCTTGTTTCACAATTGATGAAGCAGATGCCCTATGGTATAAGAATCGTCTGGTCATACCAAAAGTTTCTGAGTTACGTCAAACGATTCTTGATGAAGCACATCTCTCAAAGTTTTCTATTCATCCAGGAAGTAATAAGATGTATCATGATCTGAAACAGAAATTTTGGTGGACTAAGATGAAGATAGAAATTGCTAAGTATGTGGCTCAATGTGATACCTGTCAAAAAGTTAAGGCTGTACATTTGAAATTAGCAGGAGAACTTCAGCCATTACCCATTCCAGCTTAGAAATGGGAAGATATTAGTATGGACTTTATAGTGGGTCTACCAAGGACAATAAGAGGTTTTGATTCCATTTGGGTTATAGTGGATCGACTCACAAAATCCGCACATTTCCTTCCAGTTCAAAGTACAAATTCAGCCTCGCAATATGCCAAGCTGTATTTTGAGCGCATCATAAGTCTTCATGGGGTGCCAAAGACCATTATTTCCGATAGAGGCACACAGTTTGTCTCCCAGTTTTGGAAGCATTTACACAATTCTTTAGGTACTGACCTTTTGCACAGTACAGCCTACCATCTACAAACAGGAGGTCAGACTGAAAGAGTAAATCAAATACTTGAAGACATGTTGAGAGCCTGTGTTCTTAATTTTCCAGAGAAATGGGATGAGTGTTTACCCTTAGCAAACTTCTCCTATAACAATAGTTATTAAGAAAGTATCAAAATGGCACCATTTGAAGCATTATATGGTCGCAGATGTAGAACTCCGTGAAGTTGGTCTGAACCTAGAGAAAGAAGATTCTTCGGAGTTGATCTTATAAAAGAAAGTGAAGCAAAGGTTAAGTAGATACAACAAAATATAAAAATGGCACAATCTCGTCAGAAAAGTTATGCGGACCAAAGACGTCGATCATTATGGTTCAATAAGGGAGATCACGTATATTTAATGGTGTCACCCATGAAAGGAGTTACTCGGTTTGGAGTCAAGGGTAAATTAGCACCTCGATACATTGGACCATTTCAAATTATAGAAAGATGTGGACAATTGGAATATCGTCTGCAATTGCCCGAACAATTGTCCCAACTCAAGAAGTGTCTCCGTGTACCAGATAAAGTTGTTTGATGAGAATGAGCCTGATCTTCCGAAAGGTATGATAAGTCAATTGATGGAGACTCGATGTTCACGATCTTAGGCTTCGAACCAAGACTGATTCGACCCCTGCAACCGTTACACCACCGCTCCGTTGGTTATCAACCACGCG
>CM041637.1:26134775-26145503 GCA_023333625.1 Bothriochloa decipiens | reverse complement strand
TCAAGTCTTATTGGAATGAGCTACGCGCCAACATGCGAATAAGATCAAGAACAGGGGCCCTGGCTGGATTGCAAGTGAATCTACGCGATTAACAAGTGCAACAGCAATGTCTGTTTCCACGAGGAAATCAAAAACTAAACAAAACCCAACCCTAACGACAGAGGTGGCGGCTACTTAAAGAGTCTTGGATGTCACCCCTGCTGGAAGCGCCCCCTAGTGGGCTCTAAGACGATACACGGCCCAACGGACCAAAGGACGGTGTCGCTGCACCCTGGCAGATTCTGAATGCTGAGTTGTTTCGATGATTCCCATTGACTCAGGATGAATTTTGATGTGGGACCACTTCCATTGGTTAGCTTATCAAATTATCTTTCCAACAATACTTGAATCGTCAAAAACGGAGTCCGTATGAGTCCAGGGCGATAAAATTACCCAGGACTGCTCCTGGAGCCCGAGATGGACTCCAACTTCAGCCGGACTGGGCCTCCACCAGGAAGACGATGAGTTGGACGTCCTCGCTGGTCATCCTCCTCTCCTTGGCTTGTACTTGACGTGGCCATGTCCTCATCATTGTTGATGTTGAAGGAATTGAACTTGAACCTGACCTGACAAGTTTATATTTCATAGGTTGATTGTGTTTCTGAAATGTGGTCACATGAAATAATAAAACCCTACTTTCGAATGTCATCCCAAATACTTAGTTTATATTCTATGTACTTGAGGTGTAAACTGTGTTTACACTAGTGTCAGGCATAGTGTATAAATCTAAGTCCAACCCTAAAAAAATGATTTCCATATTTGAAGTTGAATTTGGATTTCAAAGCTTATTCCCAAGTCTTGTAATTCAAATTTAAATTCAAATTGGAAAGCTATAAAATGATTTTCAAAAGTCAACTTGGTCAACCAAGGGTGTCATTGGGTCATTGACTTAAAAATGTCCTTGGATGATGTGTGTGATCACTAATAACCAACCAATTAAATTAGAAACTAAATCGAGTTTGAATTCGTTTTCAAAACCCTTATTTCAAAACCTAGTTTTATCCCCTTTTATGTAATTCAAAATCTATAAGGAATTTAGGGATACTCTAAAAAGATAGTTTGTAGATCTTGACAAGAGCTACAAAGTTGGTATTCAAAGTTTTCAAGTTTCCAAAAGAAATTTTAAATGAATTTGAAAATACAGTTTTCCAGCATTTGTCCCCTTTTGATTTTAAAACCTTAATTCAAAAATTATGCATAATTTTGGAAAACTTTGTATATAAAAAGGTTTGGTTCAAAAAGTTAAACATTTCATAGTTTTGAAGATTTTCAAGTTTTATTGAAAAATCAAAAGTAATTTCAAATGTTTATTTCTAGGGTTTTATTCCCCTTTTGAATTTGAATTCAAATTTCAAAATCCAGATAGAATTTGAGGATGCTAGTTAAATGAAAAGTGTAGCTCTTGAAAAGTTATGCAAATAATATTTTTGGAGATTTTCAAGTTCTTATATAAATTTTAGAGTAATTTGTATTTTTAAACGAGTGGCATTTTTGTAATTTTCTTGAACAACACCGAAACCTATCGACGGCCGCCATCGCCGGCTTCTTAACCCGCGCCGCCGTCCACCGCCGTGAATATCTCGGTCGCCAGCGCGCTCCTGGATGCGCGAAGCTTCATTGTCGCCGTGTCGCTCGTCCATGCATCACCTCTGCCCTATAAATACCGGTCGGTCACCGCCGTTTCTCTTCTTCTTCCCGCCGCCGTCGCCGATGACCTTGCTCTGCCATTGAAATTTTCCGCCGTCGATTCATCACTACCCGATTGATCTTGCCAATAGCTTCGCCACATCCTTACGGTCAGTTTGAGCTAGCTCGTGCTTGCTCTCCCCGCCCGAGCCGCCGGCACGACGTCGTCTTCTTCGCGGCCGGTCGCCGAGCCGCCGCGAGCTTTTTCGCCGTCGACCGTCGCTAAGGTTGAAAATATATTCTCTTTAACCACGCTATCATGTTCTCCGTGCTTCGCTGCCCCTTATGCGCCTCTTGGTCGGACTGATGGTGCACAGGAAGCGTCGGAACGCTGTCCTTGCCACCGGAACGCCGCCGCCGCCATCAGCGCCGCCGTCCACAGCTCGGCTCAACCACTCCGATCCTTCTTTAACGTGCTCACTAGACCCGTGGTGAGCTCCTGCACCTATCCATGCCCTCATTTCCATCTCTCTTGCGCCATAGGGTCCGGCCGCCGTGCGTCGCCGTCGGCGTGACCTTGCCGCTCCGCCGCGCGCGTAGCCGTTGCGGCTGGGGACCAAATTGAACCTCATCTTGTTGTCCAACGCATCCGAGTGGATGTCCTACATCTGTCTATGTCCTCGCCGTCGCCGAAAATCGCTCCGATGAGCGTTGCCTCCGCGCCCGAGCTCCGCCGCGCCGCCATGGCCGCCGGCGTGGGTGCCGCAGTCGCTCCACCGCCACGTTACCTTGCTCAGTAGCTTTGTCTTGATGTGCTGAGTCCGTAGAGCCCAAGCTCGTCGCCGGAGACCTCGCGGAAGCACTATACCGATTTTTCTTTTTCTATTTTCAGAAAATGATTTGAATGCTATTTTCTTTGAAAAATTATAATAATTCATGTATAGCTCCAAAAATTATAAAAAATTTTGTATGTGTTCTTTATGATGTCATCTACCTAGAAAAAATATGAAATACCAAATTTGAGTACTTTTGCATATGTTAAAATTAGCCCTTTTAATTGAAAAATGGACCTTCAATAATTTTTAATAAATAAAATAAATAGCTTTTAATCCTGAAATTTGTTTTGCCATCTAATTAGGTCAAGAGCTTTTCAAAATAAAATTTTGAGCTTAAGTAGACAACTTTATTTTTTATGCCTTTATTTAATGCCTTTAAATAATTAATTAATCTCTTAAATTAAGTTTAATCATTATAGGATTTGTTTGACCTTGGGATTGATTGATGACCTTGGGTCATTAACCCTAATGACCTTTGGCACTTTAATTAATTGTTTACGCTTACCTGAATCATGTCATTAGGGTTTAATTAACATTATTTCATGTGTTTAATTAATTTCTTAAATGGCATAGTTAACCCTAATGAACTTAATAAGCAAAGTTTTGTTGGCTTGCAACTTTATCGTGAAGGAAAGTTGTACTCAAGCCCTTAATCTGATCATGCATTCATCGAGCATCATGTTTACTATTCCATCATATTGAAGCACATCATTATCGAATAGTTTTCGTTAACGGAGCATTAACGTTGTCGCACCAGATCCCAAGGACGAGCAGATTCAGGAATCGGGAGTTGATCCGGAGTTTGAGACCGTCTACCCCGAATACCAAGGCAAGCCCTGGATGCATTCAAATACTATTCTATTTTATAAAAGTTTTACTGTTTTAGTTATGATATGATGCATTAAGTAATAGGAGTTGAGTGAAAACCCACCAACTGTATTACCTGTCTTATATCCAAAATTCCTTGTTACCTGTTCTAAAAGATGCGTAGTAATGCTTAGCCCTGCTTATTTAATTAAATGTTCAAAGGGAAAAGAATGAAAAAAATGAGATTGGTTTATCTGTTGAGATCATGATGATAGTTAATAAATCGAGTCCGGACGGCTAACTTGCATTGGGAACAGAGTCCCTCTATAGTGTTTTCGTCTGTTGATGCCCTAGGTCCCGTCCGATGGTGAACTGGTGACATCGAGAAATTAGAAAATCCACATGCATGAAGTGATATACTGATGGTTGAAGCCGGGTATATCATGGAGTGACTTATAGTGGGGCCAGAGACCCCCACATATGTCATAGTGTGTTTTACTGTGGGTTTAAGTTCCCACGTATCTCGGTACGCTGGGTCGAAGTGCTCACATGTATCATGTAGTGATATATGGCTGCGGTTATTATCCCGGTATATCGGTTCACCTGCTATGCTTAGGAGTTAGAGTCTCCTACATATCAGTAACCTAGGTCCCAGCTGGGTATGAAATGGATTCGAATCATCGTGGTTCTCGGAGAAGAAGACTCGATCGATGTTCATCGTCATAGTAACAACTTGAATAATAAGTAAGGTTTAAGAAGGAAGTTGGTTGGTAATTGGTTTTGAACAAAACAGCTTTACTTTCTATTAAGCTTTTTCGCAAAATTTCCTATCTCTTACAAGCCTTACCTTGTTCCTCTAGCCTGCATTTCTTGAGTCTTCACTCCTCTTTTTCGTTGGGTCAGTCTTGTCGAGTACTTTTGTACTCAGGGTTTGTTGAACCCTTGTTGCAGGTGAGACTCATGGGCAGGAGTGCTTTGCTTCCTGCTGTATGACAGTCGTCGAGGAAAGTGACGACAAGTAAGATGTTTAGCTCTTGGGCAGAGCTTATCGTTTGGTATCATAATAAAGTTCTCTATCGCTACTCCACTACTATTATGGTTTGTACAATTTAAACTCATAGTTTGTGAATATTTGAAACTCAAAGGTTTGTAAACTTATGTTATTATAAGTCTTCTGCTGTTTTACTCCAATGTATATTATTTATATCAAACTGTTGTAATACTGCAATGCCTCTTTATAACGATTGATCCTGCTTGGAGAATCGTGGATGATTCGGAATTTACCCAACAGACTTTTTAAGTCGTAGGGAACACATTCATGGTTATTTAGAGTCTATTTAGACAATAATCATGTGTGTGGGCCATATGATTTAGAAGGTTATGCCACACCGTAGTGGCTGAGGAGGCCAGGGTGCTGGTCGAGGCAGCAGATGAGCCCAGGGCCCTGGCCCCGGCAGCCCCTATGGCCAGTGATGCAGTGGGGGCGGTGACCGAGCCGGAGGGCGCGGCCCCGGCTGCCCCTGCGCTGATGAGGAGGCGCGACGCGGTGTTGGGGGCTGCGACGATGCCTGCAGGGGCGGCTCCCATTCTTGTAGGGCGTGGAGCGGCGGTGGCGCCCGTGGGGGCGGCTCCCAGGCCCGCACCCGCACCCACGGTTGCCGGCGCGCCCGCCATGAGGGCAGCAGCCATGACGACGGCGCGTGTGGCGATGGCGGGGGAAGGGACCCGCCACCTGTGAGCAGGAGGGAGAGGATAGAGGAGGGAAGCCAGGAGGGCCGGCAATGCGGCTGGCAGCGCGTCGACGAGCCTGGCGACTGGGCAGGGAAGGGGTGGGAGGAAAAAGGAAATCCTAGCTTGATACCATGTTGGAACTTGTGATTCTCATTGATTGGGGCTAACCCTAGAAGGGTAGAAATATAGTGTCATACATGGGCCTCATGGGCCTAGCCTCATGGGCCTACTACTCATACTCCAACAGTTACTACCAATGCATCTTCTTGTTTTGATAACATGACGAGCCTCCCCATTACCAATTTCTCATACCACATGTATTGATCACTTCATGATTTCTTTACCATGTTATTAGTGAGCCATATACACAATAAACCATCCTTTTGAACCATTTTTGTTTTCTTTATGTTGGAGTATGTGTGTGTGGGCCGCCAGGCCCAGGCCAGCCCATGTAGGGCAAGGCCCATTAGGGTTAGGGTTAGGCACATGTGCCCATATATATGTACCCAGGGGGTTCACCCCCAACCAATCTAATACATTCACTCTACAACATGGTATCAGCCTAGGTTTTCCCTTCCTCCCTCCCCAGCTGCCGCCACCTGCTTCCGCCCAGCGTGCCCCGGGGAGAGCCGCCTCTCCGCCGGGGGCAGCGCCCCTGGTTCGGCGCCGGCCGCTATTGAGCCGCCGCCTCTCGTCGTCGTCAAGTCAATCAGCAGCAGCAGGAAGACCTCCATTCATCGCGGCCCGAAGATGGACCTTCCACCTGAAGCCGTGCCCGCCCAGGCATCCGCCGCTCGGAGCCGCGCCTCTGCCGCCGGAGACGGACCCGCCGCGCGGGGCCGTGTCCGCGACGGGCTTCTGCCGCCCGGGTCGGGGCCTCCGACTCCGCCTCCGCGCCTAGAGCCGCGCCGCCGTTGGGATCCCGCTCCGCCGTCTGTGCCTGGAGCAGGGCCGTGCCCCCCCTCCGCCCTCCGCGGCCGCCGGCCTCCACTAGCGCCGCCGCCGCTGCTGCCGGCCTCCCCCCAGAGCCGCTGCCGCCGCTGCGGTCTGCTCACGGACGCGGCCACCGGGAAGGAGGCGGCCTGCCCTACGCTGCTGCCCAGGAGGAGCTACTCGGGACACCAGTGCTGTCCTCCTCCTCTGTCTCTCTCTGCCCCTCTCTCCATCGATGGGAAGGGACGAGAGCCACCCGTGACTCACACGGTGGGAAGAGATAAGGTGGATGGGAGGATGGGCTGCTACGTGTACCTAGAGATTGTACCCGCAAGGTCCAACACCTGCTACTGCTATCTTTTCTATTTTTCCTGGTCTAGAGACCGGGATTGCGTCACCCCGCCGTTCATCACCTTCGTCGGCACTCCCGAGGATGAGGTTGCTGCTGAGCCCTTCCGGCTGCCGTGGTGACGCTCGTGGTCTGCCTTCACCGCCGGTGCTGCCGTCCTTTCCGGCGGTGGCGCCACTCGCCACCGATCATCGTCGAGCAAGCTCTCGGTCCGAGTCTGCGCCCGTCGCCATCTACCCGCGGACAACGTCTGCCTCCCCGCCATCCCTGCTCTGAGCGCGGGACTTCTACGAGGGCAGGCAGGAAAGCCGCCACCCAACTTCTCCATCTCCCCCACCCCTGATCTGAGCGCGGACCTCGACTTCTCTGCCACCCCTGCTCTGAGCGCAGCCTCCGAGGTATCCGGGTGTGTTGCCATGGCTCGGCTGCCCTCTGCGCCACATGGCTCAGCTCACCATTCCATGTCCATGACCACACGGAGCTGTGACTTCGTTCTCGACCGTCTTCGCTTCAACCTTGACTCGGCACCTTCTACCTTGGCTACGACCATGACAACCTCAACCTCGGCTACTTCGACATCAAGGGCTATCCTCTAATTCTTCACTCCAGCCACACCGACCGTGACACAGTTGCGACTGCGAGGGGATGTCATCACTTTGGCTTTGCCCTCTAGTTCTCCAGTCTCACCTTGTGTTCGCCCCCATTGTGAGTGCGGGGGGATGTTGGAGTATGTGTGTGTTTGGGCCGCCAGGCCCAGGCTAGCCCATGTAGGGCAAGGCCCATTAGGGTTAGGGTTAGGCACCATGTGCCCATATATATGTACCCAGGGGGTTCACCCCCAACCAACCTAATACATTCACTCTACAACACTTTATCCCCTAGGAATGTTACCATTAACAATGCTTTATAGACAATGCTTTATGAGTTTTTCCTTTTCTGCTCATGTTTGGTTTTATCTATATCCTACCCCAACTTGGTTGGGACTAAATGACTTTGTTATTATTACTGTATATGTTACTATGTTACTCAGCTTATCTGCCCTTTATTTTCATTGTGGTCTTCCTTCTGCAATACTTGTTTCTGTTTGAGGGATGTAACCTAAAATAGATTTGTTGTAGGTTTGTCAAGGTTGAGAAGATTAAGGACCAGTTGTTGGAATGTAACAAGGAGACTTACTGGGTGCCTGACTATGTTAAGGTATTTTATGACTTTCTGCTCCTGATAGTGCCATGATGATGAAACCTTGTATGGAAAAACACCGTGTGCAGGTGTTCCTCATACCCCTTGACCGTATTTTGGGACCCATGGAATGTAGATGGCTATGAAGGTATCTCACGGCTATATCTCCCCAGAACTTCTGTATTTTGGACTACTTCCTCATTACGATAATCCAACACAGCCTCAGTGATCTTATTCCCAATGATTAAGACTGGTCGACATGTGATTTGTACTTGTGTATCTTAGTGAATTCCATATACTATCTTGGGATTGCTTCACAATCATATGCATATGTGCTTGGTTCGCTCTTAGCTCAGACAAGGCACAAATTGTTTTGCCATGTGAGTTCTGTTTTTGTCCCATGTTTTTAATATTACTTCCTGTTGGCATATTATTTGCAATAGATACATAGATACATACCTGACCTAAAATATCATCATGAAATTGTTTTGAGTGTTCGTATGTTTAACAAAACATATTTATGAAGGATGTTGCAGAAGGTTTCTATTTAACTTGCTTTATTCTTTAACAATGGTTTTCGACAGGAAAAAAGATTTCACAACTGGCTTGAAGATGCTCGTGATTGGGTCATTAGCAGAAGTAGATTCTGGGGTACCCCACTTCCACTTTGGATAAGTCAAGATGGTGAAGAAGTTGTTGTTATGGATTCTATCGAGAAGCTTGAAAAATTATCTGGAGTCAAGGTTAACATCTCTCTTGGTACTTGCAAGATAAACTCAATTATTTGTCTAAACATTCTTGTGATTTTCACAATATCTTTATTGAAGACAACAGTGGTTAATTTTTACATTATCTCATTCTTTGGTGCTTAGACATTTCTTATGGCTAACAATAGAGATGTTATTTCAAGATTATCCTGATATCTCTCTAGACTTGTCATAGTAACCTTTGATTTTTCTTTCTAAATATAACATCAGGCCACTGATCTTCACCGACACTATGTTGATGATATTACAATTCCCTCTAAGAGAGGACCCGAGTTTGGGGTGCTCAAACGTGTTGATGATGTAAGTTTCATTGGATCCTTTGATACTGGTTCTTATTTGCATGTGCTGTACATCTTACTTTACACTGATGTTTTGGTACATTTTTTCTACTTAATGATTATTGTTTTTAGCTTTCCAATTTCCATTAGGCATTAAGATATTTAGATGGGAGATAGGTAGAAATGAAATTTTGCCATAATAGACTGAAGATGATTCAAGTGCAAAACATATGTTGCTAGTAATCTGTAATATGAGTATATGACTAGCTGTTGCAATTTTGTCTCAAGAAAACAAACTTCTGGTGTTTTGAATACTCCCTCCAGTCGCTAATACAAGTGGTTAGGGGATGCAATATTATGCATCCCCTAACAATATTAGTTGATACTAGTGGCTGGATGGATTATAAACCAAATACATATCAATAAAGGTTTTTAGTTGTCTATATAGGTGAGAAATGCCTTCTCGTATTTGCTTCGGTTTCTGTAGCATTAGAGGTTACCTTAATTATGCTGATGTTGTTGGTAGTATGTAAGTTCCCTTTTTGAAGTTTTTATTTTAATTGAAAGCAGTGATGTGCAGTATGGGCATCCGCAATAGGTCAACCCTAGTTCTATATAATGATTTGAAATTTCTTGTTAAAATAGTCAGTGTATAGTATCCATAAGTGGGACCCATGAGAATAAAAAAATCAGCCAGCCTTCTCCTCTCTTCCTCCTGACCTGTGCATTAGTTCCTCTGATTCTCCCTCCCATGACCGCCCTTTTATTTCTTCCAACCTAGCCGGATTCCTCCTTGCTCTCTCCCATGGCTACCTCCTTCTCCCTCCCCACCATGGTAGCCCCCTTTCCCCATCCCACCTGCCAGCGCGAGGGGGAGGACGTCGCGGCTCCGAGCGGATGGAGGATGTGGTGGCACCAGGCACGAGAGGGAGGGCGTGGCGGTGCGGGCGCAGAGTCGCTGCCACACCGCTCAGCCGTAGTGCCCCACCCCTCCGCTGCGAGAGAGAGGATGTAGTGGCATGAGCACAGTCATCACGGCTATGGGATCTGTGACCGCTCCTCCATGATGCCCAGGAGGCAAAAGTCGAAGGTGAGAGAGAAGCATTAATTTTTATTCTTTGGGAGCGGGTTCTATCCAAGGGAGCGAGTTCTCTATATATTTGGGTGAACTAGATGCATATAGGACCTGCATAAGCCCATTGCAGACGCTCCAAGATTTCTGAAACCATGAACCTAATATCTGCCGGTTGTTTGGTTACATCTATTTTTGGCTTTTCTTAATCACAGCTCTTCATTTTAAGAAATTCCCTTTCACGGGCCCACCTTGTGTGGGAGCTTTCAACACTGTGTAGTGCGTACACCCTTTTTTTGTGTGTGAAAACTTGGCTTGCCAATACCATTGCCATGAATGTTTGGGAGCATATCAATGTCTTAAGTTTTGAAATGGTTCACTAAGCAATTATGGTTGTTACCCAGGTTTTCGACTGCTGGTTCGAGAGTGGGTCAATGCCATATGCCTACATTCACTATCCATTTGAGAATAGGGAGCTATTTGAAAAGAACTTTCCTGGCAATTTTGTGGCAGAGGGTTTGGATCAAACTCGTGGATGGTTCGTTACTCTCTTTCAGAAGTATAATGGTTTCGTTAGGCAGTTATGATTGGAGGGTTCATTGTCTCCTTCAGTTTGTTCAATTATGGCTTGTGGTGATATTTCATGATTATATGCTATGCGTGTTGTTTCTTATGGCATACTCGTATGGATCCTAAGGATCAATCAAGAGCTGAGGTCTGTATGTTTTGAATTCATTTACTTCCTAAAACTTGCTCTCTGGCTCTACCTAATGACTTCCTAAATCTGTTTCGGTCTTTGGTCTCTCTACTAGCAAATATGTCCGTGCGTTGCAACGGGAGAAAAAATATTAAATGTTATTGTTAAAAAAATGAGAACAAGAGTGTTGCATATTTATTTATATTTTATTTTTTTTGTAAATTATTAGTTTAAAATAAAAAGGCATGATGTCCATAATAAAGTTAATACTATAATAATGTAACATTATCCAGTTAAGTCTATATGAAATTAAAATATAATTTGATACATTTTTCTTATAATTTCTCATGAATTTCACGTAGCATCAACAATATTGTGTAAACAAGTTACATATTCTTCGCAGAAAAAAACATT
>CM041637.1:26095473-26109234 GCA_023333625.1 Bothriochloa decipiens | reverse complement strand
GTATGGCACTCGGGAAAACATAAGGCTTCCCCGAGTGTTGCACTCGGGAAAGAGTCCAAAAAAGAGAAAACGGCGTCTAGTGTCACAAACGGTGTCAAATGTTCCCCGAGTGCGCACGAGGAACTCGGGAAATACTTCCCCGAGTGTAAGGTTCACGGCACTCGGGGAATATATCTTTACCGAGAGAGGAATAGCCGTGAGGGCTTCCCCGAGTGTTGCACTCGGGAAAGGTTTCCCCGAGTGCAAAGCAGCCTTTCCCGAGTGCCGCAGACACTCGGGGAATCTCGAGCCTCCTGTAGTGAAGGTGGCGCACATGGACAAGATTGTTGAGCTCATAGCTACCAAGAATGGTTGGTTAGGGTTCGTTAGTGTAGAGGACACAAAACTGTCCTTGTGGTCGAGACAAGTTGTTGGAGATGGGAGATGGGCACTATCCACTATGCCGAGTCATTGCCCTCAACAAGTTGTTCCCAGGGGCTAGGAGGCCATGTGTAACACCTCTGGTGTTATATTAACTAAAACCTGTCATGTCATCATATGCACTGCAAAGCATTCATGTTTAAGTCAACCTTAATATGCATTAACTAAAACAAGTTTATATTTCATAGGTTGATTGAGTTTCTGTAATGTTTGTCACATGAAATAATAAAACCCTATTTTCGAATGTCATCGCAAATGCTTAGTTTATACTCTATGTACTTGAGGTGTAAACTGTGTTTACACTAGTGTCAAGCATAGTGTATAGGTCTAAGTTCAACCCTAAAAATGATTTCCATATTTGAAATTGAATTTGGATTCCAAAGCTTATTCCTAAGCCTGGTAATTCAAATTTAAAGTCAAATTGGAAATGCTATAAAAGGTTTTTCAAAAGTCAACTTGGTCAACCAAGGGTGTCATTGGGTCAATGACCTAAAAATGTCCTTGGATGATGTTTGTGATCTCTAATGACCAACCAATTAAGTTAGAAACCAAATTGAGTTTAAATTCTGTTTCAAAAACCCTTTACTTTCAAACCTAGATTTACCCCCTTTTCTCTAATTCAAAATCTATAAGGAATTTGGAGATACTCTAAAAATACAGTTTGTAGGTCTTGACAAGAGCTACAAAGTTGGTATATAAAGTTTTTGGAGTTTCCAAAAGGAATTTCAAATTAATTTGAAAATACAGTTTCCAGCAATTATCCCCTTTTGATTTTAAAACCATAATTCAAAAATTATGCATAACTTGAGAAAACCTTGTATATTAAAAATGTTTGGTTTGACAAACTTAACATTTCATAGTTTTGAAGATTTTCAAGTTTTGTTGAAAAATCAAAAGTAATTTCAAATACTTATTTCTAGGGTTTTATCCCCTTTTCAAATCTGAATTCAAATTTCAAAATCTAGATAGAATTTGAGGATGCCAGTTAAAGGAAAAGTGTAGCTCTTGAAAAGTTATACAAATGATATTTTTGGAGATTTTCAAGTTCTTATACAAACTTTGAAGTAATTTGTATTTTAAACCAAATGGCATTGCTGTAATTTCTGCGAACAGTATCTAACCCTATCGGCGCCCGCCATGGCCGGCTTCGCATCGCGCGCCGCCGTCCACCGCCGCGCCTTCCCGGCCAACCAAGCGCTCTCGGACGTGAGAGACTTCACCGTCGTCGTGTCACCTGCTCCTTCATCGACTTCATGCTATAAATAGCCGCCGGCCGACGCCCGTTCTTCTTCTTTCTTCCTCCCGCCGCCGTTGCCGACGACCTCGCTCCGCCGTCGAAATTTGCCGCCGACGCTCCACCTCTATCCAATTGCTCTCGCCCAAAGCTCCGCCACTTCCTCACGGTCCTTTTGGGCTAGTTCATGCTTGCTCTCATCGCCCGAGCCACCCGCACGCCACCTTCTTCTCCGCGGCCGGTCAGCCGAGCCGCCGCGCCATCGCCGCCGTTTCCCGCCGCCGGAGGTGATTATATTTTACCTTCGACCCCATAATCGTGTTCTCCGTGTCATCTTGCATCTGAAGCGCACCTTGGTTTGATCAGCGCATCGCCGGAGTCTGCCGTGACGCCGTCGTGCCATCGGAGCGCCGCCGCCGCCATCACCGCCGTCGACCGCCGCTCAACCCAACCACTCCGGACCTCCATTAACGTGCGCACCAGCGCCGTGGTGAGCTCCTGCATCTATCCGTGCCGTCAATTTCACTCATCCTGCACCGTAGCAGCCGGCCACCGTGGCTCGCCGCTGGCACAGCCATGCCGCTCCGCCGCGCGCGTTGCCGTCCTGTCCAGGGACCGAGAGCGACCTTTATGTAGTAACCAAACCTGTCTGTTTAGGTGTCCTGCGTAAGCCCATGCGATCGCCGTCGCCGGAAATCGCTCCGGTGAGCGACGCCGCCGTGCCCGAGCTCCGCCGCGCCGCCATGGCCGCCGGCGTGGGTGCCGCCGCCGCTCCCCAGCCCCGTTAGCCACCTCAATCGATGCGCTGTGTCAAGAGGAGCAAGTAGGAGGAAACCCCATCGCCGTCGGTCAGCGCGGAGTTACTGTGCCGAATTTCCTTTTTCTATTTTCAGAAAATGATTTAAATGCTATTTTCTTTGAAAATTCATAATAATTCATATATAGCTCCAAAAATTCTGAAAATTTTTGTGTATGTTCCTTATGGTGTCATCTACCTAAAAAAAATATGAAATGCCAAAATTGAATACTTTTTGTATATGTTAACATTAGCCCTTTTAATTGAAAAATGGACCTTCAATGATTTTTAATAAATAAAATAATTGGCTTTTAATTCTGAAATTTATTTTGCCATCTAATTAGGCTAAGAGCTTTCTAAAATAAAATTTTGGGCTTAATTTGATAACTTTAATTTTTATGCCTTCATTTAATGTTTTTAAATAATTAATTAACCCTTTTAGTTTAACTTAATCATTATAGGAGTTGTGTGACTTTGGGATTGATTGATGACCTTAGGTCATTAACCCTAATGACCTTTGGCACTTTAATTAATTGTTTACGCTTATCTTAATTATGTCATTAGGGCTTAATTAACGTTATTTTATGTGTTTAATTAACCTCTTAAATGGCGTAGTTAACCCTAATGAATGTTATAAGCAAAGTTTTGTTAGCTTGCAACTGTATCGTGAAGAAAAGTTGTACTCAAGCCCTTCATCTGATCATGCATCCATCGAGCATCATGTTTACTATTCCATCATGTAAAGCATATTAATTATCGAGTAGTTTTCGTTAACGGAGAGTTAACGTTATCGCTCAGATCCGAAGGACGAGCAGATTCAAGAATCGAGAGCTGATCCAGAGTTTGAGAACTTCTACCCCGAACATCAAGGCAAGCCCCGGATGCATTTAAACCCTACTCTATTTATAAAAATTTTACCGCTTCAGCTCTAATATGTTGCATTAAGTGATAGGAGTTGAGTGAAAACCCACAAATTGCATTACCTATCTTATTTCCTTAATCCTTGTTACCTACTAGGAAGATAAGTAGTTATGCTTAGCCCTGCTTATTTATTTAATTGTTCAAAGGCAAAAGAATGAAAAAGATGAGATTTGTTTTCATGTCGGAATCTTGATGATAGTAATAAATCGAGTCCGGACGGCGAACTTGCACCGGGAATGGAGTCCCTCTGTAGTGTTCTCGTCCGTTGATGCCCTAGGTCCCGTCCGATGGTGACCTGTCGATAATCGAGAAATTAGAAAATCCACATGCATGAAGTGGTATACGGATGGTTGGAGCCGTGTATGCCATCGAGTGACCTAGCGTGGGGCCAGAGATCCCATCTGTGTCATAGTGTGTTTTACTGTGGGGTTTAAGTTCCCATGTATCTCGGTACGCTGGGCCGCAGAGCTCACGTGTATCATGTGGTGATATACGGCTGAGGTTGTTATCCCGGTATATCGGTGCACCTGGGGTGCTTCGGAGTTAAAGTCTCCGGTATGCTCAGTCACCTAGGTCCTAGCTAGGTATGGAAATGGATTCGAATCGTCGTTGCTTCTCAGAGAAGAAGACTCGATCACTGATCATCATCGTAGTAATAAATTGAATAACAATTAAGGATCAATACTAAGGTTGGTTGATAATGGGAGTTAGCCCAAGAAACTTCTCTTTCTGTAAAGCTTTTATGCAAAACTTCTTATCTATTATAGACCTTACCTTGTCCCTCTAGCCTGCATTTCTTGAGTCTCTACCTTCTATTTCGTCGGGTCAGTCTTGTTGAGTACTCTTGTACTCAGGGTTTGTTTAACCCTTGTTGCAGGTGAGCCTCATAGGCAGGAATGTTTTGCATCCTGTTGCATGACAGTCATCGAGGAAAGCGACGACGAGTAAGATGTTTAGCTCGTGGGCAGAGCTTTTGTGTAATATTATAATCTACTGCTACTCCACTACTGTTATGGTTTGTATAATTTAAATTTATTATTGTAAATACTTGAAACTTAGAGTTTTGTAAACTTATGTTATTGTAAGTCTTCCGCTGTTTTACTCCGTGGTAATTTATTTATATCAAACTGTTGTAATACTGCAATGTCTCTCTACGATGATTGATCCTGCTCGGAGAATCGTGGATGATTCGGGATTTACCCGACAGACTTTTTAAGTCGTATGGAACACAGTCATGGTTATTTGGAGTCTGTTTAGACAATAATCATGCGTGTGGGCCATATAATTTAGGAGGTTCTGCCACACCATGTCTACTTGTTTGGCTTTGCTAAGGCCACCTTTGGATGATAGGGAGGTGATAGGATAGGAACGGGGAAAATAAAGGATTCGAGGTGGCACATTACTCTCATCCCGTAGGAACAGTACCAATAGGAAAATATATACGAAAGGCTTTGGTACTGCTCTCCTCCGTCTCCTTCCTCTGTCTCTCCTCCATTTCCCTCTCTCTCTCTCTCACGCCGTAGCGCCATCCACCACCGCTATGCCACGCCACCACCGCTCGGATCCGACGGAGAAGGGATAGAGGGAGGCCGTCCCACCTCCGCCCCCACCCCCATGCCCCGGAGGCTCTCCCTCTCTCTCTCTCGGAGCTACGACGGGCCCGGCTCAGCCCGATGGGCGGCGAGGTGTCGGAGCCGCGCTTGCTAAGCCACGTGCTCATCTTCGACGGTGGCGGTGGCGTCCCGAGGAGGTGCTGCACCTCGTGCTCGCCAGGTTCCTGCGCCGCGAACTCCTCTCCCTTCCCCACGCCCCACCGCCTCCCCGGCATGCCCCTGCCCGTCGGCGTGCTCGACCTGTCTCTCCCTCTTCCGGGTGACCACCTCCCCGGCGTGCTCCTCCCCGTCGGCGAGTCGTCCTTGCGCGATTTTCATTTTTGGGGAATTTTTCGAGTTCGTGCACGTGATTTGATTTTCTTGGAGTTTGACTGCAAATTGAGCGATGATTCTTTAGTAATAGTTCATAACCTCCATGGAGATCACCTATGCCAAGTTTGGTCGTGATTCATTTTGATTTTATTCGAGTTTCGTTGAATCTTTGGACATCCTGCTCTTCTGTTCTTGCTGTCAGAAACGTGAAACGTGAAACGACGCAGGCGCGCGGTGGCTTCGTTGGCGCCAGGAAAAATTCCGCCCCCTTTGGGTCACGGGTAAACCAAAGGGATTTCGTAGGATAGGATTGTCATAGGAAACTTTCCTGTCCTTTGGTTCCAAGAAAAACGAAGGAAATATTCCTCTGGAATCAAATCCTACACCTCCATTCCTCTGGAATGGTAGCATGAGGTCGGACCTCATGGAATTTTTCCTGGCGCCAATGAAGCCCCCGCGCGCTGCGTCGTTTCACGTTTCATGTTTCCGACAGCGAGAACAGAAGAGCAGGACGGCCAAAGATTCGACGAAACTCGAACCAAATCAAAACGAATCACGACCAAACTTGACATAGGTGATCTCCATGGAGGTTATGAACCGTTCCTAAAGAATCATCACTCGATTTGCAGTCAAACTCCGGGAAAATCAAATCATACGCACGAACTCGAAAAATTCCCTAAAAAACAAAAATCACGCGAGGACGAGCTCGCCGACGGAGAGGGGCACGCCGGGGAGGTAGTCGCCCTGGAGATGGAGAGAGAGGCCAAGCACGCTAACGAGGAGGAGCATGCTGGGGAGGCGGTGGGGCGTGGGAAAGGGAGAGGAGCTCGCGACGCAGGAACCTGGCGAGCACGAGGTGCAGCACCTCCTTGGGGACACCGCCGCCGCCGCCGAAGCTGAGCACGTGGCTCAACAGGTGCGGCTCCGGCACCTCGCCGCCCATCGGGCCGAGCCGGCCGGGCATGCGGCCGGGCCCGCCGTAGCTCCGATAGAGAGGGAGAGTTGTTAGGGCATGGAGGTGGGGTGACCTTCCTCCATCCCCTCCCTTGGATTCGGGCAGTGGCGGCGTGGCACGATGGTGGTGGACGGCGCTACAGCGTGAGAGAGAGTGAAATGGAGGAGAGATAGAGGAAGGAGACGGAGGCGCGATCACCGCACGACTTGGCCGGCCGGCCACAACATGGGGCGGTGGACGACCGGACGACGGACTCCCACTGGCCTGAGGCCCGCTTGATTGCCGTTGCCGATTGACCAGCCACCAGGACGCTGCATGCTGTATCTGTTTGGATTGCCGGTTTTTTAATTAATATATCTATCTATCTATCGACATCTCCGTCGGCGGCGGCCAACCCGTGCGCGCGCCGCAATCCGTGTACCATTTTTCCTGCACGCACGGCCCCAGTTGGATCGATCAAGTGGATTCCACCCGGCCACGACGTCGACCAGAAAACTCGGCTCGAGCGGTACCAAAGGCTTTCGTATATATTTTCATATGGGTACTTTTCCTACGAGATGAGAGGAACGTGCCGCCTGAAATCCTTTGTTTTCCCCATTTTTATCCTATCATCTAAAGGGGGCCTCCATGAGGTCCGACCTCATGCTTCGATTCCAGAGGAATGGAGGTGTAGGATTCGATTTCAGAGGAATATTTTTTTTATTTTTCTTAGAACCAAAGGACTAGAAAGAAAAGTTTTCTACGACAATCCTATCCTGAAATCCCTTTGGTTCACGGGTGAACCAAAGGGGGCCTAAACAGACTGGTGTCATATTTCGGAGGGTGCAAGGATCGTGGCTCGTCGTCCATTGATCTATGGTCTGGACTGGTGACCGAAGTTGATGGACGTGAACTACCATTATATACAGCTTGGTTGTTCTCTACGTGGCCTTCTTTACTCCAACAAATCTTTATGAACTGTTATAGTCGTATTCAAACTGTTTTCGGTTGGAGGAGTGGTCATATCATACAATCAAGGAGACCCAGATTTGAGTCCTCCCTCAGCTTGAATTTGGATGCATATTCTCTTTGTAATGAAACAACGCCTAGATCATATACCCAAGTTGGGATATCCCTTTTCTAGCAAAAAATGACTTTATTATGGACAAACTTTCTAGATACACAATGTTATTACTTTTACTCTTCTTTATTTTTTTAGTAAAAATGCACTTTGTTAACGATGGATCGATGATGGGGGAATTTATTTTGTATATGTTTGAGGTATTACCAAGACCACCCTGTACAAATGGCGGACCAAGAGCGAGTGCCTCAAGTGCGTGAGAGGCCTCCTTAGAAAGAAAAGTAACAAGATTGCTCATTTGGGCATTAGTGCTACATGTGCAAAATAAAGGCCTGACTTCGCCTTGGGAAAAGCTTGAAGTTATTTTCCCCCCTCTTTTGTTCTTTCTACAGAGTATATATATATCAAACCAACGAGAATTCATGATGGAGGATTTGAGAGACACCACAAGATATATCTAGCACATCGATCGGTCACATGTATTTTTGAAGTCACTTCAGATTGAACTTGTTAGAACTCTTTAGGTTGATCAGTCAGCTAGTTAAATGACAGTACGTGGGCCTGTGGGGTCACTTCAAATTTCCTGTTGTATCTTTTTCTCATGGTGTTTTTACCTGGGTTGCACATAAGTCGACAAAAAAAGAGTAAAAAAAGTTAACAAAAAATGCATTTAAAAGTAGTTGTGTGAATGAGAGTGATCATCTATTTATCTCAGCATATCTCTGTACCACATCATATCCTTTTTCTTACAGTATTTAACTACAAAGGTGGTCAACAACAGAAAAGCACAATTTCAATTATCCACATGTTCAGTCATTTCGAGCCTAACTAGATTAGGATTGCTACTCCCTCTGTCAACAATCTTGGAGAACCAAAGCATCTTAAGTTTGACCAAATTTATATGATAAGATAATAGTATTTAAGATGTCAACTAAGTATAATTGGATTCTTTGTTAATTATATTTTTATAGTATGTCTATTTGATATCACAAATCTTTATATTTTTCTCTATGAAAAATGGTCAAACTTGCTTTGACTCTTCAAGAATCTTGGATTGATTTACGATTTGAGATGGAGGGAGTATATGCTAGGATAAAGAAAATGACATTGGAAGAATCCACAACCTGCGTGCGGATGACAGATAATAATATGTGAAAGGAGAAGATTCAGTTCGTTAGCACTGAACGACCAACCAATGTGATTTGTGAAGTAAAACCATAGTGAGAATGGAAAATTGTATGTTTTCATTTCTGCTGAGCCCACTGCAGCGGCCTCATTGCATTATCCTTGCTCAGACGACTTTTGATGTTAGTTGAATTTCAATTTTGTGCACTTCTCTGGGGCTATCAATGTGACATTTTTGCTTCATTCCGGAATAATGTGCATTCTAGTAACTGCCGTGGAAAAAAGATAGTGCATGCAACTTCAGTGTATTATGAACCTCCAGAATATAGAAGTGATGAGAGCAGGAACCCCAAATCCTAACGCAGAACAATACGCACTCTAATACTACCATTTATTTACGCAATGAAACAGGTGCCATTCGTTCTCAGAGCTAAAACTGATGCATGAACCTTCCAAGGCATATCTCTGCTGTAGCACATAACCCCCCGTTTATATGTAAGTACTGTACAAAAGTAGTCAATAAGACAATAAGAGTAAAATACAAATCCGGTTCTTAAATTTTTCATATCGTGTCACCATAAACTTTTAAAGTGTGTCATTACGGTCCATAAACTTAATTTGGGTCCCAAACCAGCCCGTTAGTGCCCGATCAGTCGTCATAGTTTTGCTAATAGGCCCTCGCCTCTTGTATTGGTTTCAATTATCGTCCCCCTTGATCACATTGCATGACTACTCCTTTTCCTCATGTTGCGCGACACTTCCGGTTCCTCGCGACTCGCGGTGGTGGGGCTGCGCGCATGCTCTCGCCTTGCCCTCGTGCGTGCCCTCGCGACCAAGAGCAAGGCCATCGGCGATCAAGGTGATAAGGCAGAGGAGCCGCGCAAGTTGGGCACAGCTAGCAGTTCGCCATGGCCGCGTTTCTGCGGGGCAAAGGGCAATCGCCCCCCCCCCCCCCCCCCCCCCCCCCCAATGTACTGTGAGTTGTCTAAAATCAGAGTGATCTACAATTATGCATGCGGATTATTACTTTGTGGAGAGTGTTGATCTCTAAATATAGTGATCAGCTGTTAAGTACTAGGATTGTATTGGGATATATAATGTTTATCTCTATGATGAAATTTGCTGTGATTTTCTTTTAAAATAATGCTGGTGATTCCGTTGATATTCTTTGGACATACGATGTTCATTGATGTTCCTAATAATAGTAATGCGTTGTCTATTGAGTACGCCAGGCTAATGATATTTTTCATGTGTTCAGGCTAATGATATCTTTCATTCAGACGTAATGGTATCTTTCATTCAGACGTTCAGGCTCTGGTTGTCAGGCTAATGAACGACATGTTTTTTTCTGCGAGCTTAGATCGGTAATCAGGAAGCAATACACGTTGAAACAAATTAATGAGAGAGGGGGTTTTCTGCTAATATCAAAGAGGGCATGACCCATTAAGAACTGATTGACACCCAAATTAAGTTTATGGACCGTAATGACACACTTTCAAAGTTTATGGCTCGGGATGACACACCATAAAAAGTTTAAGTACCGGATTTGTAGTTTACTCGGGCAATGACAATTAGCATACTTAACCACAGGTTCGGTCATTCAGAGAGGCTAACCAGAAAATGGCATTGGAAGGATCCAGATCCCAAACCTGCGCACAAATAGGCAACCCACAGGTAAGAATATGTGAAAGGAGGGGATTCATTAACAGTGAGCCACGGACCATTGTTGTGTAACACCAGAGTGCGAATGAAAAATTGTATGTATTTTTTTCTCGAACACGACTTCACGCGTCATTTTCATTAAGAAGAAGGTGGCCGAAAGAACGGCAAGTACAACATGACGCGACACAAGGCCACAGAGCAAGTGGCAAGACAAACAACAAAAAGAAAGAGAAACCCTCCACCACGCTAAACAATTAGCATGACATAGCAAGACCGGTCGGGGTGGGGTGGCACGTCGGATAGGAGCGTCGAGGGTGCATCAACGGAGCCTTCAGAAAGGATGTGACGTCCGCGGCCGCCAACTTCGTTGAGTCGTGCACCCAAGGAAGTTTTCGCTCCCGAAGCTACTCCGGCAGCAGCGGTCGACGAGCGGCGAGACGACGACGCCTTCAGGAAGGTGATGACGTAGGAGCGCCACCGTCGTCAGCCCCAGTCATGAAGTCTGGGGAAGGGGTTTTCACCCAAGTCACCGAGGACCGCTCCTGAAGCCGAGGTAGGCCGGCCATTGCCATGCCCTGGTAGAGCCGGACAGCGGCATCCACGGCACAGTGCGCGATGGACGCGGTCAGCTCGGTGACCGTCGGATGTCATCATGTTGCCCGCCACCTGAGTCGAGTTGAGCCAAAATCGGGAGATCCCCGGAGCGGAGGTGGAGGAGGAAGGGTGCCGCCGGGGGCGCCGTCGGAGCAACCGGGGTTCACCATGCACCACAGGGGTAGGGGGAGCCAGACCCACAATAGGATTGGCATTGGCGGCCGCCTTCACCCAGCCGAGGTGCCCTGCACCTCCAGGCCGGTGAAGGCGTGAACTCGGGGTCGGCCTAGACGGAGCTTCGAGCTTGGCAAGGCGCCGCAGGCAGCCAGCTCCCAGGCCGAGGTGCCTCGCACCTCCACCGGGATGCACTGCGCTGCCTGCGCCTCCTCCCCGACGAGACGAACCGGGGGGGAGGAAGGGTGACGGAAGGGGCCGGCCGGGGAACGCCGCCAGCGGCAGCCAACCCTAGCCGCGGCCAACCGTCCAGGCGCGGCCAGGCGAGCCGCCCCGGGGCCTGATCCAGCAGCCTGCTCCCCGGCCGAGGTGCCTCGCACCTCCAGATTGGGAGCCACGGCGCCGTCGCCCCGGGCGCGGGAACCCTAGCCGCCGTCGCCGCCGGAGGCGCAGCCAGGCGAACTCCCCGGTGCCCGATCCGAAAGAGGAGGAGCCGGATCCGGCGGCCTGCACCCGGTCAAGGTGCCTCGCACCTCAAGGCTGGGAGCCTCGACGGAACCACCCCGGCGAGAACCCTAGCTGCCGCCGTCGCAAGGCGTGACCAGGCGAGCCCCCTCGGCGCCTGATCCAAAAGTGGAGGACCTGGATCCGGCGGCTTGCTCCTCGGCCGAGGTGCCTCGCACCTCCAAGCCGGGAGCCATGGCGCCGCCGCCCCGACATGGAACCCTAGACGCCACCCCGGACGGACACGGGCAGCCGAGCCACCAGGCATCCGCCCGAGCACGGAGGGGCCGGATCCGGTCGATGGGGGCCAGACCGGCCGGCGGCCGCCGGCGCCCGAGAAGAAAGGGGGAGGAGGAGGGACGCGGACGGACTGCACAGCTGAAGGTGGGGGGGTGGTGCCTTTCTGAGCCACCACCCCCCCGGTAGCCGCTGTCGCTGGCAATGAAGGAGCGGCGGTGGCGGCCCGGCCGTCGGCGTGGAGGAGCTGGCTGGAGGCGTCGGCGGGGGCCGTCGGGTCGCCCCCCCAGAGAGAGACGACGCGAGGGAGCGGGTGCGTCCAGATGCGTCATGCGTAGTGGCAAGGATTCTGATCCTGAGTGCTAAAAAAATTGTATGTATTCAGTAACCCTATTCTAGCACAGATAACCCGAAGCCTGCTGAGCCCACTGCGCCGACCTCATTTCATCCTCGCTCAGAAGACTTCTGGTGTTAGTTGAATTTCTATCTTTTGCACTTGAGCCCACAACACAGGTTCACGCATTTTTGCTTCATTCTAGAATGATGTGCATTCTAGCAACTGGAGAGGAAGAAGATTCGAGTGTATTCTGAACCCTGCTGAATGAGCAATCAGAGCGGGAAGCCCAAATTTAATCCTAATGGAGAAGAATATGTGGTCTAATTGTACCATTTGTTTATACATTCTCAGAGCTAGAATTGATTTATGAACCTTGCAATGATTTTGGCCAATGCATTACCTGATTGTTTGATATAACAATAATGCTAACGAACAGCCTCTCTGAGCCGCACGCCATGGAACGAGGCTAAACTGGCAAGAAACCTCGTCGGCGCTAGTGGCATGAACGGACAGCGCGCTCGCTCGTCACATTCAGCCACGGTGATGAGTGCCCGCACTATTGTCCCCTTCCTGTATCGACGTGGCCGGTGAGCACCACGACGGCCGCTGCGACTCTTATTTTTATTTTTAACCATCTTTTTAAAAAATTATGGATTTTTTATTTTTAAGACTAACCGTTTTGGTGACGCCACCAACCATGGCGCTAGAGAAGAATGACGTGACACAAGGGTCGCCACGAATGATAGCGCCACATGTGGGGCTCCTAGTGCCACGTCATCCTCCTGCGGTTGCCGACGTCATGGTTAATGGCACCACCAAAACAGCTAGTCTTAAAAATAAAAAAAATTATGGTTTTTTAAAATACTTTAAGAAAGGTTAAAAATAAAAAAAGATTCGCCGCTGCTGGGTGTGTGCGCATCCTGTCGCCGTCGAACACTTGGCTAATGTAGTGCACCACGACAGTGTCCCCGCCACGCTTAGACCTCGCAGCATGGGAGGAAGGCAATGAAATCTGAACAGCACATGGAACCCAAGAATTTTTTTTATTAATAAATTTATTTTTTAAAAAAATTACAAAACTAGTCTCCGTTTTCAAAAAATTGCAGGAGTAGGCCACCAGTCGCCCGTTGGAAGGGCGAAGATGGGCCTTGTCGCCCGACTGGCGGGCTAACTGGGCCATGTCGCCCGACCAGCGGGCGACTTGGCTGGGCACGTGGCATGGCGGGTCCCACGTCGCCCGGCCGACGGGCGACATGGCCCATGTCGCCCGACCAGTGGGCGACTTCACCGTGCACGTGGCATGGCGGGCCCCACGTCGCCCGGCCGATGGGCGACGTGGCCCAGTGGGCGACTTGGCCGCCGCTATATATAACGCGGCCGGCCGCTGCCGGCTGGGAGAACAGAACAGAAGGAGAGGAGAGGAGAGGAAGAGAAGAGAAGAGAAGAGAAGAAGAAGAAGAAGAAGAAGAAGAAGAAGAAGAAGAAGAGGAGGAGGAGGAAGAAGGAGAAGAGAGGAAGAGGAAAATTTTCGGTAAGTAAAAAAATAATTTTATATATAATTATTTAATGTGTGTTATATTAATTGTTAGATAATATTATATTTCTGTTAAGCGATTAATATTATATTTCGGTAGTATTACTTATATTTTTATTTTATATATATTGTTAAATTAAATAGTTATAGTTGAAATAATATTAGTAATATATTAGTGAAAAGCTATTTTAGCTGAAATTTTTAGATTACACAGATGTCGGAGAAGTTAGGATTTTAAATTTATTATGGAGAAGGAGAAATTATTCAAGGTGTACACGGGGTT
>CM041637.1:26028312-26093014 GCA_023333625.1 Bothriochloa decipiens | reverse complement strand
TTGTACTGATACTATTTTAGTTTTTAGAACTTAATTAATGTTTCACTATTGTATTTTTTCATCTATTAAGCTTGGGCGAGCACACGACAACGGCGTTTTCGCACGCCCATTGCATGACTGCGTATTATTTTTGCTATTTCTCCGACTTCGATATTTTTTCTGAAATTTCTGAATAAATAAATAATATTTAAAAAAAATCAAAATTTTTCCTGAAATTTCCAAATAAATAAATATTATTTAAAAAAATCCAAAAAACCAGGTCGCCATTTGGCCGGGCGACCTGGGCCTGGTCGCCTTTTGGCCGGGCGAACTGGGCCTGGTCGCCCTTCCAACGGGCGAACTGGGCCTGGTCGCCCTTCGGCCGGGCGACCTGGGCCTGGTCGCCCTTTGGCCGGGCGAACTGGGTCTGGTCGCCCTTCCAACGGGCGACTAGTCGCCCATTTCTGTAATTTTTTGGAAACGTAGACTAATTTTGTAATTTTTTTAAAAAATAAATTTATTAATAAAAAAAATTCTGGAACCCAAAGTCTCTAAGGCCCAGCTCGTCACTTGGTTGGTTTTGGGCCTTGAGACAAATTGGCAGGTCTTCTCCTCTTCTAGTTTTTACTCGCCTCGGCTAGCAACCGCCCCCGACGAAAAACCTCAGTGCAAATTGTGTTTCTACCCTCCTTTTCACCTTTAACTGCACCTTTGCCCCCTATATTTAGAGTTTGCAAATCTGGGTTCTGTTCGATGTAGTCTCCGGTTTGCCTCTCTCCATTACATGGCTACCTGAAGCTACTCGAATCAGACAAAATGGACTGATGCTAAAAAAATCAGCCAAAATAGACTTTTATACCCCTTCATTATCTCTTCGTCTAACATTCCCTATCTCTTCATTCCTTACTGGTTCATTCCTCTTGCTTAGAGCATCTTCAGCAAGGCCTCTACTATATCCCCTACTCTAAATTTAGGTAGTGAAGTAAAAAAATACTATTTCAAGAATCTTTTATTTTTTAGAAATAGCGGACCCTCTACTAGTGTCCTCAAGTTTGTTAGCACCCTAAGAGTCTATTTGGTTCATCTTCAAATCCTAGCCTGGCTAGCTTTTTGAGACAAGCCGGACTTAGCCTGCCTTGCCATTGTCACTTGTTTCACTTGTTTGGTTGGAGAAATTGTTCAAGTCTGGCTAAGTTTGAGCTTGTTTGGTTAGTTGGTTTAGCTTGAGTCCACTCACCCCCTTCCTAGAGCGGGTATGTTACCCCTTTTGAACATTCTGTCGAACAAGTGGAGTGCATGATCGTGATGGCCGCGTGCACAATAAGGGCGCGCAAGGGAGATGGTGGTGGAGTCCATTACAACTCACGAGGGCATGCCGCATGCCGACAATGAAGATGGCTGCAGGCACATCATGACTCGGGGAAGAACCATCACCACACCTTGGCTATAGAGTCACCGCCACCACTCCAACGCTGGTGGAATCCATGGCTGCGACTGCGCTTGACGACATGGTCCTCGCCACGTCGCGTGGGCGCATGGCTTCGTAGTGGTTCGTCGCGACATGGGCATCTCCGCTTCGTCGGTTGGGACTTGCCCGCTGGGCTCACCCGCCCTTGGATCAAAGAAGCTGTGGCGCGCGGAGTGCGATGAGGACGAGCATTGCGAGGTAGATGAGCAGAGGCCCCGCACGAACGAGTCCTATAGGTGCGGCCGCTGTGGCGCTCTCGTGCCACCCACTTCCCATTGTGTCATCTCCGACGAAACTCCCCCATGGATGCGCCGAGTGGAGGAAGGATGGGAAGGTGAGGTTGACTCGCTGCCGGCCCTAGCGATCACAAAGGAGGAGGGTCTGGGGCGGCGAGGCAGGTCGGAGGAAGCAGAGATGCAAGCTGTGGAGCTCTACTAATGGTGGGCGGCGACGACTGGCGCGACGGTGGAAGAAGCGAGCAGAGGAGTCGCCACGGTGCAAGAGGTGAAACTCCCTCACACAGGGGGTGGTAGGAGCGGGCCGACGGCGGGCGCAAGCTAGGCTCTAGACCAGCCTATGTATGACGTCCAACAGGGCCTAGCTAGGTGGCATGGACAGGCAACCAAACGAGCCAAAACTAGCCCGAGTTGATCAGGCCAACCATAGGCCAGGCAACCAAACAGGCTCTACTTTCTTCTTGACTCTTTCTTTCTAACTCCTCCCTTTGAGGACCGAGCGTAGCTTGGTTGGTTCTACTTCCAGGTGCTGAAACGGCCGCTCGCGAGTTCGATTCCGGAACGGAAACGAATTTCCGTGCGTCACCGGGGTAGGTCCTAGAATAATTGTTGCACGAATGTGCCACAACTGTCATATCTCTTAGCTGTGTTATCCTAGACCTAGATATAGGTTGTAGATCTAGCTTGCGCACTAAGATAGCGCGTGTGCGTGTGATGTGTGTGAGGTGTGAGTTTCTGCATGAGTTCAGATACTATAACTTGTAATCAAAGGTTGAGGTAATAAAAAAACTTCTCCCATTGAGCCTCTGCTACTTCCCCTGCTTTTTTTCCTGTTTCCACTCCTCGACGCCTCCCACCCGGCCCCGCACGAT
The DNA here is from genome assembly GCA_023333625.1 of Bothriochloa decipiens. Taxonomy (NCBI): domain Eukaryota; kingdom Viridiplantae; phylum Streptophyta; class Magnoliopsida; order Poales; family Poaceae; genus Bothriochloa; species Bothriochloa decipiens. The sequence goes on along the minus strand of CM041637.1, from coordinate 26,090,459 downwards.
GCACCGCGACTCGCGGGGACCAGGATCGCATGCAGTGGCTACTGTAAGTTAAGCGGTAGCAGTATCACAGCGCTCCAAAGAAGCACCGATGGCTAGGATCTGAGATCCTTCTCTCTCTCTCTTCTCTTCCATGTGCTATCTGTCTTTGTTTTTGAAAGGAAAAAATGATAGTATAATTTTTTGAGTCACCAACAGTGCAAACTTAAGTATGAAAATTACAGAAATGTACCACTACAAAACATATATGGTGACAAATAAAAAAGTATATCTAAAACCCCTAAATCACAAAAATAATTTTGATCTATATTCAAATAATTTTTCAACATATATGCTTAAGTGAAAATAAATTTTTCCCCTTGTGATTTCACCTAAATTCGTTTTCAAACTGAATGAAAAAATGGCGAGGTGATTTTGGCTCTTCAATATTATATTTTTTTTATATTTAGTGGTTCCAAGTATATTTTTGTATTTTTCAACATATATATGCTATGTATTTTTCAACATATATGCTCTTCAACCTATTTTCATACTTGAGTTTAGCACTTTTGGTAACACAAAAAATAATGCCAAGTCTTCTGTGCTTCTGTGCTCTTTTCTCTAAAAAAGAGAGACCGATAGCACATGGGAAAAAAGAGAGAGAAAAGAGGCTCAAATCCTTGCCATCGGTGCTCCTTTGGATGGCTGAGATGAGCCACTGCTTAAGGCTGTCTCCAACAAATGCAACGCAAATACAGGAGGTATTTCATGGATTGGGGTGGCATACAGTGGAAGACTAAAAACAACTTCAAGAGACATGTTATTTTTATTATGTAGGCTATTTTTATAATCTTTTCTAGAAATTAAACTCCGATAGCATTGTTATTTTGTTTTGTAAAATAACAAGTTGGCTATTCCTGAATTCTCGCACGCTAAATATGGCTCGCATGCGTTGCTAGCTATCTAGTCTTGCCATTATGAAAAGGTTGTTAGAATTTTCTATTTTTTACAAAGTTTTCTATTTTAAACGTTTGCTAAATCATGGGTTTAGCCCTTTACTTTTATTAATTCTCTTAGAGTTGCTCTAACTGTGTCAAAAATACCCTTCTCCAACAGCGGACTCAAATACGCGAGCGCATCCAAATCTCCGGCGAATGCTAGCAGCGCGGACGGCCTGGCAGCCGACGCCCTACGACGACCACGCCCGCTCAACGCCCTTCGTCAGCGCGCCGTCCAGCCCCACCCGCGACCAGGACCGGAACCCGTACCCGACGTCCTCGATTTTGACAGAAGGTATCCTGCGATGTGGCTGTGGTTGAGGTCGACGCCCGGCGAGCTCCCTATCGTCCGGCGACCCTATGGGGCAGCGGCGCGCAGAAAACCCCGTTGTAGTTGCAGACCCCTGGCCCCAATCGGCGGTGAAGCCCCTCCGCGCCCGCTGCTCCCAGAGTCTTCGTTGTCGCGCCTGCTGCTCCCGCCTCCCTCTCGACGGAGCGCCGCCGCCCGCCTTCCTGCGTGCCTAGCCGTCGTCGGGCATGCCTCGCTGTCGTCGCCCGAGCAGATCTGGAAGTGTTGCCCGCCTTCCACGCTGGTGAGCTCCGCCTGCCTGCCTTCTCGCCTCACGCCGCTGCTCGCCTGCCTCCTCGCCTCGTCGTCGTGGGGCCCATCTCACCGTCGTCGTCCATGTAGATGATAGCGCCACTCGCTTCCCTCCTCGCCTCGTCGTCATCACGGCCTCACGGGCCCACCACCACGTGTTGTAGAGACTTGCGTTGTCCTCGAGAGAGGAGCCTTTTTGTTGTCTCGTTTCTGGTGGATTGACAAAATAGCTCCGATCATTTGTTGGAGATGATTTTGGGAGAGGCGAAGCACTTTGCAGCACCTATTTTGGTCTATAGGTCCTCGAGATAATCTAACTTGCAGTACTAGTGGCTACTGCATGCGATCCTGGTCCGACTCGCGGACTCGTGTCCGCTGCGCCGCCGTCCGTCCGTCCACGTCGTCAGTTCATCAGCGCCGCCGTCCGTCCGTCCCCGTCGTCTGTCCATCAGGCCCGCCGACGTCCCCGTCGCCAGGAGCGCCTCCAGGAGCCCCGACTGGATCTCGCCGGCGAGCTCCAACAGGCACGCCGCCGTCCGTCCAGGAGCGCCTCCAGGAGCCCAGGCCTCGTCCCTTCCCCGCCGCCCCATCCTGCAGAGGTTCAACCTCCTCCTCTGTCTTCGCTGTACTAGCAATTTTCTTCCTCTACTGTACTAGCTGTCTGAATAATTCAAATCTGAAAGTATGCTCTTATCTCATCTCTCGACACGAGCAGGGCAGCGGCCGGCGCGGGTGGACGAGCTGGGCTGGCGGTGCGATGGCCTGCGCGTGCGGCTGGTCGGCTCGAGGGCCTCCGTGTGCGGCTGCCTGACGCGAGGGACTGAGTCGGCGCGTGCGGGCGGCCGGCGGCTAGGGTCTGCGCGGGTGTCGGCGTAGGCAGACGGCGAGGTCCGACGCAGGAGGGCGACCGGCGGCGAGGTCCTGCGCGCGCGGCCAGTGGTAGGTCCTGCGCCTGCGGGCGCTGGAGGCGAGGTCCTGCGCGTGGGGACATCTTGTGCGGGCAGTGCTTCCACCGACCCACCCCCATCATGGCGCCACCGCCGCCGTCCCCGACGCCCTCGCTGCCGTCCCTGCCTGAGGAGCTCGTCGAGGAGATCCTCCTCCGCTTCCCGCCCGGCGAACCGGCGAGGCTCTTCCGCGCCGCCCTCGTCTGCAAGCCATGGTGCCGCCTCATCTCCGGCACTCGCTTCCGCTGCAGGTTCCGCGAGCTCCACCGTACACCACCAATGCTGGGATTCCTCTACAGATACGGGTTTGTGCCCAGAAACGCCTTCTGCCGGTCGCTTTTGGGCCGCTTTCGCATGCGCGTGCTGGATGCCCGCCACGTGTCCTTGCCAGAAGGTATGTGCCGGAGGGGTGCGGGGATGCCTCGTGGTCTGGGATCCCATCACGGACGAGCAGCGGGTGCTGCCCATTCCACCGCGGCCGTCAATCAGCTCCTACTGCTGCGGTTCTCTGCGCCGGCGCTGGTGTGTGCCACCACCTCGATTGCCACCGTGGACCCTTCCTTGTGGTTTTTGTGGGGGAAGCGACATCGGAAATGTTCATCTGAACCTACTCATCCGATGCTGACGCATGGAGTGAGCCAATCAGCACTCCACACCTTGATATCTTCGAAGATTCACGGCTGATCCTTTTGACATTCAGAGCATATAATTTGATTTTTTTTTCTTCTATATCTCCCTTTCTATTTATTAACCACAAAAAGAAGCCAACAAATATGTATCCTATCTAAATTTAAACCTCACTTATCTGCACTTGTGATGTCAGGATTTATCATTAAAAGCTATGCACTAGAAATTTAGTTCATAGTATCTCTTAACATATGTTTGCTCAAAAGAAGAAAAAAAAACATATGTATGACTCTGCTATGTCTCAGGATTCAAATGTACCTTCTTCCTGTACTCCTACAACTTTTAAGATTTTGAAGGTACCCTTTGATGCTTCAGTCGTATTTAAACTCTTTGAATTCCAGGAATATCTTATGCGAATGCAGGTCAGTGAGATCTGGCCTCCACAGTAGTCACCTTCTTGAAAGCAGAGACAGGTTACTAGAGTTGGAGTTCAATCTTTGGGGACATGAATGGATTGTATTATTTGTTAATACGAATTATCTGATGGTTACATACTCAGGTTAGTTACATATTTGTGCAGGCAAGTAAGCAAAATCTTAATCCATTGGGTACCACATTTGCTCCTTTTTTAGGAGAAATATACATTTATGATTTATATTTTTCTTTCTTCCCCTGAAGTCCATAGCTCAATGTGAGCATTCCTTCTCTCAAGCTGTTTTTGTTATTACATTTCTCTTTTTTCCATTAGTAGTGAATTTGTTTGTGAGATAGTCTCTGATATTGCATTTCTGTGTGGTATATGTGAATGAATGGTACTATCCACCTTAACTAAGATTCAGATAGTGTAGAATGGTATTAGAATTAATTATAGTTACTTAATTAGGACTTTTCCCCAGTTGGGCATTCACATTTAATTTGTTCATCTGATTTTTCTATATGTCTGAGATTACATATGTTATACGCAGCAGTTACAACTCTGCAACATTTGATATACTACTAGATGGGGGTGGTTGGAACATTTCCTTTTTTTCTGAGAACTGAAACAAAGGGCACACGTTTCTGCCAGTGATTCATGGTTCATAATTTATGGTCTTTCTTGGCTTTTTTTCCTTACATAATCTTACAACGTATCAACTAAAACTGATTAAATAAAATCAGTAATTCAACAAGAATTCAAACAAGGGACACATCAATTTGTCAGCATTTCATAGTTATTAATTTTTGGTATTGCTTAACAATTCGCATTCCACTTAGATGACCTTACACATTTCATGAAATAAAACTAATCAAATATTTTCCTGTGCCAATCTGTCATAGCTGAAAGTGGGCATCATGCCATCATGGTGTGTGTACAGTAACTGTCAGTAATAAACTGGCATGTATCAAATTTTCTATTTTCAGGTTCAAAATAGTTGCGCCGCAGCAAATGAATGCACACTTGAAACAGACAATTGGGCTGAATTAGTTGCAAGCTCTGATGATCAAGCTACCAAAGCATTATGGTTTGAATTTTATTTGAATATTTTCCTATGGTTATAACACTCCTGGTTTCTAGTAGCTCATTTGTTCTGTCACAGCGATGAACTTTGTTGCGTATTCAATAAGCAGAGTTTGAATCCTCCAAAAGTTCCCCTCATGTCTGAATGCCAGAGCCTAGCGTTCCACAAGGCAGCAAGCCTGGTTTGCTCCTCCTAGCTAAGCCACTGCCCACTGGGCCACTGCTCCTTGTTACTATAAATCTAAAAAAAGTAGTCAAATAGGATATATTTGATTGTAATTGTGGATTATTGCCCAGAAAAAAAATGAAGCGACACACACAAAGTGGAGCGGTCGATGGCGTTTAATTGTGGAGGAGGCACGTCCCTTGCCGCTGAAAGCGAACACAGGGGGAGCGGACGATGGCGTTGCTGTCGGCGGCGTCTCTTCGTTTCAGGACGTCGCAAACGGGAGCGTCCGGGGGTCCGGCCGTCGCGCCATCGAACTATCACCTCAATGACCATTTTACCCCGCAGCACGTGCCACCATTTTTTTTCCCTATTTTTGCCCGCTGCTTCTATTCCCACGCGGCACTGGTCTCGAGTTATGTGCACACGTGTGCGTGTCGTTGTACGAGTACTGTGCAGACAGCCTGTACATACTCTCCCGTTCCAAAGAGAATGTGGCTATATAGGCTTAGTACTAATCAAAATTTTTAAATTTAACTAAATTTGTAATTAATATTAGAAAAATAATTCTATTTTAAATAGGTTTATTATAAAAATAATCTGTAATACTAATATGCACAATAAACATTAATACATTTTTATATATTATTAAAGTTGAAAATAATTATCTTCTCAGAAGATGAGAATGACACACTTCTCTTGAGTTGTGACAGAGGGAGTATGCGAAAATTAGAAAGTGGTTCTCATTGCTAAGAAGGTCTAGGTCTCTGTTAGTACTTATTACAACTAACACGATAAGAACCAAAGAAATGGATTCTTTATTAGATTTAATTAAACTTTGTACTTTTTAAATTAAATCTAATAAATCTTAAGACATGCATTAAATCTTAGTCGTATATTGGATTTTTTTCATCAAATGTTGACTCAACTCAAATAGACGGCTTGTGTGTACACCTATGGTAAAGTTGCGAGATGTGAAGGACATGTCGCACATGATATATGGTCGAGATGGAAGCAGGGGGGAATAGTCCTATCTAATATTAATTTTAGTATGAGAAAGTATATAAAGAGTGTGATGCATATGACATGATATAGCACAAACAATAAGAAGAAATTTACCATGACAATAAACTTAAGAAAATAGGCATGGTCATGGTCATTAAGCCAACAAACACCATGCAAAGCTTACAAACACATGTACTTAAAGCAGATAAGAATATACACATAAAGTTTGATCCTACAACCAACCAATGATCCAAAGTTTTCGCATCCAACACATGCCACCACACAAGATTTGTGGCAAAAACAAAAAAAAATCCATCCAAACAAAATTAATTTAGCCTGAGCACCTTTGCTTGAAAATTGGTCCAAAATTACCAAGCCAATCACCAAGAACTCAGAATTCTCAGTCTTTTGGAAGGGAAAGGATCGAGGATGTCAAGGAAGTTGAAGAAAACTAATGTAAAATCGAGTCTATTGCGGGTTGTTGAATTGTTGTTGGTTACATGTGCAGATAAGACAAGTAGTTCACCATGACATAAATATGGCAATACCATTGGCCGTCTGAGCAGGGCGAGACATGGGCTACCTGTAACACCTCTGGTGTTATATTAAATAAAACATGCCATGTCATCATATGCACTGCAAAGCATTCATGTTTAAGTTAACCTTAATGTGCATTAACTAAAACAAGTTTATATTTCATAGGTTGATTGAGTTTCTGTAATGTTTGTCACATGAAATAATAAAACCCTATTTTCGAATATCATCGCAAATACTTAGTCTATACTCTATGTACTTGAGGTGTAAACTATGTTTACACTAGTGTCAAGCATAGTGTATAAGTCTAAGTCCAACCCTAAAAATGATTTTCATATTTGAAATTAAGTTTGGATTCCCAAGCTTATTTCTAAGTCTGGCTATTCAAGTTTAAATTCAAAATTGGAAATGATATAAAAGGTTTTTCAAAAGTCAACTTGGTCAACCAAGGGTGTCATTGGGTCAATGACCTAAAAATGTCCTTGGATGATGTATGTGATCACTAATAACCAACCAATTAAGTTAGAAACCAAATTGAGTTTAAATTCTATTTCAAAAATCCTTTATTTTCAAACCTAGATTTACCCCCTTTATTCTAATTCAAAATCTATAAGGAATTTGGAGATACTCTAAAAAGACAGTTTGTAGATCTTGACAAGAGCTACAAAGTTGGTATATAAAGTTTTTTCAAGTTTCCAAAAGGAATTTCAAAATAATTTGAAAATACAGTTTCCAGCATTTATCCCCTTTTGATTTTAAAACCATAATTCAAAAATTATGCATCAATTGAGAAAACCTTGTATATGAAAGATGTTTGGTTTGACAAGCTCAACATTTCATAGTTTTGAAGATTTTCAAGTTTTATTGAAAAATCAAAAGTAATTTCAAATGCTTGTTTCTAGGGTTTTATCCCCTTTTCAAATCTAAATTCAAATTTCAAAATTTAGATAGAATTTGAGGATGCCAGTTAAAGGAAAAGTGTAGCTCTTGAAAAATTATGCAAATGATATTTTTGGAGATTTTCAAGTTCCTATATAAATTTTGGAGTAATTTGTATTATAAACCGAATGGCAATTCTGTAAATAACTCGAACAGTACCTAACCCTAACGGCGCCCGCCATGGCCGGCTTCTCATCGCGCGCCGCCGTCCACCGCCGCGCCTTCCCGGCCATCAGAGCATTTTCAGACGCGAGAAACTTCACCGTCGTCGTGTCACTCACTCCAGCATCGTCTTCGTGCTATAAATAGCAGTCGGCCGACGCCGTTTTTCTTTCTTCTTCCTCCCGCCGCCGTCGCCGACGACCTCGCTCCGCCGCCCGAATTCACCGCCGACGCTCCACCTCTGTCCAATTGCTCTCGTCCAAGGCTCCGCCACTTCCTCATGGTCCTTTTGGGCTAGTTCATGCTTGCTCTCCTCACCCGAGCCACCCGCACGCAGCCTTCTTCTCCGCGGCCGGTCAGTCGCGCCGCCGTGCCATCGTCGCCGTTTGCCACCGCCGGAGGTGAATATATTTTACCTTCGACCCTGCAATCGTGTTCTCTATGTCATTCTGCATCTGATGCGCACCTTGGCTTGAACAGCGCATTGCCGGAGACCGCCGTGACGCCGTCGTGCCATCGGAGCACCGCCACCGCCATCAGCGCCGCCGACCGTAGCTCAACCCAGTCACTCCGGACCTCCATTAACGTGCGCATCAGCGCCGTGGTGAGCTCCTGTATCTATCTGTGCCATCAATTTCATCAATCTTGCACCGTAGCCGCCGGCCACCGTGGCTCGCCGCCGGCACGGCTATGCCGCTCCGCCGCGCGCGTTGCTGCCCTGGCTAGGAACCCGGAGCCGATGTCATCTAGTTACCAGATATGTCCGTTTGAGTACCCTGCACTTAACCGTGACCTTGCCGTCGCCAGAAATCACTCCGGTGAGCGACGCCGCCGTGCCCGAGCTCCGCCGAGCCGCCATTGCCGCCGGCGTGCATGCTGCCCTCGCTCCGCCGTTGCGTTAACCTGTCCGTTGGATGCGCCGTGTCAAGATGAGCAAGTAGGAGAAAACCCCATCACCGGAAACCTCACCGACGACGAGGAATCACCGGTCAACTCCGGCGGGGTCGACTGTTGACCCGGGAGCACTGTGCCGAATTTCCTTTTTCTATTTTCAGAAAATGATTTAAATGCTATTTTCTTTAAAAATTCATAATAATTCATATATAGCTCCAAAAATTCTAAAAATTTTTGTGAATGTTCTTTACGATGCTATCTACCTAGGAAAAATATGAAATGCCAAATTTGAGTACTTTTTGCATATGTTAAAATTAGCCCTTTTAATTGAAAAATGGACCGTCAATGATTTTTAATAATTAAAATAATTGGCTTTTAATTCTAAAATTTATTTTGCCATCTAATTAGACTAAGAGCTTTCTAAAATAAAATTTTGGACTTAATTTGATAACTTTAATTTTATGCCTTTATTTAATGCTTTTAAATAATTAATTAACCCCTTTTAGTAAACTTAATCATTATAGGATTTGTTTGACTTTGGGATTGATTGATGACCTTGGATTATTAACCCTAATGACCTTTGGCACTTTAATTAATTATTTGCTCTTATCTTAATTATGTCATTAGGGTTTAATTAACGTTATTTTATGTGTTTAATTAACCTCTTAAATGGCGTAGTTAACACTAACGAGTTTTATAAGCAAAGTTTTGTTGGCTTGCAGCTTTATCGTGAAGAAAAGTTGTACTCAAGCCCTTCATCTGATCATACCTCCATCGAGCATCATGTTTACTATTCCATCATGTAAAGCATATTAATTATCGAGTAGTTTCCGTTAACGGAGAGTTGACGTTATCACCCAGATTCGAAGGACGAGCAAATTTAAGAATCAGGAGTTGATCCAGAGTTCGAGAACTTCTACCCCGAACATCAAGGCAAGCCCCGGATGCATTTAAACCCTATTCTATTTATAAAAGTTTTACCGCTTCAGCTCTGATATGTTGCATTAAGTAATAGGAGTTGAGTGAAAACCCACAAATTGCATTACCTGTCTTATTCCTTATTCCTTGTTACCTGCTCAGAAAGATAAGTAGTAATGCTTAGCCCTGCTTATTTATTTAATTGTTCAAAGGCAAAAGAATGAAAAAGATGAGTTTGGTTTCTTGTTGAAATCTTGATGATAGTAATAAATCGAGTCCGGACGGTGAACTTGCACTGGGAATGGAGTCCCTCTGTAGAGTTCTCGTCTGTTGATGCCCTAGGTCCCGTTCGTTGGTGAACTGGATGATATCAAGAATTTAAAAATCCACATGCATGAAGTGGTATACGGATGGTTGGAGCCGTGTATGCCATGGAGTGACCTAGCGTGGGGCTAGAGATCCCATCTGTGTCATAGTGTGTTTTACTGTGGGATTTAAGTTCCCACGTATCTCGGTACGCTGGGCCGCAGAGCTCACGTGTATCATGTGGTGATATACGGCTGAGGTTGTTATCCCGGTATATCGGTGTACCTGGGGTGCTTCGGAGTTAAAGTCTCCGGTATGCTCAGTCACCTAGGTCCCAGCTGGGTATGAAAATGGATTCGAATCACCATTGCTTTCGGAGAAGAAGACTCGATCGTTGTTCATCATCGTAGTAATAACTTGAACAAAAATTAAGGATCAATAATGAAGTTGGATGATAATGGGAGTTAGCCCAAGCAACTTCTCTCTCTGTAAAGCTTTTCCGTAAAATTTCTTCTCTCCTACAGACCTTACCTTGTCCCTCTAGCCTGCATTTCTTGAGTCTCTACCCTTCTATTTCGTCAGGTCAGTCTTGTTGAGTACTCTTGTACTCAGGGTTTGTTTAACCCTTATTGCAGGTGAGCCTCATGGGCAGGAATGTTTTGCATCCTGCTGCATGACAGTCGTCGAGGAAAACGACGACGAGTAAGATGTTTAGCTCGTGGGCAGAGCTTTTGTGTAATATTGTAATCTACTGCTACTCCACTACTATTATGGTTTGTATAATTTAAACCTATCATTGTAAATATTTGAAACTCAGAGTTTTGTAAATGTATGTTATTGTAAGTCTTTCGCTGTTTTACTCCGTGGTAATTTATTTATATCAAACTGTTGTAATACTGCAATGTCTCTCTACAATGATTGATCCTGCTCGGAGAATCGTGGATGATTCGGGATTTACCCGACAGACTTTTTAAGTCGTAGGGAACACAGTCATGGTTATTTGGAGTCTGTTTAGACAATAATCATGCGTGTGGGCTATATGATTTAGGAGGTTCTGCCACACTACCAATAGGAACATGATGGTAGGGCATGATCGTCGTTGATGTTGTGAAGAAGAGAGAACATTCTAAGAAGGTGGTTTCATTTTTATCCATACTTCTGCCATGGAGTGTTTCTCTATCTATTGGTGTACTTTAATGAAGAGGGAACATTAAAATAATCAAAGAGAAGAGCACCAAGATTTTCGAAGAGACTCCCACCAACCACTAAATTCCTTGCAGATGCTGTCAAAGACTCAAAGCTTCTTCAAATGGCAAGAGTTAGTCTCTAGCTCGAATTGAAAAATGCCAAAGTATTCATCATCGTTACTACTTTCTACCATAAGCGTGTCCTGTCTAGGCATCCCGGCATCATTTGACCACAAGGTATGGCGGAAAAACTGACTTTCACACAATAAATCTACTTATTAATTGAAACAATAATGATAGCACCCGAGCGTCCAGCTCCATCCCGAAATGCGTCGTCTAGCTCCATGCAGTGTCGCCGAGCTCCACAAAGGCGAGATCCGCACCTCTGCATGCCGCTGCCGTCGCCCCCATTCTGTCATCTACATCATCGATAGCCCCAAGGTCATCCGCACAAAGGCCAGTGTCCGAATTTCCGACTGCTAGAGTCGCTATAATTGAAACCACTAAATGAGATGTGTTTTTCTATAGGAGTCCTACATTGTGCGCCTAAAATTTGGGACCGTGCATTTTAGGCACTCTTCATAGGGCTTAGGCCGATTGGGATTGGCAACATGTGCAGTTTTTACTAGAGGACACCCCCAGTTTAATATTTACCTAGAGGTCCCTATTTTATTATCGTGTCCCTTGACCTTGAAAAGTCCACGGGCGAACCAAACAAGTCCTCCCCTAGACAAGGGGCAAACCCGTCCATCCATCTTCACCCCCGGGGCCACCAGCAAGCCAGCAGCCAGTAGCCGGCCCGCTACGGCGAGACGTCACCGATGCCCTTCACAATAAATAAATAAAAATACAAAATTAAAAAAGCGGAACGGCAACGGATGGAAGGAAATCTCCAAGTAATTAACGGGAGGAGATGTAGGGAGAGAAACCACCACCCGGGAGGGAGGCGGCCGTACTCGTCGTAGATAAGAGTCGTCTCGCCTCGTCGTCGCAACCTCCCGGTCCCGGCAGAGAGAGGAGAGAGGAAGGCGGGCTAGAGAGAGAAACAAAGGTGGTGGTGGTAGATTTGAGCCACCCTCTTTGTATCCCTCGCCAACTTCTTCTCCCACCAACTTCTTTTCCTCCCTCCCCTCCCTTGCTTACCGTCTCGCGCCGCTCCGCACAGCCTCGCTCCACCCGCCGCCGCCGGCACCGCCGCCGGTATGTACCCTCACATCCCGTCTCGTTTCGCCTCTGCGTGTCTGTTCGACGTCGCGCCGCATTCATTGACGGTCGAATTCGCGTGTCGTCGTCGTTCTTGAATTTCGGGCGGCCGGCCGGCCGGCGCTGTGGTTGACCGTCGGCTCCGGCGGCGCTTCCGCCGTTCCTGAATTCCGCGTCGCTCTTTGCCGCCGCGCCGGCGGCCGGGTGCTTGCGCTGCGTCGTCCTGTTTCTTGTGTGTTGTCGTGGACTCGTGGCTGGCGGCCGATTGATTGGAAGGAAGGTGGCGGTGGTTGGGGACGGGCTTGCGCCGGAATTCTCGCGTCCCGGAGGGTTTCTTTCGATTGCGAGGTTGCTTTGCGGGGGTTGCCTGCCAGGGTTGGGTGGCTGATGAGGAGGTGGTTGGGATCGTGATTGATTTTCATCTTTCTTTTTTCCCCCTCCCTCTCTCGTTATTAGGTCGATGTTGGTAGGCGTAATAATCATATAACAAAGTGGTTGTTGTTGTTGCTGTTGTGAGAATTATGCCTACAAATGAGTCTATGAGGGGCAAGCCTTGATTCTTGTACTTCTTGGTTTCATTCAATGCCTGGTGGTCGTAGGTCCAATTCTCTGTAGCCGTATGAGCGTTTGGAGACTCATTGCAGGACGCGGTAGGCTGCTCTGTTTTTTCCTTTTTGTTACAAAATACAACTTGCGGTTCAAAGAGAAACTCCTGTCCGCAGCAGGACTTCTCTCTGATGTATAGCAGGCAAGATTCTGTAGGCCCTGGAGTGTGCCTGCTCATTTGTGCTAACTGGCAGTGGTGGACAAGTACACTGACATAATCCTTGCTTCTATTTTTAGGGGGCTATTTATTCAGTGGACTTTACTGCATTTAGGTTGCTCTCCCATCGAGTTTTGCTGAATCGGACTAGTGCCCACATGTGGTAGGAGCGGGACTGTTTTCACAAATGAGTTGCAGTAGGATGGTGTTTTGAAAAATTGCTCTGCTGTTGTCACCAATACTGATCATCTGTGGCAGTTCCGGGCTGCATTATCTGTCAAGTTCCTTTCAGATTGTCAAAATGGAAGTGTTGGGGTTTGTGACTATGGATACATGTTGGTTACTGTGTCTATAGTATTTTCGTGCTCAGGGGTTGCAGATAATCCTTCTATTGGATTATACGCCTCCTATATCAATACTATGAACTTTAGGATTAGTGTTCACAAAAAAAAATGAATTTTAGGATTAGGGCCTGTGGATCCACTTCTTTAGCTGTCAGTGCCTTATGATCGTTGAGTGATTGTGGAGTGGACTCATTTTTCAAGGTGATTCAAAGATTAGTTGAGATGGTAGAATACTCGTTGCATGAATTGTGGAATACATTAAAAGTAACCAAACATCATTGCGTCGCATCTTTGAACAATGTGGCTGATATAAAACACGAGTGCTGTTAACGTGTGCTCTAGCTCACATGATGGTTATAAACATGGTTTTTTCTTATTATTTTAGTCTCGAATTTAGCAGTTGTTTATTATCTCTTCATATTTCTGACTCTGCTACAGGTGGCATTTCAAGTATGGTTAGCTTGAGGCGACGTCGACTATTGGGTCTTTGTTCTGGTAAGAGAGGAAACTCATTTAGTACCTTGAAGCCAAGATTTAAAAATTGCTCAGAGGATTTTATGTTATGAAAAGAACATCTTTTGTTTCTGTATATGAAGTAGCATAATCATTTCGATTACGGTCTGTTGGTCTGCTGTTTGAAATAGAAACTTTATGTACCTTTCCATTTCAACCATATCTTTATATATGAAAAAATGAATTTTGTTCCATGTGTTCAGTTTTTAAGACTTTTTTTCATGTTTAGTCTAGTTTTTGTTAAAAGATTCAATATTCCCCATTCCACATACATATTAGAGCTTAGTTGAATTAGGTAACTTTTTTGATGTTATATTACAACCCCAGGTCTTGGTTACGAATCATTGTAGGAGCTAATTTCAGGCTGGGTAAAAAAAAGGTCAGTCGCTAGTTCCCCTGGTCGGCATGGGCTGTGAGGCTCTGATCATAACAACCCACTTCTTGCTTGATCCCTAAGCCCATGCGGGTTACAAGTAAATAGCCATTGAGGCTAATCCACTCCGTAGAATCACTCCCCATCTTTCTTGTTATTCCTCCTAGCACCACGGAAGCCGCCTGCTAACCACTTTAAGTTGTGGACTTGTCTTCCAGAACACGGGGCTCCGGTTAAGCATTTAGTGAAATACTGTGGAGGCAGTCTTTCACCATCGGCCGAGTTTTCTTAATGTTATATTAGGAACAAGGGCCATGGGAAATTAGGGGGGCAGGTTTTCCAAGTGGGAAGTTTGGTTGTAAATTAATTGCTGCCTGTACCAGAATTTGTACTTTAGCCAAGCTTTTGAGAATTCCTCTTAGGGTTATGTCATTTATCTGTTCTGTTGAGTTTCAAAACTGTTTTCTACCAAATAATAATAAATAAATAACTTTTCTTTACAATTATGTGAACATTGTTTCTCTTAAGAATGGCCGTATTAATTGTCCTGATATTCCAGCTATACTTTTTATATGGTCAAGCAGCAATTAACTCTAATTGAAGTTTCTTTTCCAAAAGATATGTTTGAACTTTCATATGTGTGGATGTATACAACAAATGTTCTCGGAATAGCCTGCTATGAATGAATCCCTAATGTATAGAAAAAGACAAACCCAATGCAGAATCCTTAATGTGCATGGAAATAAATACATGTGTTAAAGTTAATGATGGAAGCTACATGGTTTTTTACTATTTTAGTTGGTTCGATAGGACCAACTAGCAGCCCAAAAGTATGTTGAAAAATCATGAATGTCAGGTTCTTGACTGTGTCAGTATTCTTTTACTCTACAATTAGAACCTAAAGATAGAATTTTTGAAGTGAACATAAGTGTAAAGCCTTATCTGGGATCATATGCGTATCTATACCATCAAAGAGTTTGGCTATATGTTTGAGTAATCACATGAGTTTAGCTTTTGTTTCAGGGAAAGACTCGTTGCCAGTTGATTTTCCTAAGCCCATTGAAAATGAAAAGGAAGTTGCGCACTCCAATGTGAAGCCATTCAGTGTGCATCCAGTCCATCCACTGCCCTTGGTATGCATAATTACTTTTTGTATGTTGAGGAAGTATCTTGCACAAGAGTACATTGGTGCACATGTGCACACACATTTTTTTTCTAGATAACGGAATACAAAATCAAGCCCCAGCCTCTGCACATTTGTGCAGGGATGGCCTCTGGCTATTTTCCTTCCCCAGACCCCGCAGTGCGGGAGCCTACGGCACTGGGTACGCCCTTTTTTATAACGGAATACAAAAATATATCAGTTTGCGTCGATGTTACCTGCTTGTGTTGTATCCTTTTCTCCTTAAGATAGCCTGATGAGTTTTGTAGTGACATTTGTGTTGTACCTGCATTCTTCTTCAAGCTTAACTGAATTTGTTGGCTACAATGGCGAGTATGATTTTTCTTAACAAAATTTGCCTTCTCATCGCAGGTAAAGACTTCCGATGTGCTCGCAAAATCCTCAAATGGTTCTGATGATTCAAAGGAAGAGAAAACCCAATACTATCCAGGTCTATACTTCATTCTTATTCTGTATTATCAGCATTTGTTCTTCACTTAAAGTCCAGATTACTTGTGGTTATGGTACTTACAAAGAAGCTAATATTCTAGAATTCTGTGGGGAAATCTCAGAGAACTTGTGCTTTCTTCATTGTCACATTTTGAAGTGTCCTTAGAGAATATAGTTTGCAATAGGAAATGGTTGTGACAATTTTTTTCTTATAGCTTTGCTGGAATGGTTTCATTAGGGCTTGTAGCTTTTCCCTGAAGGACTCCATGTACCTTTTCTTTTGTGTGTCTTACCTTAATCCTCTTGAGTTGAACTTTACAGTTTACTCCACAGCTGATAAGAAAATTGATTTTTTTCCTCATCACTTCAGGCAAGGAAATCAAGCGCAGAAAACGACATAGAAGAAAGCAGTACGTGGATCAAGAGCCATGCATTATGAGGGGGGTTTATTTCAAGAATATGAAATGGCAGGCTGCCATAAAAGTTGACAAGAAACAGATTCACTTGGGTACTGTTGGGACACAGGAGGAAGCAGCCCGGCTTTATGATAGGTATTCTTGAAGCTTTACTATGACTGCACACCTCTGTTTGACTAAAATTCCACCATTCTTACCGTACTTTTTACCTTTTCCCAACACAAGCTAATGCTCATAGCATCTTGATGCAATCTGATATACCCAGATGGTGTTCAAATTAATTAGTTAGCCTGCTGGCATAGTGCGGCATAGTATGATTTGACTAGCTTTAAATAAGATCATATAATGCTGTTCTGTGTTAATTTTCATAAATATCTGACTTATCCTTCCGGTGTTCAATCTGAATTCCAGTTAGTTCATTTTTGTATGAGTTATGACATGCAGATATCACCATGCATTTCATTATAGTTCAAATCTGCACAAGACCAAGCTTATTTCCATAGTGTTTCTTGTAAACACAAGTGTTTGCACTATGTTTTCACATTTTGCTGCTTTGTACTCTTTTTGGCAAGACAAGAAGCTATATATATATTAGTCACTGTGGGGCCACAGAAGCACATTTCTTTTCTCGAATATGCAAGAGAGCTGTGTATCATTGTATTAAGAAAAAAAAGGGGGAATACAGAATACAAAAACAAACCGCACCCACCACACCCTTACTCAAAAAGAAACTAGTTACAAATGTGCCCGTAACAAGAAAAACACACGACCAGGCCTGAATAGAATCGAGCCATCTACATAGCGACCACTTCTAAATGCGCCAGACCCTTAGCGCCAGCATGAGACCAGAGAGATAAGCCTCAAGTAAGCTTCTAATCACAAGCTGGATGTTGGGATTTGCTCCATTGAAGACAAAGTTGCTAATTTGTTGCTTTGATACGATGTGGATGCATAATTTGTTGCATAGCTAATGATTCACGAATCGTCAAATTTGACGAAGTCGAATTTTGCGCAGGGCTGCTTTTATGTGTGGAAGGGAGCCAAACTTTTTGCTTACTGAGGAAGAGAAGCAGGAACTACGGAAGTACACCTGGGAGGGCTTCTTAGCAGTGACTCGCAACACAATAACCAGCAAAAGTAAGACTCAAAATCTGCTATCATTTAAAGTTTGCGGCTTAAACATTGCTCATAACATATTGCTCATTTCTTTTGCTCTAGAACAAAGGAAAGTTGGGTCGCAAAGGCGTAGCAAGGCCGACCTGTTCATGGGACAGAGTGATGGCGATACTGAGATGGCCAATGGCGGTAGTTCATCGAATTCTGATAATGGAGACGCAGAGACGTCAGCATCTTAGATTGCTCCCAGGGGTTTTGCCGTTGTGGCAACCCAAGTGGAGTCCTCTAGCATATTCGTTCCGATCAATGATATATAATGAGCTCCGTTTAGGATTTTGTTCTCTCATCAATAATTAATTTTCATGTGCATAAGGCCCGCGTTGGTCTAATCAAAGGTTAGGGAAATCATGCCATCTCAAACAAGAATTGGAGGTGGTCCATTGTAGAAACAATTCATCATGTATACCGGTTCCGAAATTGTGTATATCTACCAATAGGTTCACCTTACATTTTACCCAATGTAATTAGTTTACCTTATCACTTTACCCAAAAGAAATATTTTTCCTTTCCGTTAATACCATCAATACATCATTTCTGTACCAGTGGAAATCATCCTATATGTCTTGATGAGTTTACTGCCAACCATATTTGAAACTTGGAGATTCGTTTTCTGAGTTTATAAGTTTGGAATTGATGCTGTATCTTTTGGGTTATATTGGCCCAACTTGAGCTATTCTTGAAGTTGGAACAAAGAAATGCACAAAAAAAAGAGTCGTAATGAAGTGTGCGAGAGGGGCGCACAATTGTTATTGCATAATTCAGCTGACCACGAGGTGAGTGCAGCGTGGTGGTGGGGTTAGCAAAGTCTGTCGTGCGAAGAGCTGTGCACTACGATGGTGTTGAAGGAGGCCAGTCATCCAGCATTGCAAAACCAATGTATAAGTCGCCCAAGTAAGCCCACGCAGGAATTGCTAGCAAAACAAGCCTAGCCTGCTCGAGAACAACAAGAAAGAGAAGTTCCAAAATCTAAATGCAAGGCCTGAAGACCTTGCAGGGCCCGGGCCTAAGGCAACACATGGTGGGCTAAAACTAATGCAACCAGGCATACCTTGAAAGTGGAAAAATAAACAAGTTACTGAATCATTTCTTTCTCTGTTGTGCTTGAAACGGTACTGTCAGATCATGAGGAGTCGCGCTTGGGACTTGAAAGTGGAAAAAATAAACAATTCAAGCAGCAGGAAATTCACGTTCTGATCGAGAGTCACTCACAGTTGATGGTGGTAAAATTGGCTCAAGAGAAGAAAGTCAGCTGCATTGTATGTCAAGAGAAGACGAGCATCTGCTTGGAGCCATGTACTGATTGATGTACAGAAAATGTTTGTTGCGACAACAAAGTCCCGAAAGCTATCAAGATAAATTCTACTGGTTCATGCGTGCGTGCATCTTGGATGACCTCGATATTTGTCAGGATCGGAGCGCATTGATGCATGTGTGTTGTGATACCAGGTTTGTCGCCATGTCTAAATTACAGTCACAGATGTGGATCAAGGTATTGATACAATGAAATGTTAGCCACAAACTCAACCAAACAAAGCTGCGTGGAGCTAGCCCACTGGCTTTTGCTACCTACGGCATTCTCTTGCCGATATGATTGAGGACATGTATGGACGTGCATGTTCCACACCGACCGATCGGGCTTCCTTGTATTACCGTCCAATCTGAAGCAATGAAGCATGGCCTGAAATTTGCAGATCATCCATGCCATCCAATGAAGAAATAAGTACGCATCGATCGTCTCATGTAACTGCAGGGAAATGCTGATGCGATATTCTTCTTCAGTCGCGGTAACCTGACTGAAACTGGATCCATCCTTAATCCAGGGCAGAACTCGTGCCTCTTTTAGTACGTCTTTTATTTTCAGAAGAAAAAGGGGGCAAAAACTGTAGCCTGCACCACCCAGATTTGCAGGTACAGATATCGAAAGTTCACCGTGCTAAGCCAGAAAATAAACGAACTCCCCATTTGTCATTTTTGTATGGTGGTGACTGTAGCCTTGCAGCACGACCAGAATCAGATGACAAATCGTCAGCTTGTGAAAAGTTGCCGACGAACGCGTCGTTGTTTGCTGGACAATAGCCCACGCGTCCCACCTCGTGTAGCGCCGTGCTGAGTGTGATACGTGAACAACCGGTCCGTCTCACGGGTATCCGATTTGACAGATTTTTTTTCTCTCGCAAAATACACGTGTCAGAATCGATATACAAAATCCATTCTTTTAGGATGATTTTCATTCTGGCTTTATCGTATCGGATGGAAGCATGGCGCTCCCCGACATTTCCGATCAGCCTCCCTCTTTTAAGCACGTGCGTACTCACTGTAAAGGTTTTTTTTAAAAAAAATATTTAATATAGTGGAATGGCCACAAATCCCTCATCCTATAGTATGCGAGGAACGAAGTGGCGATCAAAACAAAATAAAAGAGAGTGGAATGAAGATGGTCACTTTATTTCACAAATCAAACACCTTATTGTTAGACTATTGTAATTGTAATCCTTGCAAAGTAGTGACTATTGGTTTGGTTGTTACTGCTCCGCTTCACCAAAACAAGCTCTGTTCTACTATATTATGGAGTAACTTCACTTTGGAGGATGTCCCGTTACAGCGATTCTAATTTTCAGTTTTCATGAGATACATCTTTTTTCTTATCACTAGTTCAGATAGAAATAAGAGAGTGAGTTAGAGCACTGTTAAAGAAAAATAAGAAGTTTGTCGCCATCCTTGTAGGCAATATCACAACTAATAATCTATACTATATAAGCAGTGATATCATACGTTTTATTAAGAACTTTCTGAAGATGATCTATCAGCAGTGAGGTTTTTTTTTTGGCTACAATATCAGCAGCGAGGTTGGTTTCTCATCTCGAAGATGAAACCTGTGCAAACATCCTAAAAAAAGAGTCAATTCTGATAATTCTATTGTGACAAAAACAAAACTATTCTAATTTTTTAGCAACACCATCCTCTTTATTCAATTAAAAGGATTGTACATATTATACACACCATGGTGGATTCTTCTAATTTTTTTTTGGATAAAAGTACGCAAAAGTGTACGCATAGAGAAGATACAGGAACAGATGTGCCAACCAAACTGCACAAAAAATCTTGAAAAAGGAAATAAATTAGCAAACCCTGAAGATTTCTTGTGTCTGCCAACCACGCCATCGGACACCGGAGACCTCCGCCGTTGAGACGCTCGCCAAGGATCAGGAACAACCACATCGCACAAAGGCTTTGAAAGGGACCGTAATAGTCACCCGCCTCTGAAGATGGGATTGAACCCCATGAAGATGCATCGGCCAGGGACATGCCCAATCGTACCTGATCCAGAAGCTGCTGCCGCCGCCACCACGAACGAAGTAACTCCACACTCTTCAACACCACAAACCCATACTGTATCGAGGTACCAGATCCGATAAACCCCACCCCCACTGACCTCCCAGTAGCGCTGGAGCGAGCACCATCGGAGCGTGGACGAGGCCGGAGGGACTTATTCCATAGCGACACCAGCGCCATCGCCTCGCCGCCGTCGCCAAGACACACAACCCTAGAAGAACTAGGACCTATTCTACGTCACCAGGCAAAGATCCCCGATCCCCCCTTGCGACCGAGGCCATCACGCCAACCGAAGATCTCGCCGGCGGGAGCACCCAACTCTCCCTCCGCTCTGTTTATGCCTCCTCTCAACTGTAGCATGTAGGCAAACAACACGTGTGCAGTATAGCAGCACATTTTTGTTTGTCTGCTTTTGAAGCATCAACCAAACCAAAGAGGCCCATAAAACGGCAGCCAAGGCGCACGACCCTTCATCCGTTGAGACTACCCCAGCTTTCTCGGCCGGCGCCCCAACCGTCTCCAGTCCGACACACTCCCCTAGTCCCCTTCCCCTCCCCGCCCCAAGCCGTCGCAATGGCCGCCGTCTCCGTGGCCCCGATGCCTTCCCGGCTCGCCCTGCGCGCCCACCTCTCCTCCTCCTCCGCCTCCCCGCTGCTCCCGATGCGCGCGCTCCCCTTCCTTCGCAGCCGCCTCCGCTCCCGCTCCTTGACCACGGCCTACGCCGTCAAGCAGGACACGGCCCTGTGGACCCCGGCGCCTGTCTCCGCCGTCAGCGTTGCCACCGCCGACGGCTCCATCTCCTACGTCGTCGTCGACCTCTCCGACGCCGCGGACCTCTTTGACTCGTACACCACCCCGGGGCAGTACCTCAAGATCCGCGTGCCCGGGGAGGACGAGCTCAAGCCGGCGTTCATGGCCATCGCCTCGCCGCCCGGCGCGGGGCGCCGCTTCGAGTTCATCGTCAAGACCGTGCCCGGGACCACCGCGGAGCGGCTCTGCGCACTCAAAGACGGGGATGTTGTGGAGCTCGGCGCCGTCACAGGGAACGGGTTCGCCTTCGACAAGATCAATCCGCCCGACGTCGCGCAGACCGTGCTCATGTTCGCCACGGGGACCGGGATCAGGTCAGTCTCATCCCTCGTTTATCTACTCAATGCATCTGTTGTAATTGTGCATGTTTTTGTAGGAAGGATGTCATCAAAACTACGTTTCTTCAATCATCGTTTGCTCACACACATGGTGACAGATAACTGCATTGAGCAGTAAAATAATTGACATCATAATGTTTATTAACCCTGAGAACTGAAGTAACCTCATCTTAACCCTAACAACCTAATCTTTACATCTGTCAACTATTGAATTTCATCCTTCAACCATTCAAAGCACAGAAAAATAACCTTTCGGCTTAGGTGCACCTGTTGCTTGTCTAATGTGGCATCAGGTTTAATACATAAACGTTAATTCATCTCACCAGACAGAGCTGGTATGCTTAATTAACAAATAAGAATGGCACATTGTTTTACTATCCTAGAGCTAGACAGAGCTAGAATTAGTTTCAACCAGCTGAAGTAGAAGCCACATCTTGCTGTTCTTCATTGCCAATGACGCCATCGTCTTGTCTGCACCGCTGCTTCTGATGATTCCAGTTGCTCCCTGCCCAGATCCATTCCCTTCCTTGTTCCTGTGTAGGCATCGTCATTTGGTGGCCACTGGGGTAGGTGGGATGTTCACAGTCCCCCCTCCCAATAGGGTGTCTCATATCTGTTGTAGTTATTATCATGGCCTTATGTGTTCTTATGCATCTGCTGCTTGCTACACATGTGCTCAAAGTTGAGTATGTTTGAGGTCTCCTTGTGTGCATCCATTTTAAATAGTGATAAATCATTTGATTTGGTGATGGATGAGGTCACAAGGGACATACAAGGTGATATCCCTTGGTGTATGCTCTTTGCTGATGATGTGGTGCTAGTGGATGAGACTAGGGCAGGGGTTAATAGGAAGTTAGAACTATGGAGGCACACGTTAGAGTCGAAAGGGTTTAGACTTAGTAGGACCAAGACCGAGCACATGAGGTGCGATTTCAGCGCGACTAGGAATGAGGAGGGAGACGTTAGCCTCGATGGGCAAGTGGTGGCCAAGAAGGATACTTTTCGGTATTTAGGATCGATGCTACAAAAGGATGGTGACATTGATGAAGATGTTAGGTATAGAATTTCAGCCGGTTGGTTGAAATGGCGTCAAGCTTCAGGCGTCCTCTGTGACAGAAGGGTGCCTCAGAAGTTAAAAGGTAAGTTTTATAGGACAGCGATTCGTCCGGCGATGTTATACGGTGCTGAATGTTGGCCTACAAAAAAGCGACATATCCAGCAATTGAGTGTAGCAGAGATGTGTATGTTATGATGGTGTTGTGGGCACACAAGGGGGGATAGAGTCCGGAACGACGATATTCGGGATAGGGTTGGGGTGGCACCAATTGAGGAAAAATTGATTCAACACCGGTTGAGATGGTTTGGCCATGTCCAACGGAGGCTTTCTGAGGCACCGGTGCGTAGTGGGGTTCTAAAGCGGGTCGATAATGTAAAGAGAGGTAGAGGTCGACCTAAACTGACTTGGGACAAGTCGGTTAAGAGAGACCTTAAGGAGTGGAATATCCCTAAGGATTTAGCTATGGATAGGAGCGCTTGGAGACTAGCGATTAACGTGCCTGAACCGTAATTTTTTTTCTTGTACCATTTATGTGTTCTTTGTTTTCATGCCTCTTTTGGGTTTCATCTCTAGCCTACCCCAACTTGCTTGGGACAAAACACTATGTTGTTGTTGTTGTTGTTGTAATAAATCAAGAAAAAGAGAGTTTCTTTAATAAAAATGTTTTGGACCTTTAAGTTCTTTTCCAGATTAGCAAATTACAATTTCTTTTGTGGTTGCAACCGCAGATGTGAAATGAGATAAAATAACACATTTGAATCACTGGACACCATATGAAATCAATTTTGGGTTGCTATTGCTACTTATATTGCTATGGTGATTAGAAAGAGAATTAGGGAGTGCAGACAAGTGGGAAGAGAACTAACGATGTCTAAATGAAGGGTTTGGATGGCACTCGACCCTTGTTTTTCCTTTCCTTTCTTTTTTATTTACTTCCTGACCAAGGACAACTGTGAACTTTGTCATGGTCCATTGTGATTGAGTCTCAAGCTAAACAGAAGTCAATGATTCTTCGAATAGGGGCTCAAACTAGGTAAATTTGGCTTGGGAGTTATGCTCTGGCTTTGATAATCAAAGGATGTGAAGTAGATGGTTTCATAGTTTGGGTTATTATAATCATATGAATGCAGCATTCAGGGGATCATGATACAAATAATAATCAAGGCTAAACTGAGGTCAAAATTAGAAAGACTATTGTTCTCTTGTGTTTGAAATTATATGGAAAAAATTGTTAGAATTCCATGGATTTCAAGTTATGTCATAATTCATAAACAATTTTATAACTTTGCATCATACTCCGTCTTCAGTAGCATGGGCATTGTGAAGCATAATTAAGCTTGGTTAATTAACTAAGAATCTGCAGTCAACCCATTAACAATAATGCTTGTTCATCTCATCCAACAATTCTCATTGCCCTATATTCTGCAAAGAAAGACAAAGCCGCATAGGCTTCATCAACGGCATATAAATTGCTGTTGGACCATTGATGTAGACATAACTAAATCACATCACTAAAGAATGTCTTTTCCAAATCTGTGTCCATATACCTCTGTTGTCTCCTCTTGTTGAGACATGATTTTTGTTGTTGATTAAACTGTCAGTTACCAAAACAGCAACCCGGGGTACAAAGAACTGTTCTGCTTGCCAGTGTCTTTTGAAGGAGAATATGTCCTTGTACTCCCGGCATCAAGTTTTTTTTATGAATTTGTGACTTGCTATACACTTGGCTTTGTAGCGTATTAATCATCCAGTCTCTCTTTTTCTCGAACGACAACCAGTCTTTCTTCAAATAACACAGCAAAGAAGGCTTGTATTTATGCAGTATTAGTTGTACGTATTCATATTCTGGAGGGGTGAAATTAGAAAATAAAGAACCCTTCGAAATTATTTATGTTACAGGTTTGCTGTATTATTTTAGTAGAGTATGTTCATGTAGTTACTTTAGGAATTCCCTTAACATTTTATCATATATATACCTTTTATTCCACATCCCTTACCCTCAATGCTAGTCACTTAGCCCCCTTCTGCTGGCACAAGCCTCCTCCCATTTTGGATTCCACCACAACTAGCTACCATGCCTAACAGACTACCAAAGCCTCCTACAAGTTGTTGCTGACAACTTTGAGCTTGACATGCTACCAATTGCCTACTGGGGAGCAATGAACTATGGTCAAGGACTAGGTCAGCCATAGCTGGAAATCATAATCCTCAAGAATGCTACTCTCAGTTTTCATGTGTATTGTGGCTGACTGGCTGACTAGCCAATTTTGCTTCTACTCTAAATTTTGGGCTTCCTCTGATCTTGCCCAAATTAATCTTGTGTATTTTTTGATGCAGTACGATTCGCTCACTTATCGAGTTCGGTTTTGCTGCCAATGAAAGAGCTGATGTGAGGCTTTATTATGGTGCTAGAAGTCTGCAATCGATGGCATACCAGGTTAGAGATGTTTCCCCTATGCAAATCATGTATTTGCCAGAGAAGCCTTTATCTCACATAACAAAGATATAAAATTTTCCATTTGACAGGAGAGATTCAAGAACTGGGAGTCAACTGGAGTTAAAGTAATACCAGTCTTATCACGAGCAGATGACAGTTGGAATGGCGAACGAGGACATGTTCAGGTAATACAAGAAATGCTCCACCATTGTTTTGTCATATTGGCAGGTTTGCTGGTACACACCTGAGACATCCTTCTAATGACATTAATCTTGCAGGATGCTTTGTACAGAAACAAGAACATAGTAAATCCATCTTCTACGGGAGCCGTACTTTGTGGACAGAATGAAATGCAGGAGGTGCGCATTGTTGTTATTTCAAGACTCTTTTGCATAACTTTGCCATTAAGTGTGTTGAGCTTACGAAAAAAAAAATGTTTGCTACTTGTGAGTGAAACTTTTACTGCATCATACTGTGTATGAATACACTTGACTACTATATATTAAAAATGGAGACTACATCCCTATAAGCTTGCTGACTGTAGCATCCTAGGTCCAAACTATCCTAATGAGAGGTGGCTCGCCTATGTAAGCATGCTGACTCGTAAAACCTTTATACCTCTCATGCACTATCCCTTCTCTCACCTGCATCAACAAACTGCACCACCCAGTGGTTCTTCCATCACCAAGCTTGAGTACTTGGACCATTTTGCCTAATGGTCTTGTAGGATCCAGCTATGACAGTGTGTAGCTTGCAGAATTGATCTGACTCCAGCTAGCTTGGAGTGTATGTTCTTGGCTGCACACATGATAAGATTGAAGTTGAAGGAGCAGGTAGCCTTTTCACCTAGGAAGCCGGTATGGTGGTGTACAGAGAGTTGTTCAATTAGGGCGGCACACATTTTTGGCGTCCTAACATACTAGATCCATGGTACCATTTACTCTGCTCCAGCAGTGGCATGACTTGCAGCCCATAGTTGAAACCTTGTCGATGCTGGATATCGATGTGAAGTACGGAGTAACTACATGTTTGTTCATCCGGTTTGGGAAGACTTATCTTTAGGTGCTCCAAATCCCACTTCATTTCATGGAGTCTTTATGCAGTTTATTGCATCTGAGCATTTAGATGAATTTAGTAGTGTATTAGCCAATACTGATTCTGGAACGAATTGCACCTCGTGTTGAAAGTACAATGCTACATGTCCTTTTTTTCTTCGAGGAAAATGGACGGCTTCCTTTGTTTTCTTTGGGATGCAATGATGAATTGTTGATACTGATGACGCCCTCTACTAATCTACTTTACAGGAAATCACCTCAGTCCTTGTAGCAGATGGTGTCTCACGAGACAAAATCTTAACGAACTACTGAAAGCGATCTCCGGTCTCCCTCTGTTCTATGACCTCCGGTCTCCCTCTGTTCTATGACCAGTTAGACCTCAACGAGTAAATTTTATTCCTAGACCTGCTGTAATGTTCCAGTGATGTAAGGAAAGTAGTCCGTCCGTCCCAAAATAAGCACTCATCTCGCATTTTGAGTAATTAACTAATTTTAAATATAACTAAGATTTACAGAAAAAAGTTTTGTTGCAATATATAGCAAACGTTTGCAACACAAGTTAAACGGTATTGCAATATTGTCACCTGATAGCAACCACCTAGCATGTGTTTGGTTCTAGGGTCAAACCTTGTTGGGTTGGGTTGATCCTACTTTAAGAGTGTTTGGTTTGGATACTGTTGGGTTGGATTTAACATGCAAAGGAAATATTTTTGGTTCTATCTGGATGTGGATTCTCCCTATTCCTCAGATTCGAGCGGACCGGACAAACCCACTTGGGCGCACGTGAGCTATAACAAGTGTAGCTTGAGGTAGGTTTGAGCAGTGAGTCCCATGGTCGCCGGTGGACGTAGCACGACACAAACAAGTTGTGGTGGTGGAGCGCAACGGTGGCGAGCGGTGGTTGTGGGGTTCGGTTGGGCACAAAGGAGCAATAGATCGCCTCGCCGACGAGCTAAATCTAGACGAATGTAAAGATTATTATTATTATTATTATTGCAGAGTGAAAAAAGCTAGCGTCAATATGATAGTGTTTGGTCGATAAACTGGTAGCGACCATGAAAATGGAAATAGAGATTAGGAGTAACTGTTGATGGGATCACTTTGTCACTTTTAGTTTGGATTGGATAAGTAACGCCATGTGGGATTGATAATTCGAGCGTAGTAGTCGTTTAACGCCCCGAGGTGAGTGGCATCGGGGTTGTACAGTATGTGCTAGCTCAACCAAACACAGATAACATGAGGTGATGGCGTGTTAATTGTTCCAAGGGGAAAAAAACGTTGAGCCAAACAGCAACCTGTTTCAGGTGCAACCACTTAGCGTGTGTTTGGTTCTAGGGTCAAACGAGGTTGGGTTGGGTTGAAGTTGAACCCACTTTTTAAGAGTGTTCGGTTCGAAGATTGTTGTGTTAGATTCAACCTACAAAGGGAATAATTTTGGATTCATCCTAATTCTCAAAAGAAATACTCTGTCTAGATATGGATTCGCCCTGTTCCTTAGATTCTAGCGGACTGGACGAACCCACTTTAGGCGCACGTGACCAATGACGAGTGGAGCTTGAGACGAGCTTGAGCGGCGAGTCCCATGGTCGCCGATGGACATAGCACAACACAAATAAGCTGCAGTGGTGGGGCATGGCGGACGCGGGGCACGACGGTGGCAATCGGCGGTCGTGTGGTTCGGTCTGGCACAGAGGAGCAACATATCATCGCCGGTGAGCTAGATACGGAGGAACTTATAGATTATTGCAACTTGAAAAAAGTTAGTGCCAATATGATAGTGTTTGGTTGGTAAACTTGTAGCCGCAATAAGCATCAAAATAGATATTACAGGAGTAATCATTGATGGGATCACTTGTCACACTTTTGGTTTGGATTGGATAAGTAAATTGATAATTCAAGCATAGTAGTTGTTTAATGCCTTGGGCCTTGGCATCAGGATTGTACATTACGTGCTAACCTAACCAAACGCAGGTAACATGGGGTGATGGCGCGGGGGGGCGGGGGGGGGCGGGGGGAGAGCTTTTAGGGCCTGTTCGGATCCTTTCATTTTTATCGATTTTTGAAAATGGTTTTTATAAAAAATTAGGTGGATCTAAATAGACTAATTTTTGCTACTAGTTTTTACTAGATTCACAGAAACAAAGGAGCTGTTGAAATCTAGCTTTGGTCAGTTTTTTACCATAGAGTAATAAAATAAATGAAAACAGATTTTTTCGAGAATCTGGACTTGGTTTTTAAGAATTCGAAAACTGGGCCTTAGAGTTAGCCTCACCTATAATTCTTTTCTGGGCCCCACTGCTCACCGTGCCACTCTCCATCGCACCAGCTGTTTTGCATCGCATCGCCGACCGTCAGGCGGCAAGGGCGGCTCCGGCTCGGGCAGACGCGGGCGGTGAGGTGGCTCGGGGTCCTCCGGTGGGGACGGCGAGCGGCAGGCGGCGAGGCCGCCCTAGTAGAGGATGATATACACGGCGATCGACACGTTCTACCTGACGGACGAGCAGCTGCGCGACTCGCCGTCGCGGAAGGATGGGATCGACGAGGCCACCGAGACCACGCTCCGCGTCTACGGCTGCGACCTCATCCAGGAGAGCGGCATCCTCCTCAGGCTGTATCCTTTTTCCTGCGGTTCCTCGGTTCCTCTCGCTAATCCCGGCTTCTCAAGGTTCCTAGGGTTTCGTTATTAGCTTATGTTTGACTACTTATTATCAATTGAGGCCTCTCCAGTGTGATTTCTGAGATCACTTTCTTTCTTTCAGTAGTAGTTCCATTGATTACGCTTGGGATTAGTGTATTTTGTTCACTAGGTGTGTGGGTTCTAAACTGTCATGAAACAATGAAGTGTTAGGAGATTTGATGAAGAATATAGAGATTTGATGCCATCTTCTATTTGATTAAGAACTACAGAAAGAAGCATAGCTGCATAGGTGAACCTCTGTTATAAGTGATATGCTGAAGCATGTCAGCATTATGGACAAGTTGAGATTATCACAATGATTGGCATACCAATTCTTCATGATATTCAATGTTCCAGTGTTATTGATAATTATTTACTAATAAATAGAGAATTCTTGTTAGGAGATTGCAACTTTCCCATGCAATCTCGAACATAACTGGACCTCATTCTCTGAGAAATTTTGTTTTCTTTTGTTTTTATTTATTAAAAATCATGTATTTGTGTATTCTTGACCAACAAAGACCACAAGCGGTGATGGCCACGGCACAAGTACTGTTCCATCGCTTTTACTGCAAGAAATCATTTGTTCGATTCAGTGCAAAGGTAAATATCTTTATCTGCAGTTATTTCATTGAGCCATTCTTAGTCTTCTCTGAGTGGAACTAACGGGCCTTTTTATTTATGCATGCAGAGAGTTGCTGCTAGCTGTGTTTGGCTTGCAGGGAAGTTGGAGGAGAGTCCCAGGAAATCAAAGCATATTATATTTGTTTTCCACAGAATGGAATGTAGGAGAGAAAACTTGCCAATTGAATTCTTAGATGTTTTTGCAAAGGTATATTTTGTTCAACTCAATACTTTCAGTTTCTTTTCTTCTAAAACGTCTGCACACTATTTGGCTTGACTTTATATCACAAAGAAGTTATAATCATTGCTGCTGTTGGTTTTTTCATTTTTTTTTGTTGGTGTATCTTAATCTTAATATGTAGTTGGTAGAAGTATCTGATAAATGCTGAACCGACTGTGTGATTCTAACCTTTGCTACAGAAATATTCAGAACTGAGGCATGACCTGATACGGACAGAAAGACATCTGTTGAAGGAGATGGGGTTTATTTGCCATGTCGAGCACCCCCATAAGTTCATATCAAACTACCTGGCAACACTTGAAGCCCCTCCTGAGCTTACTCAAGAGGCATGGAACCTTGCCAATGATAGGTACTTCTGATTCCACATTATGAGATTATCATTTTTTTGCAACTAAAATTGTTGTTGCAGCTATGACTGTTATGTGATCTGCTTATTCTTTTTTTTTTTGGGGGGGGGGGGGGGGTGGGGTGGGGGGCATGTAGGAAATAATATTTTTGCATGTTTCACAAGTTGATTGTGACTTTGATACATCAGCTCAGTATGAATTCGAGTTAAATGCAATGTTAGCTGCACCACAAGGGCAGGGATAGAAGTGGACTAACCCTAATAGATTGATATCTTGTTTGACTTGATCGATATATCTCCTCTCCTTATATAGAGAGGAGATATAAAAACTTTGTTCACATGCCATCACACCGCCATGACTTCTTTGAGGAACTAAAATTTATTTTGCCCAAGGCACATTTTTATCTATTGGGAATTTACAATCCTTTTGGGCATTGAATGTAGTGAGTGACCCTGGAGCTTGCACATCTTCCATGTCATCAGAGAGGCTTCTTGTGTTTTCCTTTTGCAGTTAAATTGTGTTTGTACTAAGTACTAACATATTATACATATGTTTTGTATATCAGCTTAAGGACAACTCTGTGTGTGCAATTTAAGAGTGAAGTGGTAGCATGTGGAGTTGTGTATGCTGCAGCTAGGAGACACTGTGTTCCCCTTCCTGAAGATCCTTCGTGGTGGACTGTCTTTGATGCTGATGAAGCAGGAATTCAGGAAGTTTGCAGGGTTCTTGCTCACCTCTACAGCCTGCCCAAGGCTCAATACATTCCAGTGTATAAAGACAATGATTCCTTTACTGTTAGGAGAATCTCTGATCCACAGGCTTCAAAGGTTAGTAAAGAATACCATTCAAAATAATCATACTGAATCTCATAGAGTTATCTTATAAAGAATGAGAACTGATTTTATTCACATTCATCTTCAGGAAAGTCCAGCGAGTGCTGTTGCTAGCGATAAGGGTACCCCTATACCCTCAAGTTCTAGCCAGGAGAAGGATTCAGTGACTAAGACTGTACCAAACAAGGTGAAGGAAAAAAGTGACGACGAAGGTAAACCATTGCCCGCTGAACTTGATGGAAAAGAAAACCTGGTGGCGAACTCGAAAAATGAGAAGTCTGATTCTGGTGTTGACCGGAGTCGGGAAAGAGAAAGAGAGAGATCAAGAGGGCGGGAACGTGATGCCAGGGGTAGGGATTCTGATCGTGATAGCAGGGGTCGTGACTCTGATCGCGAGAGGGACCGGAGACGTCACTCTAGGGAAAGAAGTTCAGGTATTACCTGGAACCAATCAGATTTTTAGTTATCTTACTCCCTCTCCAGTCAAAAATTTGAATCTATTTTTATAGTAAATTTATTTGAAAAATACAGATATTGTTAATATTTTCTACAAATCTAGTCAAACTTCAAAAATTTTGGCCGCCACGCTTCCATGGCGACACTAAATTAAGGAAAGAGGAGTACTTTTGATGGGTTGAGTTTTGATATTTGAAAATTGTATGATAGTATTACTTTCAAAATTTAGTTATAAGGTATACTTTTGCTTGTTTATAGATATTTTGCAACAAAACATAGTTGTCAAGGTCACATTTGGAAGATTGCCAATGTTCAAAACATCTTGTGACTAGAGGAAGTATTCAAAGTGTCTTATAGTATTCTCAGATGACTCATTGTTGTATCTCGAATGCAGGACACTCAGACAAGGAGAAATCAAGGCGCCATTCATCACGAGGTATGTTATATTTTCGCAGCTGCCTTTATCGATGGCCCCGAGCTGTTCTATCGAGGGCTTGTTTTTCTTATGTTGCTTGTGTTACGATTTCAGACCGGGTTGACTACTACAGTTCACATTCATCTCGTGAAAAAGATCGGCACAGGCACCACTGATCAAGGTGAGGAGGATTGTGGTTTTCAGGGCTTTGCTGCATGGAGATTGGAGACCACCACTTGGCAGTGCCGACCGAATCATGAGAACTTGTGGATTATCGTCTCATTGGTGGTTGCATTGGCTTCATTGTTTTTGCACCTTGGAGTTTGTAACTTGCAAGATTCGCTAAGCTATAGTGAGCTGTGAGCAACTGGAATTTGTAGAAACTTAAACAAAGGATACAAGATACAATTGGCGCACCTACACACTGAACTGTCATTCCAGCAGAGTGTGGAATGTTTGTGCTGTCATGGTAAACGTTTGTGCTGATTTGGCCATGTGGTACATGTTCTAATATGTTGAACATCAGCTCCTTGTGCGGCTTGTTTCTGATTGCAAATAATTCTATAGATCTTATGCCCGAATGTGAGAAATATTATGAATCTGGCGATGAAATTGAGGTGATTTTGATCAAACTGTTGATCTGTCGCCATTGGTTTTGACACGCAGAATGTAACGAGTAATTATGTATAAACTTGGACACAAACTATTATTGTGTCATCACAATAGCAGCGTACGTTTCAACTTCTGTATATTTCACAAACTGAACATAAAATGGTGTAATGGGAATTCTGTATAATGCAAAAAACTGTACCACTGTACAAATTATGGTATCATTCCAATACAATAGCAGCGTGATTTTTATTACAAGTGAAAAGAATTGCAAGTGACAAGAGGGAATAGAGCTCAAGATTAAGTTTTTATTCATCTTTCTCATGTATATATACACATTGTGACATCAATAGTATGGGGTTATGGAAGCCATAAACCAGTCATAAGATATCATTTGACCTTAGATTATAAAGATGACATAAGGATGAGATTAATATAAGATTAATATTTATAACATTCTTCTTTGATCGAATTCTTTCTTGAGATACATGAATGTCTATCTTCCAAAAACCCTATAAGAAAAAAGAAAAAACATATGTATATAATATTAGATCGAACTATTGAAAGCCCACACCTTTCAATAATTATCGGAAGCCAGTCACCCGCACCTAGCCCAGCCAGCCACCAACCTGGTCCGACCGAGCCCACCAGCCCACTCGCCCACGTGGTTGAACCCAACCACCCAGCCACCACACGGTTTCAAAATCATTTAAATCGGGGTGGGGTGGACGGAAGCAGCCCGACCAGCTCCGGCATCCTGGCGACCCCATCCCCTCCACGTCTCGCAGCGGCGACCCATGGCAGGCACCTCCGGCAGCCCAGCGCGCCGGTGTCCCTTCCCCACCATGGCCCGCTGCCGCGCTCCTCCTAACCGGCCATGGCAGGCAGTTATGGCATCCCGGCGCGGCCACCAAGCCACGGCGCCGCCCTCCCCAGCCACGGCGCCGCCCTCAACCACCTCCGTCGCCCTACCCACCACCCCGCGGCGAGATCCATGGAGGCGGCGGCCCATCACCCACCTCCGTCGCCCTCTCCACCGACCGACGACGCACGGGACGGCTGCAGCGGCCTCTGTCCTCCCCGAGCGGCGCCGGCGCTGCCCCGCCCTCCCACACCTTCCCGCAACGGCAGCGTCGCGGCACGGCCCTCTCCCACCAGCGACAGCACACCCCATCAGCACGGTTCTCAGGAACAGGTTTGTATGCATTTGGCTTCGAATTTTTTATGCATCTCCTTGGCGTTTCCCTCCCCAGCTCGGCATGGCGGCGTCTGACGGGCGACGAGGCCCTTCCTGCGGCGACGTTGCGGCCACCCCGTGCGGAAGGTGTCCACGGCGAGAAAGCCGGCCACCACTGAGCGGGATGAGGAGCAAACAGATCGAGAAGGTGCGCCCTTTACTCCTCCCAGATCGACCCCTTTCTATCTCCGTTCAGAACCAAAATTTTAGTATTTATTCCATTTCATCTGTATGTCAAGATCGATAGCCATGGCCGATGGTGCCTCCCTTGACCACCTGCTTCCTCATGCAAGTTTGGATTGATTAGGTGACCTCCTCGTTCAAGTTTGGATTGAGTAGGCAACAGGCAGGAGCACCAGTTGCAATCAAAGGTGAAGCTGCAGTTGCCAACACGTTTTTATGCATACTGTCTATGAGCTTGTATCTTTCCCATGTTCAATGCAATTTGCGTGGCCGCGCTGCAGTAGTACAGTTTGCTTAGTGATTAATACGCATAAAAACTGTCGATGTAGCAGGCAGGAGGCTGACCTCCGTCAGGCTGCTGGCTTCTGCGCATAAAAACCTCTCGACGAGATGTACATTCCCTCTTACACATGAATTGTACATCCCATGCAAATATCTATAACATCAAACAATGCATATAATCATAGTCAACAATGCATACAGCCCTTACAAACACACTTGTGTGTGTACAATTCATAATGGTTCCAACTCACAACATGCATAGAAACCCCAGTAAACAAAAAAAAATATCAAAACCTAACTAAGGTTACTAAAAACCAAGTGTCTTCATAGACACAACTGGATTGTGCCGCATCACGTCATTGCTATTGTCCAATCCACCAGTCACCAACACCGATTCACACCACGTGCCACCACCATGGACTGTGTCCAGCACCAAATTGCGACCGTTCAACACCATATGGACTGAATGCATAAAAACTCTCATCAAGCCTGCATAGTAATCAAAAGAAATAGATGCATTTTAAATAAAAATGTGCTCCAACAATGGTTGCATAGATAACTGCTCAAACAACGCGTACAGGTTTAGTGCAGAAGCAGTTAGAATATACATTTTCAATCTCTCAGTATCACCATGCATATAAACATTTTTTGTTTTTAGTTTCACTATGCATAATAACAAGCATTCAAGCAGTTCCACTATGCATAATAACATGCATACGATAACCCCCTTCCCCCCAAAACAATTTATCTCAGTTTCATTATGCATATGAACATGCATTCAACCATTTTAGGGATCTATGGTTAACAGAAGAACAATGCATACAAACCAAATAAAAACTAGTTAACTCTGCATAGAAGTATAAAGTTATTGCACGGGTGTTTTAATGCATATTCATTGTTTCTAAAATGTATAAAAAATAGGATACAACATTACATGAAAATGTGCTCCAAAAATGTATAAAATGCATATCAAGGAACAATTTAAACATGCATACAAACTCATGCATGGAGGCACACAGACACAAAAATCAAGAAACAAAAATCTTGCCACAACTGGATTCCTCTTTGCTCATTGTAGTTACACAGAAAATAAATGAGGAAAGGGTTTGTATGCACAATTTCACCATGTATAGAAACCCATGCTTGCAAGGAAACCAACCACAATAGCCCAAGGCTTCCACAATAGTCCTTGTTGCCACCCCAGAATTTGAATTAAGAAAGTGTTCGAAACCTATACAACCACAGAAATCACCCAACAATTTATAAATAATATATGTCAAAAGTATTTCTAACAACACAGAAGTGTGCACGACAATGCATAAAAGTGTATAGTGCATAAATAAGTGCTCATACAATGCATACAAATTTATTGCAGAATGCATTCCAAGTTACATTTTAACCACACATAGAAACCTAAGCACACATGCATATTAAAAGCATGAAATCAACAAAAACAAAAATCAAAAGCAAGCTGCTACCCCTAGAATTTGAATTGAAGTAGTGATTGCAAGTATAGAAATCACCAATACATAAAAACAAGCAATAAAACAGTTTCATCATGCGTGCAAACATGAACGCACCCTGCATAGAAATCACCCCCCAAATTTTTTCTCAGTTTCAACTATTTTTTTTTATCTCAAAGTCACCATGAATATAAACATAAATATGCATACAAAATAGTTTCACTATGCATATAAACAATTTCGATCTCAGTTTCACCATGTGTAAACAAGCATCCAAAATAGCTTTACCATGCATACGAAAGCATATAGATTCATTATAGAGTGCATAATGTGTATAGAAATATTTTGAACATGCATATGAATGTTACCATCCATTTAATTGTGTTGAAACAAAGCATACAGATTCATTGTAAGTGCATACAACCAAAACAAATGCTGCAGCTACCACTGCCGGAGATGTTGCTGAATTGGTAGGAGCGCCAACGTCGCCGGCAAAGAAGGAGCGCCGCAGTCCACCCAACCAAATTCACTGGCCCTTCATTTGCTGCATACAAAATCAGCAAATGAAGCATAAAAGTCACTTCAGGGATATAGGAAAAGTGCATGCAAACCCAGCTCCCGCACGCAGTCGCTACAGAATAGTGCATACGAACCTTAAAGGGCAGCACCGTCACCTGTAGAGGAGGAGATCCGCCGTCAGGATGAGGGAGGGGGACGGGACGAAGGCAGGCCACGCCGTCTTGGGGTCGCCGTAGCCAGATCCATGGTGCCTCGAGGAAGGCCGCGCCGTTTAGGGTGCCCGAAGGAAGGCCTAGCCTGCTGCTCACCGTGCTGCATACAAATCAACCCACATCTTCAAAAAATCACAACTCAAAACATGCATAAAAAGCAGTGTTGAATGAGGTGGTGTTGCCGGCTTGCCTGGATGTCGAGGAGGTGGAAGGAACTGAGCTGGTTGACCGCCGAGAAAGAAGGCCCGCACCATGGATCGGGGCGAGGAGGCCCGAGCCGCAGCAAATCGGGTCGAGGAGGCCCGCGCGCCACAGATCGGGCCGGGGCGGTCAGCGCCGTCGCGACGTTGGTTGAGGGGACGCGATCCGCGATGCCGGTGGAGGGGAGCAGGTCCGGCGCGGGGCCAGTGGTGTGCCGCCCGCCGTCGAGCGAGGAGGTCGCGTGGAGGCCATTGGACACATCGTCGTCGGGTCAGGGAGAGGAAGCCCCGCGCCGTCTTCGGGTCGGGGAGGGGCGGCCTCGCGCCGCCGTAAATCAGGGAAGTGTAACACCTCTGGTGTTATATTAACTAAAACATGCCATGTCATCATATGCATTACAAAGCATTCATGTTTAAGTCAACCTTAATGTGCATCAACTAAAACAAGTTTACATTTCATAGGTTGATTGTGTTTCTGGAATGTTTTGTTACATGAAATCATAAAACCCTACTTTCGAGTGTAATCTCAAATACTTAGTTTATATTCTATGTAATTGAGGTGTAAACCGTGTTTACACTAGTGTCAAGCATAGAGTATAAATCTAAGTCTAACCCTTAAAACTGATTTCCATAATTGAAGTTGAATTTGGATTCCAAAGCTTATTCCCAAGTTTTGCAATTCAAATCTAAATTCAAATCAGAAAGCTATAAAATGTTTTTCAAAAGTCAATTTGGTCAACCAAGGGTGTCACTGGGTAATTGACCTAAAAATGTCCTTGGATGATGTTTGTGATCACTAATGACTAACCAATTAACTTAGAAACCAGCCAAATCGAGTTTGTATTTGCTTTTAAAAACCCTTTATTTCAAAACCTAGTTTTATCCCCTTTTCTATAATTCAAAATCTATAAGGAATTTGGGGATACTCTAAAAATATAGTTTGTAGATATTGATAAGAGCTACAGAGTTGGTATTCAAAGTTTTTCAAGTTTCCAAAAGAAATTTCAAATGAATTTGAAAATACAGTTTTCCAACATTTGTCTCCCTTTGATTTTAAAACCATAATTCAAAAATTATGCATAATTTGAGAAAACTTTGTATATGAAAAAGGTTTGGTTTGAAAAGTTAAACATTTCATAGTTTTGAAGATTTTCAAGTTTTATTGAAAAATCAAAAGTAATTTCAAATGTTTATTTCTAGGGTTTTATTCCCCTTTTGAATTTGAATTCATATTTCAAAATCTAGACATAATTTGAGGATGCTAGTTAAATGAAAAGTATAGCTCTTGAAAAGTTAGGCAAATTCTATTTTTAGAGATTTTTATGTTTTTATATAAATTTTGGAGTAATTTGTTATTTTTGACAAATGGCATTTCTGTAAATATCAAGAACAGTATCGAAACCTATCGTCGACCGCCATGGCCGGCTTCTTAAGCCGCGCCGCCGTCCATCGCCGCACATGCCGCCCTGCCACGGCCGCCAGCAAGCCCAGGAAGCGCGAAATTTCGCCCTCGTCGTGTCGCCCGCTCGTACCTCACCTTTGTCCTATATATATGCACCGTTGGTCGTCATCTTCTTCTTTTCTTCTTCTTTTTCACCGCCGTCGAGCTCGCTCCGCCGCCCAAATTCGCCTCCGTCGCTCCACCTTTGCCCCCTTCACTTTGCCAGAAGCTCCGCAACGTCGTTGTGCTTCGATTGAGCAAGCTCATGCTCGCTCTCCCCGCTTGAATCGCCCGCACGACGTCATCTCCTCCACGGCCGGTCGCCGAGCCGCCACAACCTTTCTCGCCGTCCACCGCCGTCCAGGTTAAAAACATACTTCCTTTAACCTCCTTACCGTATTCTCCATCTCCTCCTGTCCCTCATGCGCACCTTGGCCGGCTTAATGGTGCACAGGAGTCGCCATGACGCGGACCTTGCCACCGGAGCGCCGCCGCCACCATTAGCGCCGCCGTCCGTAGCTCGACTCAGCCGCTCCGAGCCTTCATTAGCGTGCGCACCAGACCCGCGGTGAGCTCCTATGTCTCTCCATGCCCTCAATTTCACCGTCTTGCGCCATAGGGTCCGGCCGCCGTGCGTTGCCGCCGGCGTGGCCTTGCCAGCCGCCACGCGCGTAGTCGCCGTCGCTAGGGCCACGCCTTGGCCAAATTAGCTCGCGCTTCGCGTCCGTCTAGTCATGCTGGTCATGTTGCATGAGTTAGTCACCGCCGGAGAAGCTCCGGTGAGCTATGCCACCGCGCCGCCGGGCCGCCATGGCCGCCGGCGTGGGTGCGCCGTCGCCCCGCCACGTCATTAGTCACTCCAATCGACTTACCACGCCGAGCTGAGCCTGTAGGGACAAACCCGGTCACCGGAGACCTCGCCGCCGGCGAGATAGCCGCCGGTCAAGCGCCGTCGCCGTCGGGTCAACGCGGGGAGAGAAAAAGGTTTTTTTTTCTTTTTCCAGAAAATGATTTAAATGCTGTTTTTTTGAAAAATCATAGTAATTCAATTATAACTCAAAAAATTCTGAAAATTTTTATGTATGATCTTTATGATGTCTTCTACCTAGAGAAAATATGAAATGTCAAATTTGAGTAATTTTTGAATAATTTAAAATTAGCTCTTTTAATTAAAAAATAGACATTCAATGATTTTTAATAAATAAAATAATTGGCTTTTATTTCTAAAATTTGTTTTGCCATCTAATTAGACCAAAAGCTTTTCAAAATAAAATTTTGAGCTTAATTAGACAACTTTAATTTTTATGCCTTAATTTAAATGTTTTTTAATTAATTAATTAATCCCTTTTAATTAAGTTTATTCATTATAGGATTTGTTTGACTTTGGGATTGATTGATAACCTTGGGTCATTAACCCTAATGACCTTTGGCACATTAATTAATTGCTTGAGCTTATCTTAATCATGTCATTAGGGCTTAATCAACGTTATTTCATGCGCTTAAATAACTTCATTAAATGTATAGTTAACCCTAATGGATTTAGTAAGTAAGTTTTGGTTGGATTGCAACTTTATCGTGAAGGAAAGTTGTACTCAAGTCTTTAATCTGGTCATGCATTCATCAAGCATCATATTTACTATTCCATCATGTTGAAACATATCATTCTATCGTGTAGTTTCCGTTAACGAAGAGTTGAACGTTGTCGCACCAGATCCCAAGGCAGAGCAAGCTCAGGAGTTGGGTGTTGATCCAGAGCTCGAGACCGTCTACTCCGAATACCAAGGCAAGCCCCGGATGCATTCAAACCCTACTCTTATTTTGTAAAAGTTTATCGCTTCAGCTTTTATATGTTGCATTAAATATTAGGAGTTGAGTGATAAACCACCAACTGCATTACCTGTCTTACTTCCTTATTCCTTGTTACCTGTTATTTGAAAGATGCATAGTAATGCTTAGCCCTGCTTAATTAGATAGATTTTCGAAGAGTAAAGAATGAAAAAGATGAGTATGGCTTATTTCTGTTGGAATCATGATGATAGTTAATAAATCGAGTCCGGACGGGTAACTTGCATTGGGAATGGAGTCCCTCTGTAGTGTTTTCGTCTGTTGATGCCCTAGGTCCCGTGTCGATGGTGAATCGGTGATATCGAGAAAATTAGAAAATCCACATGCATAAAGTGATATATAGTGGGCCAGAGTCCCACGTATGTCATGGAGTGATCTATAGTGGGCCAGAGTCCCCACATATGTCATAGTGTGGTATACCGTGGGTTTAAGTTCCCATGTATATCGGTACACTAGGTCTAAGTGCTCACGTGTATCATGTGGTGATATATGGCTGCGGTTGTTATCCCGGTATATCTGTGATCTGGTATGCATCGGAGTTAAAGTCTCCGGTATCCCAGTGATCTAGGTCCCAGCTGGGTATGAAAATGGATTCGAATCACCGTTGCTTCTCGGAGAAGAAGACTCGATCGATGTTCATCATCGTAGTAACAACTTGAATGATGTTTAAGGTTTAAGAATGAAGTTGGTCGGTAATCTTGATCTAGAGCAGAAAACTTTACTTTCTACCGAAGCTTTTCTGCAAAAATTTCTTATCTCCTGCAAGCCTTACCTTGTCCCTCTAGCCTGCATTTCCTGAGTCTTCACCCCTCTTTTTCGTCGGGTCAGTCTTATTGAGTACTTTTGTACTCAAGGTTTGTTGAACCCTTGTTGCAGGTGAGTCTCATGGGCAGGAGTGCTTCGCATCCTGCTGCATGACAGTCGTCGAGGAAAGTGACGACGAATAGGATGTCTCGCTCGTGGGCAGAGCATATAATCAAGGTTTTTGTAATAAGTTATATTGTTACTCCACCGCTACTATGGTTTGTAATAATCCAACTTATGGTTTGTAAATTTTAGAACTAAATGGTTTGTAAACTTATGTTATTGTAATCCTTCTGCTATTTTACTCCGATGTATATTATTTGAATAAAACTGTTGTAATACTGCAATGTCTCTTGTAATGATTGATCCTGCTCGGAGAATCGTGAATAATTCGAGATTTACCCGACAGACCTTTTAAATCTTATGGAATACATTCGTGGTTATTTGAAGTCTGTTTAGACAATAACCATGCGTGTGGGCCATATGGTTTAGGAGGTTCTGCCACAGGAAGTCGCGCCACCGCGCGCTCGTCGGTGCTCGGGAGGGTGCGCCGCCGTCGATGCCCGGGAGGCCGCCGCGGGACGGGGCCGCGCCGCGACTAGCCACCGCAGGACGAGGCCGCGCCGCGCCGCTCCGCCACGGGACGGGGCCGTGCCGTGGGTGAGGATGCTGGGCCACCGCCGCTGCTTGGGTGGGGGAGGCCGGGGGCGCCGCCGCGCCGCCGGCAGTGCTGGGGCCGGGGTCAAGCGAGCAGAGCGCGGCATCGAGCGCTGCAATGGGAAGCAGGGGGTGGCGGCCACCGGTGGGATGATTTTTTTCTTTTTTTTTGGATTAGGGTTTCGTTGGTTATGTAGTGCTGCGATGGTTGGCCCTGGTGGGCCGACAATTAGGCCAGTGGGCTCTGCCGCTAGTTGGGTGGGGAAAGAGGTGGTTTGGGTTGGGGCTTCCAATAATTATTGGAAGCCCAATGCTCCATATATATATATATATGCTACTAAAAACTCTTTTAAATCCTGTGGGAAAAATAAGGAGAAAGTATAGCATTTTATGATTATTGCCTCATTATAAATTATTGTGAGAAAACCTTTTTGGAGAAAACTCAACATAGTTCAGAGGTCAATTTATATCTTTGATATTCCTTCTAAAACCCTTGTGAGGAAAAAATGAGGAATATGACATATGCATATGTTATTATCGTCTCATTAAAAACTTTCATTGAGAAACCTTGAGAGGAAAACTCATGAAATAAAAGATTGTGATATGATGTGTTAGACACAGCAATATCTAGGAGATTTTCTCCCCCTGAACCTTGCAAATCCCTAAGTCAACGCATATAAATTCCTTTGACACATTTTTCAAATGAAAAAGCTGGTAGGGACTTAGTGAATAAATTAGCAAGGTTATCACATGATTTGGTGGGAAAGATATTGATTTCTCCCTCTTGTTGCAATTCATGAGAATAGAACAATTTAGGAGAAATATGCTTGGTAATATTGCTTTTGATATATCCTTGCTTTTGATATATCCTTTATCCATCTATGCAACACAAGCCGTATTATCTTCATAGATAATAGTTGGTGAATCGCTAACACCAATACCACAAGATTGTTGTATGTGGTTGATCATTCTACAAAGCCATACGCATTCTCGTGAAGCCTCATATAGAGCAATTATCTCTGAATGATTTGTAAATGTAGTCACCAAAGTTTGTTTGGATGACTTCCATGAAATGGTTGTTTCATTGTGTAAAAACACAAAGCCTGTTTGTGATCTACCATTACGAGGATCAGATAAATATCCTACATCGGTGTATCCAATAATATCAGAATTTGGACCTCTTTTGTATAAAAGTCCAAGATCTCTCGTGCCATTTAAATATCTGAGGATACGTTTTACTCCCATCCAATGATGTTTGGTAGGCGCAGCGATGTGTCGAGCTAGCAAGTTCACTGCAAATGCAATATCAAGCCTGGTGCAATTTGCAAGATACATGTGAGCTCCGATGGCACTAAGATATGGAATTTAAGGTCCCAAAATATCTTCTCCTTCATCTCGTGGTCTGAATTGGTCAGTTTCCATTTCTAGAGACCAAACAACCATAGGGGTTTTATTAGGATATGATTTATCCATATTGAATTTCTGCAATACTTTTTGGATATAGGCAGATTGATACACAAAAATTCTGGTTGGAAGGTGCTCAAGTTGTAAACCTAAGAAAAATTTGGTTTTACCCAAATCCTTCACTTCGAACTCTGTCTTTAGATGATTACGTGCTTCATCAATATCTCGTTGGGTGCCAATGATATTCAAATCGTCAACAGGCACAAATATAATACAAAATCCCTTTTATGACTTTTTGATGAAAACACACGAACAATCATCATTGTTAGAGTATCCCTTTCATAAAAGGTACTCGCTGAGTCGGTTGTACCACATTCTTCTCGACTATTTTAGGCCATAGAGAGATTTTTGAAGCTTTACACAATACATGTTACGACTTGTGTTTTGATTTGGTATAGAAATTCCATCTGGAACCTTCATATATATCTCCGAATCGAGTGACCCATAAAGATACGCAGTCACTACGTCCATCAACACATAGATAGACGATTTTGTATAGCCAGAG
Source organism: Bothriochloa decipiens (assembly GCA_023333625.1). Lineage (NCBI taxonomy): Eukaryota > Viridiplantae > Streptophyta > Magnoliopsida > Poales > Poaceae > Bothriochloa > Bothriochloa decipiens. The sequence goes on along the minus strand of CM041637.1, from coordinate 26,047,257 downwards.
ATATAAGATATCAAAATGTTGTTCCACTCATAACTAGATAATACGTTTCATTGAAATCAATGTCGGGTCTCTGTGTGAACCCTTGTACTACAAGCCTCGCTTTGTATCTTATTCTCATTCCATTTCCAATGAAAACCCATTTAAATCCTACAGGGAAAACTTTTGGAGGTGTAGGCATTGCTTGAGAGAATACCCCCTCTTTGAAAGCAAAGCAATTTCTGCTTGGATTGCCTCTTTCCATTGATTCCAGTCCGAGCGCGATTTGCACTCTGCCATGGTCTTAGGATCTGGATCATTTTGGATGAGTTCTGCAATCATTGCGGAAAAATCAATGTCGACAATTATAGTCTTTTGGTCATATGATTCTCTAGGCTCGAGATAATTGATGGAAATTTTGTGTATCCTTTTAGATGCATCATCATTTCCCAAAATGGTTGCATCAGGGCATTCTGATGTCCCAACATCAGTAATTGAGTGCACTGTTGATGTGGGATGTGAAGGTTGAACCTCCACAGGTGTTTCTTAACATGATTTTGAGTTACATTTACTATTTTGGAAGATTTGGTCTTCCTTTTCTTTTGCTTGCTAGAAGCATTCGTGGGAATTGTTGTACATCTCCCCCTCTTACAAGGGAGTTGAGTAGTTTTATTTGATACCTCTACTCTTGTAGGCACATTTCTTGCAGAATTATAGGATTTGGTGACACCCTTATAATCAGTAAATGCATCTGGCGTGTTATTTACAATGTGTTGCAAATTGAGTATCATCTGAACTTGAAGTTCAGATTCTGAAGTACGTGGATCATGGTTGGAGATGGCTATGGCATCTTAGTTAATTTCCTAGCATTATTTATGTGGTATAATGTCTCCCCCAATGCTAGGAAGTGATCTTCATCAAAGAAACAATCAGCGTATAGGGTCGTAAATAGATCCCCTGTAAGAGACTCTAAATATTTTATAATAGACGATGATTGATATCCCACATAAATTTCCAATTTTCTGTGGGGGCTTTTAGTTGTACGCTGCGGTGGTGAGATCGGTACATATGTAGCGCAACCGAATTTTCGTGGATGGGAAATGCTTGGAGGATTTCCATGTACTAGCTGCAGCGGGGAGGTTGTATGATATGCAGTTGGACGCAATTGAATTAAGTCAGCAGCGTGTGAAATTGTTGACCCCAACATGATGTCAGTAGATTGCTATTCTGTAATAATGATCTAGCAATAGGTTTGATTCTCTTGATGAGAGATTATACCAACCTGTTTTGAGTGTGCATATGGAACAAAGTGCTGAACTTGAATTCCTAAGGCCTTACATTAGTCATTGAAGGCTTGAGACAAAAATTCAGTGGCATTATCCATTTCGAATTGACTGGATTTGATGTTCAGAGTATTGCGCTTTTAGTTTGATAACTTGAGCGATTAGTTTTGGAAATGCATGGTTTCGTGTGAAAAGAAAATACACATGAGACCATTGCGTGGATGTGTATATTAAAACCATAAAATATCTAAATGGTCCAGACAATGGTTGGATAGGATCACATTTGTCACATTGAATGCGTTCAAGAACGCGGTTTTGACTCGAATTTTGAGGTAAGAGGGTATCAAAATTAATTTTTCAGTGGCACATGCGGTGCACACATAATCTGAGGATTGGAGAAATTTGTATTACTTAAATTTTTATCAACAAAATTAGATATAATTTTCCTCATCATCCCTATGCCTGGGTAACCAAGGCGATTATGCCAAGTTTGGAATGCATTAATATTCTAGAAAATTACTTTATACGCAACATGTTGCACGGCTTTAAGGTAAGTATAGTACAATCTAAACGAGAGTGAGGGAACATTTTCAAGTGTTACTTTGCCATATCTGTTGTTCTTTGTAATGAGAAGGAACCCTTCATTGTTCTCATCACAAGTTTCGATATGGAAACCATTTTTTCGGATATCTTTATAACTCGGTAGGGCATGAGTTGAATCAGGATACAAGAGTGCATCCTCAGTTACCAATGTTGTACCCACTGGGAGCGTAATAGTGGCTTGTCTGGAGCCTACTATTACTGCGTTGCGTCCTGCGATTGTTAAAACGTTTCCTCTATTCTTTGTGAGAGTTTGAAAATATTTTATCTCCCTGATTATAGAGTTAGTGGTACCGCTATCCACTAGGTATATTTCCTCCTCCATCGGATTGACTCCCGTACAATCAGTATTAAATGGAGAATAAATAAATAAATTCTCAACAAAATAAATATAGATTTTATTCATTATTGATATCAAACATTTATAATTACAATGAAAGTATAAAAGGTTTGACGACAAATATAAATTATTACATGACGTGGGCACATGGAAATGAAAGTCCGAAATGACAAGGAGCCTAAGCGTAGCATGCAAACATATCCTCAGAATTATATCCTAAGAGCATGTTGTTGACGTCGTCAATGGTGGCAGCAAGTAGAGGAGGAGCCTTGGTGTTGCTTGGTCCCGCTGCAGCGGAGCATCCTTGGGCATCGCCTTGATAATTGAAGTGTGCTTCATATTGTCCACCTTGCTTGGAACGATCTTAATTAGAGCATCCACGTCCCATGGATTTCAAGTATAATTCCACTAGGTGCTTTGGGGTGCGACACTTCTTAGTCGGGTGATTGTAGCAACCACACCTATCACAAGTTTTGGACTTGTCTCCGTTGGACTTAGAATTGTCTTTGCCCTTGGCACCACAAGGCTTATTCTGTCTCTTGCCTTTGTTCTTAGTATTGGAGGTTTCAGGATTACCATTTTGAATGGCTCCCTTTTGTTTTCTATTATGTGTGTTGGTACGCACTTCAAGCAAAGGCTTGGAACCCGTAGGGCCGTTATTGGAGTTCCATAGAAGGATCTTTATCGTGCCTTTCTGCATGAAGCAATATCTTGATCAGCTCAGAATAAACAATAAAACCCTTTTGACAGTATTGTTGTTGAAGGATCATGTGAGCCAGAAGCATGATAGACAATGTCTTCTCAATTTTGTCCACATCAGATGGCTCCTTCTCAGAAAATCTTAGCTTAGCGCTAATTTTGTGCACAACATGATTGAATTCACCTACGGATTTGAAATCTTGTAGCGAAGGTGATTCCATTCATGGATAGCCTCAGGTAAGAGGACTACCTTTTGTTGTTCATATCGCTGCTGAAGAGCCTCCCAGAAAGCATGTGGATCCTCTTCCATCAGATACTCAGCTTTGAGATCTGGATGGATGTGGTTCCGTATGATGAATAAGGCATTATACTTGTAATTATCAGCCAACCTCTTGGGGAGCTGTAATAGCCGAGTACAGTCCGCGCAATGATCGACTGACTTTTAGGTCCAGTGCCCATATAGAAAAATTTGAGCCGTCGAGAGCGAGCTCAGCGAACTCACGGTTCATCATGATGCCTACAATTGAGTGTTGCCATCGGTTAAATTAATGAGTTAATAAATCTTAGGTATGAATGTAATAATAAAATATAAATTTGTTGAATTGCATAGAATGCAAATTAAATTAATCAAGTGAAACTTGAATGCAAAAGAAATGGTAAGCACAATGAAATTGAAAAAACAATAGAATAGAAAAGGGCAACGTAAGTGCAAATGGAATCAAATAACCCACGTGAGGGTGTACGCTTTATTCAATTACTATATACTATATGAAATAGTAAATTGATATGAGCAATTAGATCATTGCTTTGTGACAGCCAGCGTCTCCCCCTAATGCCAAGTGATGCTTAGCCTTGATGAGCGTGACCTTCACCCTCCGTGGAGGGGAGCGAGCCTGCACTTTCTGCTTTCGTGAGCCGACGAGTTGATGGTCCATGAGGAACGCTAATCCATTTGCGGATTATGTGCGGAGGACGTGCAACGACATCGTTGACGCGTTTCGATGATGCCAGTGATGGGGGTGGTGCACCAGGCGTTGGATCAACACCGGCGTATGCCATGAGACGCGACGGGGCAGACATACATGCTGCCATTGTCGGTAGTGGAGTCCGTGGTGGAGGAGGCGATGGCGTCCTTGCCGCGGCGTCGAAGTCTGGGTTCATGGGCACACCTCGTGTAGTGGACACGGGGTGTAGTCATGCACAGGACATGGCATCGGTGCCAGCAATGGACATGTCGATCCTGGACTTTGCGGCGTAGCCGCTTCCAGGATCACTTCTTCCATGTGGGCGTCATGGGCTAACCACCGAGGGGGAATGAAATCATGTGTATGAGATCATGTTGACTTATAGGATGAGAAAGGTCTAGCCCACGAAGAAGAACATGGTGAAACTATAGTATCACAACTTGGAAAATTAGGTAGGCTGAAGGCATGGAATAAGGCGGCAGCCTACCTCGATGTAAGGAGCGAAGCGAGCAAAAGTGCATACAATGTATTACAAGTGGAAAGAATTACAAGTGATAAAAGAGAATAGAGCTAAGACCAATTTTTCATTCATCTTTCTCGTATATACACACCTTGTGACATCAATAATATAGGGATTATGAAGGCCACACACCAACCATAAAATGTCACTTAACCATAAAGTGTCATTTAATCTTAAGTTATAAAGATGACGTAAGAGTGAGATTAATATAAGATTAATATTTGTAACAATTTAGAAAATGTCGAATCATTTTTGGAGGGGTGGCCATGTGCCCATGTGGCATCGAGTCTGGGGCCGGCGTAACCCGATGGCCGATGCGGTGTGGAGGCGATAGCGGATGGACGGGTGGCGCCACGCGACGCCTCCGCACCACCACCACCCGGATATTCCCCACGGAACGGAAACGCAACCCAGGAGAGCCGAAAAAGGAGAAACAAGAAAAAACTGCGGACCGCCAAAGAATTTTTGGGATCGAAAAGCATCTCCGTTCTCCACCACCGCCTTGGCTCCTTCTCCCACACCGCTGCTATCCAGAACTCGGATCGATCGACGATCTCTCTTCGCGTCGGTAACGGTAAGGGATCGTTTCTTCGTTTTTGGATTGGATTCTCTCTCGCGTGCGGGAGGGATCGCGAGGTCGGCCGCGCACGGGAGCCAGCAACGAGAGGGATTCGTGTGCGAGGAGGCGCCCGGCATCCCATCTGGAATCCGCGCCATTTGAGAGTGGGAGGGAAAGAGACGAGAGAGGGAAGGAGAAGAAGGCCGCGGAGCACCTGGAACCCGGTGGTAGGGTGGCCTCCATTCCACGACTCCGCCCCCTTCTCGATTCGTGACGCCTCCACCATCTTCTCCTCATTTGCTCTTCCTGCTCCCTCCTTCCTCGTCACTACTCAGGCTGCTCTGTTCTGCTGCAGTTTCTTGTGTGAACGGGTGTCTGGTGCTCTGATCTGCTGTTCAGCACTGGTACTTAGTTTCACTACTTAATATATATGGTATAGTGGTATTATATGCTAAGAATTGATAATACTTACTAAGGTATAATTTTCTTCTAAATTCTAGTTGCATTATTATATATTACGATGTTCGTATGATGTATGGCGTCGCCTCGCCGTGCGCCTTAAACGCCTTGGCGTTTGGAAGGGGTGCTTGGTTGCTCACCACACCTCGCCTTAAGAGCCTTGTGCGTTACAGTAAACAACTTTCAATGAACCTGACACCATAACGAAATTACCAATTATTGTTATTGTATTTTACCTGAAATCATGAATTCCTTGTTTAATTACTCAACTTTGTAAACCATCTTTGTTGCAGACTGCTAAGATGGATAAGCTCAGTGGCTCTGCACGTCTAATGATTGTTTCAGATCTTGACCATACAATGGTGAGCGTGTCTTCCAACTCATATCTTGGTCTGCCCTAAGATATCTGTATGTAGACTCTTGATTCTTTTGGGATGGCGAAACCTTGCAGGTTGATCATCATGACGAGGAGAACTTGTCCCTGCTTAGGTTTGGTGCCCTGTGGGAATCTGTTTACTGCCAGGATTCTCTACTTGTCTTCTCGACTGGAAGATCACCAACTCTTTACAAGGAATTGAGGAAAGAGAAGCCTATGCTAACTCCAGACATCGCTATCATGTCTGTTGGCACTGAGATAACATATGGGGAGGCAATGGTTCCTGATGATGGCTGGGAACAATATCTTAACAATAAGTGGGACAGAAATATTGTCGTAGAAGAAACTGCAAGCTTTTCTGAGCTGAAGCTTCAGGTATGTTCTGCTGCATGCATGGCTGCTGTCTTCATCTCTATTCATTTTGGTTGGAATTAATACTGCTTTGCTTTTAACATTTGCAATGGATACAGCCAGAGACAGAACAGCGCCCGCACAAGGTCAGCTTTCTTGTTGATAAGAAGAGTGCCCAGGAAGTGATAAAATCAGTTGCCGAGAGGTTGGACAAACGTGGGGTGAGGAAGCATGCATCTTAAATTGTTGTGATTTGCTCTTGGATTATTTCCTCTATGTATGTTGAGACACATTATGGTTGACTGCTTTATTTCTTGTGAACAGCTAAATGCCAAAATAATATATAGTGGTGGTCAGGACCTTGATATATTACCTCAAGGAGCTGGAAAGGGCCAAGCACTTGCATATTTGCTTAAAAAGCTAAGCTCATGTCGAAAACCGCCCAACAATACTCTTGTTTGTGGTGACTCTGGAAATGATGCAGAATTATTCAGCATCCCTGGTGTACATGGTGTCATGGTCAGTGAATAATACATTGCATCTAGTATCTAACAAAGTTAATGCCTGAATAGTTACTGCAACTCATAAATTTTCAAATGCTCAGGTCAGCAATGCCCAAGAGGAACTACTTCAGTGGTACACAGAAAATGCGAAGGATAACCCAAAGATAATTCATGCAAATGAGAGATGTGCAGCTGGTATTATACAAGCTATTGGACACTTCAAGCTAGGACCTAACATTTCTCCTAGAGATGTGGAGTTACCTTATGCAAAGGAAGCCTCTTTCAAACCTACAGATGCTGTAGTAAAGTTCTACGTTCTCTATGAGAAGTGGCGTAGGGCTGAGGTTCCAAAGTCTGATTCAGTTATAAAGTACTTCAGAAACATCACTGTAAGTGCATAGCTTTCCAGTTTGATTTTTCTTTGTTAAGTATCTCTCTTGTAATCCTTTCTGTATCATATATGTGGTTTACCTAATGTATATTTAGTGTTTCAAGAGAGCACGGGTTACCGTTTCATTGATCTCTCTTTCTTATTTATTGTCTATGTTAGCATGCAAATGGAGTTATCATCCATCCTGCTGGGCTTGAACTCTCACTCCATGCATCCATTGATGCATTGGAATCATGTTATGGTGACAAACAAGGGAAAAAGTACCGAGCATGGGTGGACAGGCTTTTTATCACACAGACTGGTTCAGATAGTTGGGTGGTGAGATTTGACTTGTGGGAATCAGAAGGTAAGTCTTGACTCTTGAATATACACAGAACAACCAGTTTAGCTCTTGTGCCATTTTATTCAGTTTGTTCCAAACTTCCAGTTTCATGTCATCTTTCTGAACTTTTCTGTTTGGTTATAATTTTTCGTTGTGACTATTTTATGTGGTTTATATTTTATATTATAGATTATGCGATATGCTGCAGGCTGCATCATGTAGAATATCATCATAACCATTTCATAATAGAAACTCTTAATATGTCAAACTGTGAATCTTGAGTTTATGAAAATGATCAAATACAGAGCTTTCACTTGTGATTCATTAGTCATGTGCTTATGGGTTCTGCAAATACTAGCTAGTTCATCCAGTTGAGGAAGCACTGATTAAACGGTTGTATACTTATCTTCTACTATATGCAGCCAGAAAATGTAGTTAACTGTATATTCTGGATCTAGTGTAGATTTATCCAGGGTGTTTTTTGAATCTCAGCATCAAAGGTGAAATTTGATATTGAATTTGTGCTGGTTTGTTTAACTTTATGCGTACTACATGATGTTGTTGAAACATTGCAACATGTTGGGTTAATTATGTTCTTGCGAAAGGGAACAGGATACAAATTGATTTCTAATTCTTGGTAAGTTGGTGATGTAATTCACAAGAGAATGCCCCACCATACTGCTAAAGGAAAAGATTAGTGGAAAAAAATATTCATAGATTTAGGAAATATGACTTAAGTGATTCATTCTGGTGGTAAAAGACAACGAGAAACGGTGGTATATGTCTACATAATCTATGTGTCGAATAGGATGGAAAGTATGTTAGATGTGATGAGGTTAGAATACAGAAAGCATATTGAATTTAACTGTAGTATATATGATGTTCTTTTGTGGATAGTTGTGGTTTCTAGTTACAAAATGCATTTGGCAGAGAAATGGATATAGCTGTTTTAACTCAGCTGTTTGAATTGTTCTCTCATTATTTTAAAAAGAGCACTCCTCTATAATTTGGGTGGTTATGCGATATTAGGGATTAAATCATATATGCCACTTAAACTATTAAAACAATCCTGTGTCATTGACAAGGTGGGTCTGGACTCTGGAGATATGTCACTGATACATTGTATATATGACATGAGGCAAGCATTCAATGTGTTTATTTCATTGAGTCAGAAGTATCATGTGTTGCTCCACATTAGAGAGTAGCATGAATAAATAAGACAAAAGGTCATAGAGATGGGATGTTCTTGTTTTCCCTTTGGGATGAAGCGAGGGTTTGCATGCAACTGTTGATCTGTTGATTGCTTGGTCAGCTGAGGATGTGAAGGAGTTCATTAATTTAAAACACTGATTTAATTATTCTGAGAGCTCTTCATGTACCCTTATTAAACATGTTCTATAATTTTATAGCTTTGGTTCATATGCACGTAACCATGGGATGTACTCCCTCCATATCGGATTTAAAAGTCGTTTAGGACATGATTGTGTTTACCAAGGTGTGATTAATGAGGGGTTAGAGCAACTCCAGCAGACTACCAAAACAGGGCACCTATCCTATATTTAGGTAGTGGTGGCTCAAAAACTCACTCCAGCAGGCTACCTACTAGACTACCAAAATTTGTTGCCTTCCTATTTTCTCCTCTCCTCTATCAATTGCTGTTGGCCCTATAGCCAGGCAGCTAAACCTTCTCTCTCCTCCCTAGGCTCCAACCACGCGAGGCTTCTTCTCCGCCTCGTCCATCGCCGGCACTCGGTACCCGGCGGGGCTCCTCCCTGGCGCGGCTCCCCCAGCGGAGGTCCTCCCCTGCTATCCATCCCGAGGCCGCGATCGCCGCTGCACCGAGCCCCTACTGCCGGCGCTGCCCTCTCTCTCTGTCGCATCCTCCTTCGCGGGCGCGGCCGCGGCCGTCCTCAGCTGTCGGCTCGGCGTGGCGGCAGGCCTTCCTGCCGCCGGCGAGACTCGCACAGGCGCGGGCGCGAGCCTACACCTTGCGGCGCGACGATCCTACCCGCGAGCCTACACCTTGCAGGGCGGCCCTCCCCTCGCGGTCGAGACGGCCATCGCAGGAGCGGGCGCGGCGATCCTACCCTCGCGCGGCGACCCTACCCTCGTCGACACGGCGGCCCTCCACCATCGGCAGAGCTTGCCTGGCTAGGATCCACGAAGAACATAGTACAGAGTATGACAGATGGGGCCCGTACGTCATTCTCAGCTAGGACAACAATAGGTAGGCTGTTAGAGGAGTCAAGGGCCCATTAGGGTTAATTAGTCGCTTGCTTAGGAGCCAAGTAAGACCTCTATATATAATGAGAGGAGATGTATCAATCTAGAATCAAGCAAGAGATTAGAAGGAAATCCCTTCTCTCTTGTCGGCCGTGGGCAGAGCCCCACGGCCGGCGTTCCTAGCGCCCAAAACCCTAGCCTCTTCTCTCTCTCACAGCCGCCTCCCTGTGAACAGGTACTGTTCACGCCATCAGCCGCCGCTCCCTCGATCCCAATCCATCTCCCTCGATCCCCAACAGCCACCATAACAATCTGGTAGTTCGATGTCGACCTGGCTGCCCACCTCCACCGCGTCGCCGCCGTCCATGGCTTGCGTCGCCGTGCCCATCCCCACGTCGCTCGGTGCACATCCCTGGGCTGTGCCACCCCTGTTCTACGCAGCACCGCTAGACCTGTTCTCCGCAGCGCCGCCGGTGTTCACCATCGCCACAGCCACCGTGGCGCCACTGCCTGCGCAGCAGCCTGTGCCGCTGCCTTCGGCGCCCGCTGCGTCCACTCCGATCACGCTGGAATCCCTGGCTGCGGCCGTCCAAGACGTAACCAGATCGTTGGCTACCATGCAGTCCTATGTGGCCATCTGGCAACAGCAGCCGCCACGGCCGAGCACGGCGACGGTCGCTGGAGCACCCACCACCAGCACTGTTGTCCTTTCCGGTGGACCGAGCCTCCGGCATCCATTCACCCGATGGGATCTATAGGGGTACCGGCGTCCAGCAGATTCGGATGTCAGCTGCGGTAGCAGCACGTGGCCTCCTTGCGCGCCGACGGGTGCGGGAGATGCGTGATCTGCAGCTGCAGCTCCTCCAAGTTGAGCTTCGTTGCGCGAAGGACCCCCATCTCGTCCGCTGCGTTGGGAATATTAGGCTCGCGGTTGCACCCACGAGCGGCGAGCATGCTGTTTTCTGCGTGGGCAGCAACCTCCAACTCTGCGGCAGCGGCGGTAGGGGCGCCACTCCCTTGTCATCGGCAGGGCTGCACTGCCTAGCGCCACCGCAGTTCGCCACCGGCCGTCGCGAGGACGTCTCCGCTGGTTGCTATCACGACTAATTCCAGGTGGCTATACCTGTACACCCCTCCCGTTCCGGTGGGCTCCATGGGATCCAGGTGGCTACACACGTGCAGGTCCATCACGCGGAGGGTGTCCGTCATACCTTCAGGAGTCAAAAATAAAGAGTTGTAGTTTATTTCAGGTCAATAAAATAAGCCGAGATGTAAAAGGCTTGTTCTTAGGTGTTAGGTTTGTGTCTAGCAGAGTCATCGTTAAGTTGCAACTCGAGGACGAGCTGCATGTCCAGGTGGGGCGTAGTGTTAGAGGAGTCAAGGGCCTATTGGGCCTTAGTCCATTAGGGTTAATTAGTCGCTTGCTTAGGAGCCAAGTATGACCACTCTGTATAAGGAGAGGAGATGTATCAATCTAGAATCAAGCAAGACATTAGAAGGAAATCCCTTCTTTCTTGCCGCGGCCGGCGTTCCTAGCGCCCAAAACCCTAGCCTCTTCTTTCTCTCACAGCCGCCTCCCTGTGAACAGTACCTGAGGGTACTGTAGCGCGGGTACTGTTCACGCCATCAGCCGCCGCTCCCTCGATCCCAATCCATCTCCCTCGATCCCCAACAGCCACCATAACATAGGCTATTTTAGGTAGTATTGTTGGAGAAGAGTAAAATATAGGTAGCAGAAAAATTGGTAGCTACCAAAATAGACTTTTAGGTAGTCTGATTTTGGTAGTACTGCTGGAGTTGCTCCTAGTTTTCCATCTCTACCCCTAATAAATACAGTTTTGGGTACCTTCCTTTTGAGGAACAACCAAAGGCTCAAATGGCCAGCGCAGCTGTGTCAAGGGCGTAGCGATCTAGGGTAGCTGGCCCTCGACTACGTAGTTCGTAGTCTCGTGCCATGTCTTCCAGAGCGGAGGTTATCCCCCTCACGGCGCCTGGGCTTGAGAACGGTAGAGAGAGAGAGAGATTTGATAACTGATCTTTCTTGATTCAATTGTTCACCGAGTACAGAATATAAAGGCCGATGGCCATGCAACCTAGGCAACAAACTTGACAAAATAACTAATTATAGAAACCAATCTCCTAAAATCTCGGCATGCCATCTAGCCACTATCTTCAGCCGAACCACCCTCGAGGCTGTCCACCCTCGAGGCCGTCGGACCACCCTCGAGACCACCCTCGAGGCCGTCCACCCTCGAGGCCGTCGAACCACCCTCGAGACCACCCTCGAGACCGTCGAGGCTGTCCACCCTCGAGGCCGTCGAACCACCCTCGAGACCACCCTCGAGGCCGTCGAACCACCCTCGAGGTTGTCGTGTGCGCGCGCAGCGGCCCGCGTAGCGGCCCTCCTGATGTCACGGACTCGCCGCTGACGGGTATACGCTTGGCCCCACATGACATCTCTCCCCCCCTCGAGAGACAGCTCGTCCTCGAGCTGGAATTGAGGAAAGCGCGCGCTTAAGGAGTCCAAGTCCTCCCATGTTGCCGATGCCGCAGGCTCGTTCTTCCAGTGCACGAGGACCTGACGCACGCCGCGTGCGAGGCGAGCCTTGGTGACGCGCTCGGGCTCCGGCACCGTGGCCCCGTTGTGGATGACCGGTAGAGGCGGAGGCGTAGTCGGAGGAGCTCCCACCCATGGCTTAAGGAGGCCAACATGGAACACGTCATGAAGACGGGCGCGCGGGGGCAGCTCCAGGCGAACGGCGACGTCGTTGATCACTTCCACGATGCGGTAGGGGCCGAAGTAGCGCGGCTTCAGCTTCCCGGTGGCGACGACGTCAAGCGAGGCGACTGGGCGGTGGCGGAGGCGGAGTAGAACCCAGTCGCCGAGCTTGTAGGAGACGGCGCGATGTTGCTTGTCATAGTGGCGCTTCTGAGTGTGCTGCGCCTGCTCGAGCCGGTAGCGCACGTCCTGCAGGAACTCGTCACGTTCCGCCATGGTCTTGGTGACAGCCGCGACACGCGTCTCCCCAGGTTCATAGGAGCGGATGCTGGGGGGGTCGCGGCCATACACCACGCGAAACGGCGTGTCGCGCAAGGAGGACTGGTAGGCCGTATTGTAGACGAACTCCGCCCACGGGAGCCACCTGAGCCACTGCCTTGGACGATCCCCTGTAAAACAGCGCAAATACATGGTGATGACGCGGTTAGCAGCTTCCGTTTGGCCATCCGACTGCGGGTGGAAAGCCGTCGTCATATGTAGCTTGGCCCCCATTAGCCGCATCAGGTCTTGCCAGAACTTGGAGGTGAAAACGGGATCGCGATCCGACACCATGGACTGTGGCATGCCATGAAGACGAACGATCTCGGTGAAGAACGCCTGAGCCACAGACTCCGCGGAGTAGGGGTGGGCAAGCGGGATGAAATGGGCGTATTTGCTCAAACGGTCCACCACCGTGAGGATGACCGACTTGCCTTGCACCTTGGGAAGCGCTTCCACGAAGTCGAGGCCAATGTCACTCCACACCCCCGAGGGCACCGGGAGGGGTAGCAGCAGCCCGGCGGGGTGGAGGTGCTCCGCCTTGTTGCGCTGGCATGTGGCGCACGTGCGGACGAAGTCCTGGACGATGGTCCTCATGCCGGGGAAGTGAAAATCCCGACGCAGCCGATGTAGAGTGCGTTGGACGCCTTCGTGACCGTCGTTGTGCACGGCAGCGAGGAGCTCCTGCAGCAACGGCGAGTCCGAGCCGATGTAGATGCGGCCGCCGTAGGTGAGGAGGCCGTCGTGTATCGCCCACGGCGCCGCCCGCGTGCCCGCCGTGACCTCGTCGCGGAGCGCCACGATCGCCTGTTCGGTCTGCTGGGCGAGTCGGAGCCTGTCGAAGAAGGCGAACCGCGGCGCGGACAGAGCGAGCACCGCGGCCGTCTCGACGTCGCAGTCGGTGTCCCGGCGGGAGAGGGCGTCGGCGACGGTGTTCTGGGCGCCCGGCTTGTACTCGACCGTGAAGTCAAAGCCGAGGAGCTTCCCTACCCAGTGGTGTTGCGGGATCGTGGCCAACCGCTGGTCTAGCAGGTACTTGAGACTGTAGTGGTCGGTCTTCACGGTGAATCGCCGGCCCCAAAGGTACGGTCTCCAGTGGCGGACTGCGTGCACCAGGCCAATCAACTCCCGCTCATACGCGGCGAGGGCGCGGTGTCGGGGTGCAATGGGCTTGCTGAAGTACGCCAGGGGATGCTTGTCTTGGAGCAGCACGGCGACAAACCCATGGGTCGACGCGTCGCATTCAACGATGAAGGGGCGGCTGAAATCCGGCAACGCGAGCACCGGCGCCGAGGTCACGGCGGCTTTGAGGGCCGTGAACGCCGCGGCTGCCTCCTCCGACCAGGAGAAACCATCTTTCTTGAGCAACGCTGTGAGGGGTGCAGCGATGGTGCCGTAGTTGAGGACGAAACGGCGATAGTAGCCCGCCAGGCCGAGGAAGCCGCGGATCGCGCGCGCCGACCGGGGCACCGGCCAGTCAAGGACGGCCTGCACCTTGGCCGGGTCCATGGCCACGCCGCGCTCGGAGATGATGTGGCCGAGGTAGGAGACCGAGGCGACGCCGAACGCGCACTTGGAGCGCTTGACGAAGAGGCGGTGGCGGCGAAGCTCGGACAGCACGGCGCGGAGGTGTCGGAGATGATCCGCCCAGGAGTTGCTGTAGATAAGAATATCATCGAAGAAAACGAGGACAAACCGGCGAAGGAAGGGACGCAACACGTCGTTCATCAACGATTGGAATGTCGCCGGCGCATTGCACAAGCCGAACGGCATCACCAAGAACTCATATAAGCCGTCGTGCGTGCGGAACGCCGTCTTGTGGACATCCTCCGGCTTCATGCGAACTTGGTGGTAGCCAGAACGAAGATCGAGCTTGGTGAAGAAGCGCGCGCCCTTGAGCTCGTCGAGCAGCTCCTCCACCACGGGGATCGGGAAGGCATCTTTAATGGTGAGCGCGTTTAGCGCGCGATAGTCGATGCAGAATCTCCATGTGCCGTCTGCTTTCTTGACAAGGAGGGCCGGCGAGGAGAATGCGGAGTTGCTGCGGCGAACACTGCCCTGCTCGATCATGGCGGTGCACTGGCGCTCGAGTTCGTCCTTGTGGGCCGCTGGGTAGCGATATGGCCGAACCGCCACTGGGGCCGCGCCGGCCTTGAGCACAATGGGGTGGTCGCGGTTGCGCGGTGGGGGCAGACCCGATGGCTCCGCGAACACCCCTTCAAAGGAATCGAGGAGATGCTCCAGGAGCGAGCCGTCCGTGGTCACGGCGTGGGCTGACGGTGGCGCGGTAGAGGCCACGCCGGTCCAGCAGATGGAGCGCCCGGCATGCTCGAAAGACAGAGTGTGGGTGGCGACGTCCCAAGCAATCCGTCCCAGGGCCGCCATCCACTGGGTGCCCAGCACCATGTCGTAGCCGGCGAGGGGCATGACGTATAGGTCGACGTCGAACGTCATGCCCTCGATGGAGATCGCCGCCTGCCGGAGAACGCCGGGGCAAGCCACCTTCTCGCCATTGGCGACTGTTGCAGTGAGCCGCGGGCGTGGAAGGATGGGTAGCCCGGTGCGGTGTGCGGCCGCCTCGCCGATGAAGTTGTGCGTGGACCCCGTATCCACCAGGGCGACGAGCGTCGTGGTGCCGAGGGTGACGTGAAGCAGGATGGGGGCACCCACGGTCACGCCCGCCACGGCATGAAGGGAGAAGACGGGGGCCTCCAGTGCCGCGTCGTCTGCCGCCGCAGCAGCGTCGCCGTCGGTGTCGTCGATCTCCACGCCGTCAAGGAAGAAGATGCGGCGACAGAACCTGTTATGACCCCGTGAGTACTTCTCATTACAATTGAAGCACAAACCTTGGCGGCGTCGTTCCGCCATCTCATCCGGGGAGAGGCGGCGTTGATTGGCGTCGCCGTGGCCTTGCTGTCCCATGCCCGGGGGCGCCGGTAACGCCAGCTGCTGTGGTGGCGCGGGCAAGGCGGGCAGCGCGGGGCGCGGGGCCGGGACCGGCACGACGGCCGGTGCAGGACGCATCGCCGGGCCCGGCAGAATGCCGCGCTGGAGGGCGCGCGGGCCGGCGGGTTGGGGCAGGCGATCAAGTTCCATCAGCTCGATCTGCCTCGCCAGGCTCATCGCGACCGCGAGGGAGTAGGGGTGGTGGACCTGCACGGCGTGACTGAGAGGGGGCAGGAGGCCGCCGGTGAAGAGTTGGACGCGCTGGGCTTCGTCGAGGCGACCGGCACGGGGAAGAAGGGCCTGGAAACGGTTGGCGTACTCCTCCACCGTCCCGGTCCGCTTGCACTGGGAGAGCTCGAATAATGGCGCGGAGCGTAGGGGTGGTCCGAACCGCAAGTGAAGGAGGTCCTTGAACCGACCCCACGGCGGCGCGCCATCATCCTCCATGAGTTGATTGAACCACAGCTGCGCAACGTCGTCCAAGTGGTACCCCGCCTGCGCCACGCGCTCCTCTGGCATGGTACGGTACTGGCGGAAGTACGCGTCACATTTGTTGGTGAAGAGGAGAGGATCTGTCGTGCCATCGTAGCGGGGGAAATCCCAACGCTTGTGCTTGAACGGAAGATCCCTGTCGCGCGCGTCCTCCTGGCGGTGGGTGTCGCTGGACGCCGACGTAGATGCGGACTTGTCCTTCAGGGCCGCCACGTCCGATTCCATGGTGGTGATCTTCGTGTTGATGGCCTTCAGGGCGTCCAAGACATCGGCAAGGGATGGCTCGGTCATGGTGGTGGCAGGGTGCGGCGGCGGGCTAGGGTGGAGATGGGAGTCGGCAGTGGACGGGCTGGCGTCGCGGGTGGGAGAAGATTGGGTGGATCGTGACCGTGACCGCGATACCAGGTTGTCAAGGGCGTAGCGATCTAGGGTAGCTGGCCCTCGACTACGTAGTTCGTAGTCTCGTGCCGTGTCTTCCAGAGCGGAGGTTATCCCCCTCACGGCGCCTGGGCTTGAGAACGGTAGAGAGAGAGAGAGATTTGATAACTGATCTTTCTTGATTCAATTGTTCACCGAGTACAGAATATAAAGGTCGATGGCCATGCAACCTAGGCAACAAACTTGACAAAATAACTAATTATAGAAACCAATCTCCTAAAATCTCGGCATGCCATCTAGCCACTATCTTCAGCCGAACCACCCTCGAGGCTGTCCACCCTCGAGGCCGTCGGACCACCCTCGAGACCACCCTCGAGGCCGTCCACCCTCGAGGCCGTCGAACCACCCTCGAGACCACCCTCGAGACCGTCGAGGCTGTCCACCCTCGAGGCCGTCGAACCACCCTCGAGACCACCCTCGAGGCCGTCCACCCTCGAGGCCGTCGAACCACCCTCGAGGTTGTCGTGTGCGCGCGCAGCGGCCCGCGTAGCGGCCCTCCTGATGTCACGGACTCGCCGCTGACGGGTATACGCTTGGCCCCACATGACAAGCTGATACTTCAGTCCTGGACCGTTAGGTCCCGGGTTCAACTCCCAACAGGTCCTTTTGTTGCTGAATTGATTTTGCATGGTCATTTTTCCTGCGTGGTGGCCTCGTTCCATGCTTGCTGCTACTGCTCCCTTGCCTTGCTTGCCTACTAGTGAACGCCATGGAAACGCCGGCGTTCCATGCTTCGTTGCCTACTAGTGCTTGCCTCGTTCCATGCTTGCTTGCCTACTAGTGCTAGCCTCGTTCCATGGTTGCCTACTAGTGCTTGCCTCGTCCCATGCTTGCTGGCGTGAGATGACCTGAGTCCGGCTCCTGTGACTCGGGCGTGATGGAGTCCAGCAGCACCTCCATCTCCGACTCTGGCTTGAACTCCATGGTTTGGAGTGGCAGCAGTCAGAGGCGAGGCGTTTAAGAAGAGAAGTGAGGCAATGCGGCGGCAGCTGAACGCTTGAACGTGCTGTAGTATAAATGAGGAAACATCTTAATGACGCACAGCAGACGATGCACAAGGGCAAAGCATTCCAACTCACGCCCGCATGCCCCCGACGTCTTCATTTGCTGCAATCGGCTCTCTTTCCAGAACGACTAGTAATTCCGATACGGAGGGAGTATCAATTACATGATTATGCCTTGTTCTCTGGTTCTGTTCAATGTGTAGGACATAACAAATGTCCTTTTGAACCGCCTGCTTGTATTTTGCTCCCATCTATTATTTAGAGTTTTCCACAAATACCCATTTCATTCTCTTTGTTGGCAATTAATTTTGACTTGAATATGTAATTCCCCTCTACTCAGGTGATGTGCGTGTGTGCTCTCTGTCAAGTCTTGGTTTGATTCTAAAGGTATATCATCCTCTTTGTTTTTACACATCTGTAGTTCTATAGTTCTGTACGTGTTGCGTTTTGTGGAAGATATGGAGCTCTTACAACAGAGGTTTGCCTATGCTAACTTTGTATTTCGTATGCCAGGCTGAATCCCCAGAAGGCTTTGTGCTAACCCACATCCAAAAGACATGGCTGAACGGATACTCTTCAGGGGTTGAGCAGGCATCTAAGCTGTAGAGAAATATTACTGTCTCCTCTCGCGATTGGAGTTTTCTTGATGATAGAATAGAATAATGTACCTACTTCATCTGAGAAAAAACTTTTTTTTTTCTCATGTTTATAATCTTAACTTCCCAAAACCGCACTGGATGATCTCCAGGGAGAGGATTTGGTGCCTTCTTATTTTGTGCGTAATATAAATTTTTATATCATGGCTTTCATGAGAAGATGAAATTGATTCATCTTGGTATATATTTACAAATCTTGTTGAATACTGCAATGTTATCTAATATCCAGGGATGGAAACGGGCCTACCCTATATCCAGGGAATGTGTTTGTCGGTTACCGAGAGAAGGGATACCCTAAACCTTCCTTGTTTTCGGTTGGACCCCGAGCTTGCCCTCAGATTAATCTCACGCGACCAGGCCGTACCCCCTCGACCCACCGGGCCCATCGGCAAATACACACTGGGTCGGCCCACAACAGAGTACAGCAGCGACCCTCGACAGAATCACTGGCGTCACCATCTGACCCTCGACAAGACGCTGACGTCACCGGCTGATGATCGCTCGAGATGGGAGCATCCCACGTTAAGTGTCGAGGCCCCCGACGGGACGGGCGTCTCGGTACTTCGAGGATCGAGCCCCCCTCGATCGACCCACTCCCGATGCGTCCGGTAGCGCATTTAATACAAAACTACCTAACCTCGTCAAATCGTATGGCCACAGTGTTCGCACAGTGGTCCGTACGACGGTCGAATCCCGCTTTACTGCCCATACTGAGGACGTGCATCGGTCTGCACGGCACTATTACGCCATACCCAGCGCTGTTAGACAGCTCGAGGCCCCCTTCGACACGCTACGCGACGAACGA
>CM041637.1:25938038-26008312 GCA_023333625.1 Bothriochloa decipiens | reverse complement strand
GTTTACAAACATGATCCTGAAATAAGACTGACTAGGGTATGTGATCTCTGAATGCAGATTAAACACCTTTTAATATAAGTGAGACGCTTCGAGTTACTTTTTGTACTGCTAAAGAATTAGTCACTACTTAACTCTCACTATAGAATAATCCCATGTATTGCTATAGTTTGCAAGAGGAAATAATATGAACACTACTAGTTAATTTTGATTGAAACTGTTGGATATTGCAATAACAAAATCTGTTAGATACTGTCAAGAGAATTTGTACAGCAATAACAGCAACCATCTTGATTCAGTATATGTGCTATATCCAAATACACATGGCCTGATTCCTGAAAACAATCTGCTGGAATTGGAATGAGTGTGAAAAGTATCTGGTCTGAACTTTTTTTTCACTGGATGAGATCACTGTATGGCAGTTCAGTATTTTCCTGATTCATTAGCTAATGCTCTGTTCTAATGTTTGCTGACTAGTAACAATTTTGACTGTCATTGTAGTAAATAGTTCAATAGTACGTACATGACTATTGATTATGATTAGTGAGTGATTCAAGTTTTGCTTCAGACTAGACATAGTGTAATCTTCTGCAGTGATACATTGTGCCCAGGCTATCTGAATCTAAGATAGGAGCAAAGATTCATACCAAGTAATCATGTAGAAGCACTCAGAATAAGAATGTGAATAATTATCCCAATGGAAGTTTTCCTATTACACGCTGGACACCGCAACTCTCAGACTCAGATTAGTATAGCTGGAGACTGCAACTACACAGAATTACAGTAGATACATTGTTTTTATCAGCATATATATACAAATTAGATACATTGTACCGTGCAGCATGTTCCTTTAATACTTGCATGTTATAGGCCAATCCCATAGGTCGAAAACCTATATAGTATATCTCATGAGCCCAGTGACCAATAATGTATATGTTTTTACTTGTTGCAGTTGTACCAGCAAGTGAACTGAATTATTGGTTGGTCTGCAAAACGAGGTAACCATAATCTTTCCTCCCATTTTTTTTCATTCGCGACCCTTCTGATTCTAAAGACTACAGCAATAACTTGTGCATCTATTCTTCTGAGCCTTATACTTTATATGTGCAGCTGGATCCACCAAGCTTCTGAATATTGAAGCCTACCAAATTTCTAGCACCTTGTTCCTCCTAAGGTTTGATGTCTTAAGGATTCCGCCACACAAGTAGAACCTCCAAATGCCTAAACATGATTGATGCATTTGTGATACCCCAATACCCCATATGCCAAAATATCAAATAACTACACAACTTGAACAATAGTTGTGCACATGTAACACGTATACAACATACTAGATATGCATACTTGACTAGTTCTATCAAACACTGCCACCAGATCCACAGTGGTACTCTCTTCAGGTATCTATATATTTAATTTAAAGCAGGTCACTTTTGCCAATCGTAACCTACAAGGCATGTTTTAAACAAAAACAAAGGTGTGATTCAACTCTTACAAGAGTATTGAAACAACCACGCTACCAATGACCTTGACCTAAACCACAAGATGCACAGAGAGGACAATAAACTTTTAGCGTCAATAATAGATTGTTGGCTTGAAATGTTCATGTTTGTTTGGGAAAAATACACAAATGAGTTTGACATTCTTTGGCTTGAAAACAATTATGCCACTTATGTCAATTTAGGTCATGGAACTCCTTGTTATTCATGCTGATTCGATGCTAACTTGTTGAAAATCACCTAACTAGCACCTAGCAAATCTTTAAAAACTGGTTATGCTAGAAAGTATCACCTTTATTTATTAGTAAAAACAAGAATAAGGTATCATGTTAAAAAAATTGGTTTTAGCTTCATCAAGCCAATACCTAACCTGTCCTCCAGTACCAAGACCATGAAAAAACAGTACTTAATTAATTTATCTGGATAAGAATAGTGGTTTCGCCATCGAGGGTAAAACTGGGAAGGGAAAAATAGCAAACATCAAAGAAAAATCTACATGTCAAGTAGAATAATCACATCAAGCATGCTATCATTTCAAAAAAAAGAAACACATAATTATGCAATATGCTAATATGCAATGAGCACATATTAAATGCAGCAGCTAATTCAAATATCTAGCTACCACATAAAAGCTTGGAACATGAGCTAATCTTGTCAGGCACTCAGAAATAGAACAGCTAGTTTACAGTAGATCTGTAGATGGGAAATCAATCAATGGGTTCAACGAGCATGTGTTTATTTGCTTGCCAAAGCAACACCAACACATGTACATGAAAAGAATTCGAGGTACACACCTGAGTGGGGGAGGACGCCGGCTAGAGCGCACAGTGGAGCTCTCCTCGGATGTTGCTGCCTGGACCGATGAACCGCCCCGCCGCCGCTTGCCCAGAAGCCCTCTAGATCGGGCCTCCTCCTCGTCAACCCCAACTCCGAGCCCCCCAATGAAAGGGGAGAACTTGCGGTGTCCAGGATGGCCCCCTCTCCGCTGGGGCAGCACCAGAGGCGGCCTCTGCACGGCGGCCGGCGTGAAGGGGTGGAGGAAGGAGGGTGGGGTGGTGGCCGAGGTCGGTCCGGGCGCCGTCAATCGAAGAGGCTGCCTTCGTCGACGCCGGCGGCCTACGTGCGAACCCCGGCCTTCCACCTTGGGATGCCAGACTTCTCCACAGATCCGGGCCCAACCGACGCCTGGCGCCGCGCGCCGGACTCCCGCGAGGGAGGAGGGCGGCGGTCGGCTCCGGCCGGACGAATTGCACGGCGGCGTCCTGCCGAGGCGCCTACGGGTCAGGGCCGCGACGCCGTGGACGGGCGCGGCGGGGGAGCGACGCCGGGGAGGGCCGTGAAGGAGGCCACGGCGGGGAGGGGACGCGACGGCGCTGGCCGGGGTCACCACCAGTGGCGGAGCCAGGATTCGAAACTTGGGTATTCCCACATCCGAACAGAAATTAACACATACCATAGATACAAAATATAGTTCACGATAGTATCATAATAACAATTAAAGTCACAAAAGTAGTCAAATAACTAATTGTTTACCTCTAAATTATGCATGATGAGACTAATAAAGGGAACTTACAAAGTACTATAATTTCACTTTAACTTTGCGATCCTTCATGGCCTTGAGGCAAAATATACAGCACATTATTAACCATATTGCAAACCATTATTAACCATTATAAAGGGAACTTTAACTTACAAAGTACTACAATTTCACTTTAACAATCAACTGACTTGTTCTTCATTTTGCAAACCAAACAAATCTACAGCAAAATATGTGCACATTATTAACCATATTGCAAACCGTATGTACTGTAATATGTAAATCAAACAAAGACTCAAAGAGGAATTGAGGAAAGAGCTACTGACCTACTGTACCCGGCCTTGCTGGCTTGCTGCGGCTGCAATGGCCGCACTGCCCCCTGGGCTGTGCCGCTGTGGCCGCAGGCCGCCGCGCCGCCTGTCGCTGCCGCTGCCGCACCCGCATGCGGACGCGGTCCCTGGATCCGCCCTGCTGCCTGCGCGCGCGCCGCGGCCTGCTGGCTGCTGCCTACCGAGCGCAGCGCGCGCCGCCGGACGCCCGGCCGAAGTTGTGGCCGTAGGTGGCCGCGCCGCTTGCCGCTGCCGTACCGCACGCGGAGTCGCGGACGCGGTCCCGCGGTCCGCGCGGCCGCGCCTGCACCCTGCTGCCTGCGCGCACGCCGCGGCCTGCTGGCTGCTGCCTACCGCGCGCAGCACGCGCCACCGGACGCCCGGCCGCCGCTGTGCCGCTGCCGCAACCCGTGGATTCCTAGGTTAGGGTTTCGATTCGATTTGGATTTTGGACAGTGGGGAACGAGAGAGCGAGGTGAGGGCGACGGGATCACGGGCGTGAGGTGGGACACAGGGAGGGGCGCCGCCTGTGTGCTGGGCTTCGGCCAGGGACGGGTGGGATCGCTGCTTATGGGCCTCAAGGGCCTGCTAGGCCGAGTGGGACGAAGGAAGAGCGATGGAGGCCTGTTTTATTCTCTTTGTGGGCTGATTTGGATAGGGAAAATACTGAAATTACATCATCTATACATTATACATATAAATATACATACATATATACTTAAAGGTGTTCCAAAAAAGTTGGGTATTCCTGGGAATACCAGGGAATACCCCTGGATCCGCCCATGGTCACCACGCATGGCTTCGATTCGGACAGAGTGGAGGGGGGATTCGATTTGGGCGGGGGACCGTTGCGAGGAGACATGGAGGTGGGCCAGCGCTGTGGGCCAGCGCTGCGTACCAGAGAGCCGGTACTCCGCTGCGTTCCCAGGAGGTTTGCCCGTGGCGGAGGATTTCCAGGAGACCACTGCAGCTCTTTTCCTCCTGCAGGAGCCGTAGCGGAAGGCTTCCCAGGATGCGCTGCAGTTGGTCTTAACATCCCTGGATTTTCATCATCTCCCGTCACTATGTTCCTCAGTCCTCACGCACGAACTAGAAGTCACGCACGCGGCCGACACAGCGACAGCGAGGCTGCTCACAGTCCTGCTGCAGGTGCCGACTGCAGCTACGATGTTGCATGGAAACGAAGAGTTTCCGTGCAACATCGTGTCAGAACACCATCGTCGCGCGCGGCCATGAACGCAGACGGCATGGCCGTCGCCTGCGACCAGCTAGGCGTCGGTGCCTCGCCGGCCGTTCAACTACCACCCACGAGTGTCCACATCCCTAGTTCAGATCCTTGTGCAGTACATGGCCGCCGGCGATCAGTGCGAGTTTCGACACGTGGGCACGGGGCAGACGCCGTCGAACACCTGAGGCCTCCGCAGTGTGGGAGTGATTCCTTAAAATTAATTGGGCCCCATGATCAGGATTCTGGCATCACCTTCCAAGGCCACAGCTTGGAGAGTAGTGAGGCATCACTAGGGGACCACAAGATATTACTTAAAAAAAAAAGCAAAGCCAGCATTCAATCATCCAATTTCTTCCTTCCTTTCCTTCTCGTAGTACAGACTCTCTCTCTCTTCCCTCCATTAATTAAACAATAAAGATAGCACCGGTGAATCTTCGTGCATCGATCCCAATTTTCCCTGCCGGTGAATCTTCTTGCATCGCTCCCAATTTTCCCTTTTCAGGCATCGGTAGTTGCAGTGTTGAAGCACCACTCCAAGTGATGTCCAAAAGACCAAAAAGTAATTTCAGGCATCACTCATATACTACACTGTGAAAGGTCTGAAGGGCGTGTCTGCATAGACAGATATTTTAGCTGTCGTTGGATCCATTTTGTGGAACATTCCGTATAGGTTCACATCTAGATGTATATACAAAATATTCTCAGCCCAATTTAACCTGTAAGTTTCATTAAGCAATAAAACATAATTAGAGCCACAGATCATTGGTAATCAAGCTCGAAATTTGTTATGTCGATGGAAAACAATGTTCATGCATTAAGTCAGATATGCACATTTTGGCTCTGACGGATCACACTCACACCAAACCCAACATATTCCATTTTTTCGCAAGCTATTCATCTATGTATAAGTTCCAACTCTCGTTTTGGACCAAGTTTAGCAGCCATTTAAGAAAACTCAGCGAATGAACGTCAATCTTGCAGTGTCCATTGAATCGCAACACTTGGAATCTTTTTTCTAAGTTATTGATTATTGAAAAATTAATTTTGACTCAAACTATGAAACCACAAATTTAAGTGTTAATCCCTAAAATTTTGCCATGCATTTAATCCATCATCTTGACCGATCCTACAGATCGCTCGAGGGTTTATATCCATAGAGTATGCTTGCACGAAAGAAGTGAGGGCATGCCCAACCACACCTTTAGCTACTACTCGAGGGTTCGAGTGCTCGTCATGGCCTAGGATTGCCGAACAATGGCATTCCAAGTTGACTCCCACCAAACGCATACCTGGACCACACCCGGGTGGCAATCGACACCTCGAGCCATGGGTCAAGGCTTAGCTCAGGAACCTGAGGTTTGACAGGTATGGAGATGCCACACTGTCTGCCCATTCAACAGGTGCGAGGTTGTGTGAACCATTCTCTCAACAGGATCACCTAACCCTACGTGACACAAGATAAGGGACTTTCACCAATTCTAGGGGTGAAAGGCTCCAGGCCCACTCGTTAGCCCCTCCATGTGGGGCTCCTCGGATGCCAAGGAAGCATCGAGAATGCTTACCCGAGGAAGACTGCACCGCAGTAGACAATCCATAATGGTCAAGTGCCATATAGATGGTAATGACACCAAGTGACAGTTGCACGCTATGGGCTCCTCCCGACGCAACAAGACGACACCTAACGTGTGGCAGAGGACTCAAAATACCCATGGCATAAATCATATATAGAATAGAAGCAAAACTTACCAGTACAATGTGTCCTCCTTAGAATATAAGGGGCACGACTCATCGAGGAGAAAAAGAGATAAACCTCTAAGAAAGATGTTTCAAAGGTTGAAACATGATTATTTATGTTCAATACTTTTTGCATGATTTAACTTGTTTATAATTTTGAGTATATTTATTTTTGTATAGAGGTAATGAATTTGTTCCTTTGTCTTTCACCCTAGACAAAATGAGATAAGTTTTTTTGCAATAATTATTTTTTTGTATTTTTTTTCTTGAAATAGTAAAAATCATCATTTTATTGTTTTTTCCTAAATTTTGCCCGATTTTCTTCAATTTTCCTTTTTTTTTCTTCTTCTAATTTCTGAGTTTGCTTTCATTACTCCAGTGAGAATTTCTTTCTTTCGTTTATTTGAACACGAAGCATAAGTGTTTTTAAAGCCCAGCGTTCACTTGTTTAGAAAAGGCTTAGCTTTTTGAACAATAACAATAAGCATGGCCTCAACGTATACTTAGGTGCTGTCTGGATCAACAGAGGCAACGACGTAAATGTAACGGTTCCTCCGCAGTAACGTTCAGCTTCACCCAAGCAGGCCCTAGATCTCCAGCAGTGGCAACAATCATTTTCTCCACGCCTGCTCTGTCTCGCGCACCCCCAACGGCTAGTGCAGCCTGCCGAACGCATCCAAATCCAAAGCCAAAGCCCACGTCCACGAGCTTCCCCGCCGGCCCGCCCGCGCTTGCGCCGCCTCCCCCTCCTTCCTTCTCCCCTTGACCCCACGCCTGGCCTGGCCTGGCGGAGCCACCAGTGGCCGCTGCAGTGGACGTGCACCGCAGCCGGTACGGTGGCAGCGCCACGGGCGGCTCAAACCGGAGGAAGGCGGAGTGGAGGCCACCACGCGTGCGGCGCAAATCGGGCTTCGGCAGCGTGAGGCCGGAGGCGGCGACCATGGCATGGGGAGCTGGAGTTCTCGCGGCGGAGGGGGCAGTTGGTGGGCGAGATGGAGATTCGGGCGCCGGAGGGAGTCATAGCCACCAGGGGACGGGAGGAGGAGGAGGAGCAGGGAGGTAGCGGCGGCGAGCGGGGCATGCGAGGGGCGAATGGGGGAGGAATAGAGGCACAGGAGCGCCCGCGGTGGAACCGAGGCGAGGTCGGCGGTGGCTCCACGCGGAGAAGCGCCCCGCGCATAGGGTTGCCGCCTTACCTCCCCTTCTTCTAACGCAACCGACAGCAACGCCGACGATGTTGGGGGCACCACCAGCTGCTCCTCGCCATGTCATCCATGACCGAGCCATGCAGCAGCACTTCTATCAACCGCAATAGCGTGACACCGGCAAGGTCACTCGATCCCTCCCCTTCCTATCTAGCGTTGCGTTGATTTCGCCTTGTTGATCAATTGCGTCTGGATTGGGGCAATGTACTCATCTGATTTGTTTTGTACAGATCCAATTTCTTCAACCACTGGAATTGTTTTGGCTCCGATACCACTTATCATCTTGTGCCGGCTTGGGCTTCTCGGCGGCGCCGCCCTGGGCACCTCCGCGGGCGCCCCGTCCTAGGCGCCTTTGCGTGGCTTGCCGCACTTGCCACGCTTGCGGCCGGCTGTTGCAGAAGAAGGCTCCCCTTCTTGTCACCTTGGCCGGCAGCCCACTGCTCCCGAGTGAGAAGGAGCTTCCCACCAACGGTGGCAGGCCCCAAGAAGGGATGTGGCTCATCACCGTCGACGACCTTGAGGCGACCTATCGCCTCTTTGATCGACAGGGACTCGATTGAGCGAGCCATCTGCCTGTACTTCTCGGGGATGCAGCGGAAGTGCTTCTCGACAGCTCTCTCCTCGTTGTAGGTGTCGTCGCCAAACTGCACCAACTTCTGCAACAGAGTGTTGAGACGGAGAGCAAAATCATCAACGTCCTCACCTGGCTTGAAGGCCAGGTTCTCCCACTCCTTGCGAAGTGCCTGCAATGTGGACTTGCAGGCGCGGTCGCTGTCGATGCGTGCTGCAGCAATGGCGTCCCAAGCCTCCGTGGCAATCCGCTTGCTAGTAAGCGAGAACTGCATCTCGGACGGGACTGCAGTGATGAGGGCATTCAGTGCCCGTCGGTCCTGGTCGTAGTCGACGTCGCCGTACCGGACTGCCTCCCACATGTGCAGCACCTAAAGTCTCACCTTCATCACTGCAGCCCACTCAACATAGTTGGTCTTGGTGAGGGTAGGCCACCCACCACCCGGCCAACGTCCCTAGCAACAGCCTGGTACCCGTGGTAGCCACGGTACCGGTCCGGGGAGAGAGAGCCATGCTGCCTACGATGGCCGTGCTCTTCCTCGACCCGTCCACCGTCGTGCCGGTGCTCGTACTCCACCTCCGCCTCAAGCTGGGCAGCCCAATCCCGCAGCCACCAAGCCTCTAGTGCGAGGTCCTCACCACGCGGATCGCGGTCATCACGCGCACATCCACCGGGAGCATCACCGGCGCAGCCACACCCGTTTGGGCTGCTGCCGTCGCGCCTGTGCTCCTCCGGGTTGTCGCCATCATGCCACCTCTCAGCGAGGCTGCCGCTGCGCCCACGGTGCTGTGCGGCTGCCCACTATGTCATCCGCTCATCCGCCACCAGCCTGGCTACGTCGGCCTCTACGTCGACGATGCCTGCGTCGGAGGCAGCGCCGCTGGAGCTATCGGCGCGCAGAGACTTAAGCTCCGCTGCGGCCGCAGCTGCAGCGTTTGCCACTGCCGCTGCCTCTTCCTCTGCCCTTGCTGCTGGCAGCTCCACTGTCGCTAGCCTTGCTCTCTGGGCCACTGCCGTAGCGAGCTCTGCTGCAGTCCGCTCGCGCTCCTCTGCCGCAGCGAGCTCGGCCTACTGCCGGCGCCGTGCGCTCGAGCCGAGCGAGCGCTGAGACGCACCTGCGGACATGAGGAATGTCCAGGCTGCTGCGTGGGGATGAGAGGGCCTCCGATGAACTGCTGCTGCTCGTCTCCGCAAGGGAAGGGGGTGGACAGGGGCTGCTGCGTGGGAGCTTTGGGGAATTAAGCAGGAGAAGCTTAGGCTACAGGATAGAACAGCTCTGATACCGCTTATCAGTCGCACAATCCTTGCTCTAGGTGAGAGCAGGATCCTTACTCTCATGGAGAGGATCGCATTGTGTGAGAAATAAACCCAGAAAATTGCCCCAACTCTGAGTTCTCCAAGTGTGATCCTCTCCATGAGAGTAAGGATCCTGCTCTCACCTAGAGCAAGGATCGTGTGACTGATAAGAAGTGATGGATAAGTCTCTGTGTGTGTGGGTTGTAGTACACAACACATGGTCCTTGTGTCCTTGTGTCCTTTGTAAAGCATCCTTGACTGCTTTTGGACAACAGTTAGCATCTTAAGGACAGTATCTTGACTAGCATCTAGGACAGCATCTAAGACAACATCTAGGACAACATCTTAGACTAGCATCTTAGCATATGCTTGGCTGGTTAGCAGCCTATAAATATGTATCCCCAACCCCTCAGGTTGGTAGCACATTGTGTGAGAAATAAACCCAGAAAATTGCCTCAACTCTGAGTTCTCCAAGTGTGATCCTCTCCATGAGAGTAAGGATCCTGCTCACTTGGAGCAAGGATTGTGTGACTGACAAGTGGTATCAGAGCCGTACTATCCTATAGCCTGAGCATCTCTTGCTCAATTCCCCAAAGCTCCCACGCAGCAGCCCCTGTCCACCCCCTTTCCTTACGGAGACGAGCAGCAGCAGTCCGTCGGAGGCCCTCTCATCCCCACACAGTAGCCCAGACATTCCTCATGTCCGCAGGTGTGTCTCAGCGCTGGCTCGGCTCGAGCGCGCGGCGTCGGCAGCAGGCCGAGCTCGTTGTGGCAGAGGAGCACGAGCAGACTGTAGTAGAGCTCGCTACGACAACGGCCCAGAGAGCAAGGCTAGCGACGACGGAGCTGGCAGCAACAAGGGCGGAGGAAGAGGCAGCGACAGCGGCAAACACTGCAGCTGCGGCCGCAACAGAGCTTAAGTCTCTGCGTGCCGATAGCTCCAGCGGCACAGCCTCCGACACAGGCATCGTCCACGTAGAGGCCGACGCAACCAGGCTGGTGGTGGATGAGCGGACGGCGTGGTGGGCAGCCACACAGCGCTGTGGGCACAGCGGCAACCCCACCGGGAGGTGGCACGATGACGATGACCTGGAGGAGCACAGGCACGGTGGCGGTAGCCCAAACGGGCATGGCTGCGCCGGTGATGCTCCCAGTGGACGTGTGTGTGACGGTCGTGCTCCGGGCAGACACGGCGACCACGATCCACATGGCGAGGACCTCACACTAGAGGCTCGACAGCTGTGGGAGCGGGCTGCCCAACTTGAGGCAGAGGTGGAGTACGAGCACCAGCACGGCGGTGGACGGGTCGAGGAAGAGCACAGCCATCGTAGGCAGCATGGCTCTCTCTCCCTAGACCGGTACCGTGGCTACCACGGGTACCGGGATGTTGCCAGGGACATTGGCCCCGGTGGTGGGTGGCCTACCCTCACTAAGACCAACTATGTTGAGTGGGCTGCGGTGATGAAGGTGAGACTTCAGGTGCTGCACATGTGGGAGGCAATCTGGTACGGCGACGTCGACTACGACCAGGACCTACGGGCACTGAATGCCCTCATCGCTGCAGTCCCATCCGAGATGCAGTTCTCACTTACCAACAAGCGGACTGCCAAGGAGGTTTGGGACACCATTGCTGTAGCACACATCGGCAGCGACGGCGCCCGCAAGTCCACATTGCAGGCACTTCGCAAGGAGTGGGAGAACCTGGCCTTCAAGCCAGGTGAGGACGTTGATGATTTTGCTCTCCGTCTTAATACTCTGTTGCAGAAGTTGGTACAGTTTGGCGACAACACCTACGGCAAGGAGAGAGCTATCGAGAAGCTCTTCCGCTGCATCCCTGAGAAGTATAGGCAGATGACTCTCTCAATCGAGTCCTTGCTGGACCTTTCCACGATGTCGATTGAAGAGGCAATAGGTCACCTCAAGGTCATCAATCGTGATGAGCCACAACCCTTCTTGGAGCCTGCCACCATTGGTGGGAAGCTCCTTCTCACCCGGGAGCAGTGGGCTACCGGCCAAGGTGACAAGAAGAAGGGGGAGCCTTCTTCCGCAACAGCCGGCCACAAGCATGGCAAGCACGGCAAGCCACGCAAAGGCGCCTAGGCCAGGGCACAAGGGTGTGCCAAGGGCGGCGCCCACAGAGGTGCCCAGGGTCGTGCCGCCAAGAAGCCCAAGCCGGCACAAGATGACGCCTGCCATAACTGTGGCCGTGCTGGCCATTGGGCCAGGGACTGCAGACAACCATGACGCGCCCAGGCCCACGTTGCGCAGGCAGAGGAGGAGCAACTAGCTCTGTTCATGGCACATGAGAGCATCTAGCTACCTCCAGCAGCACCAGCTGCAGCGGCTCTTCTCCACCTCGATAAGCCCAAGGCACATGCCCTCCTCAGCAGCGGGTCCGGCAGCGGCAGCAAGATCGATGGGTGGTGCCTCGACACCGGCGCCACCCACCACATGACAGGCCGACGAGAGTTCTTCTCTGAGCTTGACTCTGATGTTCGAGGCTCTATCAAGTTTGGGGATGCCTCCACCATGGAGAACAAGGGCGCTGGCTCCATCATCTTTGTCGCTAAGAATGGTGAGCATCGGCTGCTCACCGACGTCTACTACATCCCCGCGCTGAGGAACTCCATCATCAGCTTGGGACAGCTGGATGAGAATGGCTCACGCGTGGAGATCCAGGATGGCGTGCTTCGCATTTGGGATCCCCGTCATCGACTTCTTGCCAAGGTGAACAGGGGGAGCAACTGCCTCTATGTTCTTCACATACAGGTGGCGCAACCTTTTTGTCTTGCAGTTCGGCGGGACGATGAGGCCTGGCGGTGGCACGAGCGCTTTGGGCACCTCAATTTTGAGGCCCTGAAGTAGCTCAGCAACAAGGAGATGGTGCAGGGCATGCCGTGCGTCGACCATGTGGAGCAGTTCTGCGACACCTGCGTCCTCACCAAGCAGCGACGGCTGTCCTTTCCTCATCAAGCAAGCTTCCATGGCAAGGAGAAGCTGGAGCTCGTGCATGGCGACCTTTGTGGCCCCGTGACACCGGCTACACCTGGAGGACGACGCTACTTCCTCCTTCTCGTCGACGATGTGTCCCGCTACATGTGGGTTGTCCTCCTCGACACCAAGGTGGCAGCCATGGACGCCATCAAGCACCACCAAGCTATTGCGAAGAAGGAGTGCGGTCGCAAGCTTCGGGTGTTGTGGACAGCATCGAGTTCACGGTGGCTGAGTTCGCGACGTACTGCGCCGATGAGGGGATCAAGCGCCACTTCACCACGCCGTACACCCCGCAATAGAACGGCGTCATCGAGCGTCGCAACAAGACAGTGGTCGCCACCGCCTGCGCCCTCCTCAAGCAGAGAGGGATGTCGATGATCTATTGGGAGGAGGCGGTGATGACTGCCGTCCATCTCGTCAACCGCTCGCCCACCAAGGCGCTTGACGGCAAGACGCTGTATGAGGCCTGGCACGGGCGCAAGCCGGTGGTGAGCCACCTATGCGTCTTCGGCTGTCTGGCATTCGCCAAGGAGCTTACTCACGTCAACAAGCTCGACGACTGGAGCACTCCAGGAGTGTTCATCAGCTACGCGGAGGGCGCCAAGGCCTACCACATCCTCGACCTTGCGACACAGCGTGTCCGCATCTCCCGGGATGTCATGTTCGACGAAGGGCGAGGCTGGACCTGGGACAAGGCAGTGGACGACGGCTCAGCTTCGACCCTCAGGGACTTCGTCGTCAACTACGTCCACCTGGAGGGAGCCAGGGGAGTTAGCAGCTCATCTTCACCGAGCTCGTCCTCCTCGGTAACTGGCTCGCCATTAGCTTCGGCAAGCCCTCCACCGCCTCCACCACTAGCGAGTCCACCACCACCATTGGCTATGCCACGCACTCCTACACCGGCTCCCTACTCTCCTGCACCGGCGCCGGCATCTCCAAGATCAGCACCAGTAGCTTTGGCCCATCAGCTTTCGGTGGAGTTCGCCACTCCGCTGTCCTACGATGATGACCGCGTCGACGCCTACCACGACAACGAGCCTCTATGCTATCACACCATGAACAACATCCTCGGCAACCAGCCTGTCCTTAGGTTGGTGGTACATGACTTCGAGGCAGAGCTGCACTTGGCACATGAGGACGGTGAGCCTCGCTCCTTCGCTGAGGCAGAGGGAGACGCGACATAGCGCGCCGCGATGTAGTAGGAGATGGACGCGGTCGAGCAGAACCACACTTGGGAGCTCGTTGACCTCGCTCGTGGCCACTGCGTGATCACCCTTAAGTGGGTGTTCAAGCTAAAGAGGGATGAAGTCGGTGCCATCGTCAAGCACAAGGCTTGCTTGGTGGCACGAGGCTTCGTGCAGTAGGAGGGGGTCAACTTTGACGATGCCTTCGTCCCCATGGCATGGATGGAGTCCGTGCGACTCCTTGTGCTAGTTGCCTAGGAGGGCTGGTGTGTCCATCACATGGATGTCAAGTCAGCGTTCCTTAATGGTGACTTGAAGGAGGAGGTCTACGTACATCAGCCACCGGGATTCGCAGTTCCCGGCAAGGAGGGCAAGGTGCTTCACCTGCGCAAGGCCCTCTATGGCTTGCGGCAGGCACCGAGGGTGTGGAATGCCAAGCTGGATTCCACGTTGAAGGGGATGGGCTTCGAGCAAAGCTCGCACGAGGTGGCCATCTACCGGCGGGGCATGGAGGAAAGGCCCTGCTGGTAGGTGTTTACGTCGACAATCTTGTGATCACCGGTACCAAGGAGGTGGAGATCTAGGCGTTCAAGGAGAAGATGAGGGTGACTTTCCAGATGAGCGACTTGGGCCCTCTCTCCTTCTACCTGGGGATCGAGGTCCACCAGGACAGCTCTGGCACCTCTCTTCGCCAGACTGCCGATGCCAACCGCATTGTGGAGCTTGGCGATCTTACCGGCTGCAACCCAGCCCACACTCCTATGGAGGAGAGGCTGAGGCTGAGCCGGGAGAGTACGGAGGAGGAGGTGGACACGATGCAGTACTGGCACATTATGGGCAGTCTTCATTACCTTATCCACACGCGACCAGACTTGGCGTTCGCCGTCGGCTACGTCAGCTGGTTCTGGCTTGCACTACCCGAGATGCCCTGGCGTGGCACATTTCATCGGGTACAGCGACAGCGACCACGCTGGCGACATCGACACGAGCAAGAGCACCAGCGGGACGCTGTTCTTCCTCGGCAAGTGTCCGATCAGCTGGTAGTCGGCCAAGCAGCCGGTGGTGGCTCTGTCCAGCTACGAGGCAGAGTATATTGCAGCCACCACTACCGCTGCTACTCAGGCTTTGTGGCTGGCTCAGCTGCTTAGTGATCTCCTTGGCAGAGATGCAGAGGCAGTGGAGCTCAGGGTGGACAGCAAGTCCGCCTTGGCCTTGGCGAAGAATCCAGTTTTCCATGAGCGTAGCAAGCACATCTGGGTGAGGTACCACTTCATCAGGAGCTGCCTGGAGGAAGGGAGTGTCTGAGCCAACTACATCAACACCCAAGACCAGCTCGCCGACTTCCTGACCAAGTCCCTTGGGCGAGTCAAGTTCCAAGAACTTCGCGCCAAGATTGGGATGGCTCAGATACCTCACAAGGAGTCACACAAGACTTAGGGGGAGAGTGATGGATAAGTCTTTGTGTGTGTGGGCTGCAGTACGCAGCACATGGTCCTTGTGTCCTTGTGTCCTTTGTAAAGCATCCTTGACTGCTTTTAGGATAGCAGTTAAGATCTTAAGGATAATATCTTGACTAGCATCTAGGACAGCATCTAGGACAGCATCTTAGACTAGCATCTTAGCATATGCTTGGCTGGTTAGCAGCCTATAAATATGTATCCCCAACCCCTCAGGTTGGCATAGCATTGTGTGAGAAATAAACCCAGAAAATTGCCTCAACTCTGAATTCTCTGTATGCTATCCTCTCGATGATAGTAAGGATCCTGCTCACACCTAGAGTAAGGATCCAGAGACTGACAAGTGGTATCAGAGCCATACTATCCTATAGCCTGAGCATTTCTTGCTCAATCCCTTCTCCAGTCGAGCTCCCTGCCTTGCAGCAGCCCCACAAGCCTGCAGCAGCTGTTTTGGCAGCCTCTGCCCCTGGAGCAGCAGTGTGCCATGACCACAGGAGGGCAGTCTCAGCACTCAGCCGCTTCCAGCGCACAGCGTTGGTAGGAGGCCGACCTCGCCGTGGTAGAGGAGCACAGGCGAGCAGCGGCAGCGACCGCTGCAGCAGCAGCGAGGGTGTCGAGGCTAGCCCCAGCGGAGCTGGCAACAGTCAGAGTGGAGGTGGAGGCAGCAGCAGCTATGGATGCAGCGTGTGCCGCCGCAGAGGAGGTTAAGGACCTACGCGGTAGTCACAGCAACTCCATCTCTGCTGATGACGGCGCCGACCCGGACCTTGAGCAGCTAGAGAGGCAGGCAGGGAGAGAGAGCCACACTGCCTATGATGGCCGTGCTCTTCCTCGACCCATCCACCGCCGTGCCGGTGCTCGTACTCCATCTCCACCTCAAGCTGGGCAGCCTGCTCCCGCAGCAGCCGAGCCTCTAGTGCGAGGTCCTCGCCACGCGGATCGCGGTCACCACGTCCGCCCGGAGCGTGGCCGTCACGCGCACGTCCCCTGGGAGCGTCGCCGGCGCAGCCACGCCTGTTTGGGCCGCCGCCGCCGCGCCTATGCTCCTCTGGGTCATCGCTGTCGTGCCACCTCCCGGCGGGGCTGCTGCTGCACCCACGGTGTTGTGCAGCTGCCCACCACGCCGTCCGCTCATCCTCCACCAGCCTGGCTGCGTTGGCCTCTACGTCGATGATGCCTGCGTCGGATGCAGTGCCGCTGGAGCTATCGGCACACAGATACTTAAGCTCTGCTGCGGCCGCAGCTGCAGCGTTTGCCGCTGCCGCTGCCTCTTCCTCCGCCCTTGCTACTACCAGCTCCGCCGCGAGCTCTGCTGTAGTCCGCTCGCGCTCCTCTGTCGTAGCGAGCTCAGCCTGTTGCCGGCGCTGCGCGCTCGAGCTGAGCGAGCGCTGAGACGCACCTGCGGACATGAGGAATGTCTGGGCTGCTGCGTGGGGAGGAAAGGGTCTCTGACAGACTGCTGCTGCTCGTCTCCGCAAGGGAAGGGGTGGACAGGGGCTGCTGCGTGGGAGCTTTGGGGAATTGAGCAAGAGATGCTCAAGCTACAGGATAGTACGGCTCCGATACCACTTGTCAGTCATACAATCCTGCTCTCACCTAGAGTAAGGATTGTGCGACTGACACACATCAATACCAAATCTTCGTTTCCTGGTACTATAGCATGGCCTTGGTAGTATAGCTATCACTTGTAATAATCAATCAACTTGTCTTCCCAAAACTTTTATTGACATCCCTACAATGCTGAATTTGATGTTGGCGCTAACTACTGCTAACCCTTTAGGACTGTGCTTTTACATCTCTACAGTTTATGTTAGCTTTGTTTTCTTAAAAAATTTTAAAGATTCAGATCTGCTTGTAGGCTTTGATATTCATTTGTGGGGTGCTAAACTGATTATTTATATGGACATAGGCATACATAAGTGCATCTGTGAAATATCATGTAAAATGTTTGGTTGCTCAGGTATATGTTCAGAAAAACATGTTAGGTCAATGGTTTATAAAGTGCAGATTATTAGCTACTCCCAATAGTATGATTTGTATGACATAAAAAATGCATATCCAGCTAATCTGATTATTTTCTTTTCTTTGTATATACCCCTAAATTATGATGCTATAGTTCTGGTTGTTTTCTAACTGGGGTGATGCTTGAGTCACTTGTCCAATCTTCAGTTGCTGCTTACGACAAGGAAAAGCTGGCTAACTCCTTTAGCGAATTAAAAAGTGTAGTTTCTACAACTTTCCATATGAATGCTACAAATAATGATGCCACCAAACACGTCCTTGAGAAAGGTGGCCTCCTCGAGCTCGTACTGCCTCTGCACAAGGTTTATTTCTTGGGACTGCAGCATGTTTAGCTTATTCTTTGATTAGCTTATCAGTCTACTAATTGTTTGGTTAGCAAACCACTCTAGCTTAATGGCTTGATTCTAATAATTAGCTTTTTCTCTAATGGGTTCTTGGAAGCTACTGCTTTCTGGTAGGTGATGCACCTATTGATATGTCGGAAATAGTTTAGTTTAGAAGTGTTTTTGTATGCTAGCTAGGGATTTCAGCTTCATTTTAATAGTGATCTTGCATTTTTTGTTGATTAGATATGGCTTCTAGCAACCTTGTGTTTAAGCATCATATATCTGATTGTGATATACAATACTCCCCCTGTCCCTTTTATGTGTTTCTATCGCCTATAGATTTTCTTAAAAGGGATGGAGTGAGTACATGTATACAACTGCTGCTTAGTGCGCACAAACCTTTGTAGGCATTGAATTGTTTAAGCAGAAGAAATACCATGAAGCAGCAGTACAGTACACCCAAGCTATGAAAATGAATCCAAAGGATCATTTTGGCTATCTCTCTGTTTTCCTTATCAAATAAATAGAAGCAGAGACTCTTGATAATCATACCTCTTTTGAAATTACAGTAATTTCTTAGAAACTAAATTTGCATTTGTAAATATGCCATCTATGATCAGGCACATTTGGCATACTTATTCATTCTGAAGTGAGGTTCTGTGTCTTCCTCTTGTCTCCTTGGCATACTTAGCAATAGTAATTTGTTTTTTATGTTTATGGCTGAAGTGAGGTTGTGTGGCTTCCTGAGGTTTTGTGGCTTCCTCTAGTCTCCTTTGCCAATTTTGAATGTGCTGCTGCTGTAGCTATTTTAGGCAATTTCTTGTTTTGCTTTGCGGTGTCCATGTCTTGCTTTTTATGTTTTACAGTGTCCATGTCTTTTTTCTTTCATGCGTCCTCTTGCTATGTTATTGGAAGAACCCTATCTTAATTCTGGCAAGGCTTTTTCCTGTTATTACCATACATTAGCAAGGAAGATTTGGACTTAGTTATGCGCATAAAGAGTAAAAATGTATGAATGAGCCATTAACTTGTGCGGCTGTATCGATTTGGGCCACCAACTTCGAAAGTGCATTTTTAGGTCGAAAAACTTTACTTGTAGTGCACCAATAGGCCATTTCCCTTCGGCTCATGTTTTTCGCCTATGTGGACATCGCACTTTATCAAAATTCCCCCTCAATCCTTCGTCCTCTCATTTAGTAGGCATACCACCACACTGCACTCTTCTGGGCATTTCATCGAGCACCCAAGGGGTGCACTTCGTCGCGGCCATGGTTGCTGCTGAGCTCATCGACGCCATGCATGCTGCCCTGTCAGCGGCCTTGGCCTCCGCCTCCGCCGTGCTGTGCACCATTGCCGGCGGCCTCCACGAGCGCATACCTCCACGTCGTAGACAGCCCCGTTCACGTGGTCCGGCCGGAGCTCTGGCAGGCGAGCTTGCCCCACTACGTTGACCGCCTCGTGACCTGCAACCAGGGCAAGGTCACCCCCCGCTCCCAACGCGGCGCAAGATGGGGCTGACGGGTGAGCCCACACCACCGCCGCGTTCCCCGCTGGACCTGCGCCTCGCCCGGAAGCGAGCGGCCGTGCGGCTGCAGCATGCCACGGCGAGCGAGGCGCGGGGCAGCCGCGGCGACGAGGGTGGCGTCCACCTGTGCCTGCGCTTCGTGGCCATCCTGTGTGCGGCCGACTTCATGGCGCTCTCGCCGGCACCGCGCCCGCCAAGCCGCGTCGCCATCCTATGGGCGGCCGGCTTCGTGGTGCTCTGGTGCCCGCGCCCGCCAAGCCGCAGCAGCAGCACGACGAGCAGCATCCCAGGGTGGTGTGGCACAAGTTAAGGAGCGCGAGTACGCATTCCTGGGCGGCGACAATGCGAGCTCGGCGACGGTGGCTGGGCCTGCGCCCGCGCCTCCTGTAGTCATGCGTCGACGGCCTCCGCATCAAGACGTACGAGGCCTTCCTCGCCGCCGTTGAGGCCTACCTCGCCGCCCACCGCGTCTCCAACCTCTTCCACCAGAGTCCTACCCGCCATCGCCGGAGAGCTACACGCGGGGGAAGGGGCAGTGATGCCGTCATCGCTGTCGTGGAGGAGCAAAGGAGCCACTGGTGGATGAGAGGTTGGAGACGCGAAGGAGCAGAGCAGAAAGATGTCGGTGGCACGTGCAGGTAATGGCGAAAGAGAGGACTGGGGAATGAGAGGACGAAGGATTTGAGCTGGCATTTCGATAAAAGGGCGCTGTCCACATAGGCAAAAGACATGAGCCGAAGGGGTATGGCCTATTGGCACACCATAAGTAAAGTTTTTGGACCTAAAAATGCACTTTTGAAGTTGATGGCCTAAATCGACATAGCTGCACAAGTTAATGGCCCATTCATGCATTTTACTCACGCATAAATGTGTTGTGAACTTATTAACTACTAGTAGTACTTAGATGTAGCTATCTTAATTGTGGCAAGGCTTTTTCTTGTTATTACCATCCATATTGATCATCATGATACATGTACATTAATTGTGATCAATGATGGAAATTTTGTTCTTGTGTGCATTACTTGTCTATTTGTTCATAGGGCGTATTATTTCTTCAGAACTGAGACAACTAATCTTTTACCCTGTTTGTGATTGTTGCGATCTCAAAATGTACCAAGTGATAACAATGAGGAAAGAGAGAAAGAGATAAAGCAGGAGTTCAGCCACTGGATAAAGAATCGCTTGGATAACAAGGTTGCATGTGTTGACATATCTAATCGTCTGAGGTCATCGCCATGTGTTCTTGTTGCAGCGAAGTTTGGTTGGTCAGCCAATATGGAAAGGTTAGTGTCTATTGTTAATTGTGAATCTTTGTTGGTTTCTCTGATATTTACTACATAACTTTACAATCTTTGCTGTTCGTTGCAGGCTGATAAGAGCACAGTCTATGGGTGATACATCCTCTGTGGATAGGCGTTCGAGGAAGGTTTTTGAAATAAACCCAGAGCATGAGATAATCAAGGCCTTTGAATGTAAAGTTCTCAACCTACTGAACCTTGCTTTTGATATCTTTAATTTTGATTTTGAAATATAGAGACCGTAGAGCATAACCTGTTCAACATATGAAATGTTTACAACCTTTGATCTATCAAATAGGATGAGGCAAAAATAAATTATTCACACCTAAAACTACCACATCCCAGCCTTACCAATGAAATAGGGATTGTTTTCAAAACATAAATTTGAAGTTGTTTAGTTTGCTTATTGCACTTTCTTGTTTTTGGGGGCTAAAATAGATAAGAACGGTTATGATCATCAATTATACCAGTGCTGGCGGTTTGGCACCTTCCTTGCCTTTATGTTTCTGTTACCAACTAGAGTAGCACTCATGTTTTTTGGATTAGCTAACAAAGTCAGTCACTGCTAGTGTGGATCAAGACAACAAATGTAGTTTTTGGATTTAGTAATTTAGTTACACTCCAGGTTATATATTGATGTTGACACTGTTAGAGTATGTGTGTATTAGGCCCATGAGGCCCATGTATGACATGCTATATAGCTACCCTTCTAGGGTTAGCCAAATAACAACTTTCAGCATGGTATGAGAGCATCACGTCCAGGATGGCCGAGGCGACGGTGCCAAGTGGTGGAAGAAGTAGTGGCGGCGAAAGCAGCTGACAAAGTGGACGGTGAAGAAGGTGAAGCAGACGCCGGAAACTGAAGGGTGTAAAGGGGCCCCGTGCTGTCACATCGGAGAAGAGGACGCCGGGAAGCCAAATCCTTCACAGTAAGACCAGAAGAGTCAAATTCAACAGAACAGGAATTGTCAGCTGTAAATCGACGAATAGAAAGAAGGTTGTGAACCATAGAAGGTGCAACAAGACATCAGGAAGACAAAAGGAGCCATGAGCGCCGGCGGCACCCACAGATGTGATAGGAAGACACGAACCATTTGCGACCATGATGGACAAAGGATGAGAGGAAGAAGGCGGGTGAAGGGAGGAGAGTATACCAGGGTCGGGAGTAGTGTGGTAAGTGGCACCCGAGTCGGCGATCCAGTCTGGACCGACATGCGGTGTCAGGGCCAAGGCCGCTGGGTCCCAACCGACAGGCCCGGGCGAGGCACCGGGAGGTGTAGCCCATGGAGACGTGGGGTGAAACCCCGAAGGAGCACCAGCGAGCATGCCCGCTGGTGGGCGAGGCTCACCGTCGGGAGCCTAGAAGGGCCACATAGAGATGTGCCCGACCACGGGTTGTGGAAAGAGGGCCAGGGTGCACCCCGTGGAGGCGCCGACGCCGGGTTGCTCCCATGGCCAGGACCCGCACCACGTCCCCTCGGGGGCAACGGCGGCCGTTGCTTTGACCTCACCTCTCGTCGGGTCCTCATCTCTCGCCATGTGGTGTTTGACGAGTCCGTCTTCCCCTTCTCCACCACCACCACACCCACTTCCACCCCTAACCTCGACCTCTTCTCTCTATTTCCCACTGACACGATGGTCCAGCCACCTTTGCCGTTGTCTCCTGCAGGTACTGTTACACCGTGCCCTCCACCGGGCCCGTGCCCCAGCTCGTCGCCCGCCAGTGACTCCCCTGGCCCTGCGCCCTGCACGCGTCCGGAGGCGTCGCCCTCCGGTGCTGCCCCTACCCCTACGCCCGACGCGGGTCTGGGGACGTCGGCTTCTGCACCTCCT
The DNA here is from genome assembly GCA_023333625.1 of Bothriochloa decipiens. NCBI lineage: Eukaryota > Viridiplantae > Streptophyta > Magnoliopsida > Poales > Poaceae > Bothriochloa > Bothriochloa decipiens. The sequence continues at coordinate 25,986,280 of CM041637.1, read as the reverse complement.
ACGTGTTTCGCCCAGCCGGTGCACGTCTACCAGCGCCGTGTGCAGCTGGCTCCGCTGCCTCAGTCACCACTGGTGGCCTCTTCTCCACCGGCGATGCCTACACCACCGCCGCGGCCCCCGGCTACCCGTGTCATGCCGCCGAGAACCACCCATCGCTCCTTCACCGACACCTGCATCATGTTCACCCTATGGTGACGCGACACACGGCTGGTACCCTACGGTCCCGGGCTCTGGCGGCGATGCCCGGCGACCCGCAGGTCTCTCCTGTACCCTCTTCCGTTCGCGACGCCATGTCGGACCCTCACTGGTGCCGCGCGATGGAAGAGGAGTACGCGGCGCTCCTCGCCAACCAGACATGGGATCTGGTGCCCTGTCCACCTGGCTCCAACGTCATCACCGGCAAGTGGATCTGGACACACAAGCGGCGGGCTGATGGTACCCTTGATAGTACAAGGCTTACCAAGTTCTCTGGGGTTTCACTCAGTGCCCTGAGTCGACTATGATGAGACATTCAGCCTAGTGGTGAAGCCGGCCATAGTCCGCACGGTGCTCTCACTGGCTCTCGCTCATGGCCTGTGTATCAGCTGGACGTCAAGAATGCTTTTCTGCACGGTACTCTCACTGAGACAGTCTACTACAGCCAGCCGGCGGGGTTTGTTGACTCTTCTCATCCTGACATGGTCTGCCGGCTCAACAAGTCTCTCTATGGCCTCAAGCAGGCCCCTCGGGCATGGTACTCTCGGTTTGCTGCTTTCCTGTTAACACTGGGATTTGTGGAGGCCAAGTTAGATACGTCCCTATTTATCTATCACCACGGAGTTGAGACTGCCTGCCTGCTGCTCTATGCTGATGATATTATCCTCACAGCCTCCAGTCCGTCACTACTCTACCGCATCATCACCTCTCTTCAGCAGGAATTTGCTATGAAGGATCTTGGTGTGCTCCACCATTTCCTCGGGGTCACTGTTGAGCCTCGTCCCACCTGGCTACTTCTTCACCAACGGCAATACACTCTTGATATCCTGGAGTGAGCTGGGATGACTAACTGCAAGCCCTGCTCCACTTTGGTTGACACACAGGGCAAGCTGTCAGAGGCCGAGGGCACCCCAGTGACCGACCCCACTGCATACCGGAGTCTTGCCGGTGCACTTTAGTACCTCACCTTCACCAGGCCGGACATCACCTATGCAGTTCAATAGATATGTCTCCACATGCATGATCTCTGAGAGCCCCACCTCACTACTCCCAAATGCCTCCTCCGCTACCTCCGTGGCACTGTCGACTACGGCCTGCTCCTCCACCGGTCATCCTCCACCGAGCTCGTCGTCTACACTGACGCCGACGGGGTCGGGTGTCCGGACACTCGGCGCTCCACCTCCGGCTACGCTGTCTTTCTGGGTGGAAACCTGGTGTCCTGGTCGTCCAAGCGCCAGCAGATGGTCTCCCGCTCCAGTGCCGAGGCGGAGTACCGCGCTGTTGCTAACGGCATGGCTGAGGCCTCCTGGCTCCGACAGCTCCTTGCCGAGCTCCACAGCCCTCTCTCCCGGAGCACGTTGGTCTACTGCGACAACGTCAGTGCGATATACCTCTCCACCAACCCTGTTCAGCACCAGCGGACCTAGCATGTGGAGATCGATCTACACTTTGTGCGTGATCGAGTCTCCATCGGCGATGTTCGGGTCCTCCACGTCCCGATCACCTCCCAGTTTTCCGACATCTTCACCAAGGGCCTCCCGTCCTCGACCTTCACCGAGTTTCGCTCCAGCCTCAACATCACTTGTGGCTAGTTGCGTCTGTGGGGGGCTCATGTGTGTGCTTCTTTTCGTGTCCAGTCTGTAACTCCGCTGCACCGGTAGTTCAGACTGGGGGGTGTTGGAGTATGTGTATATTAGGCCCATGTATGACATGCTATATAGCTATCCTTCTAAGGTTAGCCAAATAACAACTTTCAGCAGACATAGTGTGTTCTTGATTTCTTGGTATTATACCTGTTAGTTGTGTTAGTTCTTCTGAGAGCTCACAGTTAACACTACCATGAGCACTTAGCAATGCAGTGTGCCAATGTGTGAGTTATGCAACAAGTATTGATGTTCTGGACTACTACCTTTTGCTGAGAAGCGCCAATGCCTGTAGGTTATGATCAAGTGTCCGATATCCAAGATCAACAGAATCTGCAACAAATGGGTATGTTGTTCCAGCATTTCAACATCAGGCCATCACACTCCGGAGTATGGATATGCCGCCAACAACCAGCTTGAGGGAGAGGCACCTCCATGTATCAACCTAAGTATTTCTTTTTTCCTTCATTTGACTTTGCTACTTTTAGTTTCTTTCTTATAGTTAAAAAAATGCAAAACTAAAAGCAAAATAAATAGGTTATCTCTATAATAATAATAAGGAAAACAAATAAAAAGAGTGTGTACAAAATTTGCTTCAGTAATTCTTTTTAAGAGCTGCTATTAAATAAAAAGGGACTATATGGAAATGATGAATAGTTGTTCTGTTGTAGCGCATGGTGCCTGCGACAAGTCACCACATCACGGAACGCACGACGGATGCTGAACGTGTTGCCACTGGGGGGCTGTGGGAAGATGGCTTGGGCCACTCCTAAGCAGCGAGGCGACCATGCTGCTCGCGCTTTCTAACATCAAAGCGACACACGCTCTAGAGAAGACTATAGAAGAAGAGCAAGAAAGTGCTACCTAGTGCAACAGAAGTTCCACCAAGTGTGCAGCCTCTTGCCACCCTGGAAGGTGACAACAAGGGACCACAAGAAAAACACACAATGCCAGCGAGGATTCACCTAGTTACACAAAGGTCAATGGCTACAATCCAAGTTCTTCGGTTTGAGGCAAAAAAAAAACTAAAAAAAGGTCGCCAAAAGATGTGGCCGACAAGCTCAATCATCAAGTTCAATGTCAAGCGGAAGGCGGAGGTAGTCGTTCACTGTCCTCGGCAAAAGTGATGGCAATTTCTCAGCCGTTACCCAAAACCAAACACCAACTTAGCCGTACCTACGCCTCCATGTCAGAGAGTGCGAGTGGGCTGTGGTTCAACTCAATGCAAGGGAGTTCTCAGCAAGAATTCCCTTCACCCCGGTGGAGACACCAAAGTGGAGGTCTACACATTCAAGCACACAACGGAGCGAAATCGCAGGTGCCATGTTGCTATAGTTACGCAACCGCGCCCAATGGTTAATGTCCCCTGGTTGTCCTATCTTAAGCTGCTCATATAGCTTATGTCGATGGGAGAGCCAACATTTTTTTTAAAAAATATTCCAAAAACTTATAAAACTCCAGAACAACGGTGGAACAAAGAACTTGAGACATGGTGCTTGACTTGATCGTTCTATCTTTCAATTGCTCAAGACCTAAACGAAGGCTAAGGAGCCCTATAGTTGAAGGTAATATGTGTAAGTTTGAAAGTCAGACCAGTTTATTCTAATCCGGAGGAGAATTTTGATTGAACACGTGTGTACTTTTGAGAAATGAAAGCATCGAAGCAACTCCTGATCCGCTGCCCCCTCCCCCTCCATTACGGGGCATTTGCATGGATTATGCAACTTGCTATAGGTTGATATCTTAGTTTAATAGCACTTTCTTCGCTGGCCTGCATTTTTTTAACATCAATAGAAGTTTAGAATCCTTGCTAAGGTTTCCTGCTCCCTGATTTTGATTTAGGAGAGGGCAGCCTCATCCCAGTTGGAAGCGGACGATACCAAGGGATCGATCCTGTGATGCATTGATTATTTTCAGGTTTGTAGTATCTGCTTCGATGTATATTGCTCTGTTGATTTCAATTCTAATGACCCTGCCCCTATCTGTTGCAGCAATGCTGTGTCAGCATTGTCATCATGATGCTTCCTGTGGTCATCAAGGTAGCACCAACAAATGCTCATCGTTTTCTCTGTGATAATTTCATGATATCCCTTATTTATGAGTCATCCAATTTGGTTATTGTAGAAATGTTTATCAGTATTTGTTTGGTTTGCATCTTGCAGTGTTTTTTTGACGCAAAAACCGTGGGGGAGTTCCCTACGGTGTTCAAAACTTTAATTAATAAAAATGACAGAGAGTACAGAGAGATACTTACAAGAGGCAGGAGGATAAACAAACTAGGGGAGGAGCACCAGTGTTACAAAGAACAGTATCAGATGATGCAGCCTCGGATTGATTTACTTCTTTTTAGATATTTTTCCCTCTAGGAAGAAGATCCTCATGAATATGTTCACAAGTGCTACAGTGAATTTGCGGGTGCCATCAAGTCAATCCCCACCGGTTCAACAATTGCCCAATAGGGAGATGCCCGAAGAGGCAAGTACCTTAGCTTATTCCTCCCTCCTCCATCCCTCTAGCTAATATGTTATGTCCCTTGCCATTAATTCGATTTCCTTACTATCCTATTCTTTATTTCATCTTTCACCCCAATAAAACAACTATGCAAAAACTTTCCCTCCCTTCTTACAGCTACGTCCTGGTCTTCTAATCATTCTACTGAATTTTTTTTCGTGGTGGGTGGCAGCAGAATTCCGGAGGAGGCGCTGGCCATGGCGATGGCGGCGATATCTACAAAGTCCGGGCCACGAGATCCTCGCCAACAAGGCCCTCGTCAGTCCTCTGGTCTCAATTGTGCTCTACTAGTGCTGGATAATTATCAATGCATTCATTGCAGTGATGCCCTTGGCAAAAAAAAAAGGCTCATCTTATATTTGGCTTGTATCTCGGCATATCTTTCTACTCTCACAGCCAGGTCCCTCATGGACTCCTCAGAAAGTATGGGCTTATGTGCTGCAGACAGCGCTTCCACAGCAACGCGAAAGGACATCGGCTTCATCAAGGTTTCCATATCTATGCACAAGACTCAGCATTGATACTAATTTTGCCTGGATCAGATCAAATTTGATAATATATGTGATAGTATCTGACTAAGGTAACACCATTGTTCTTACAGTTGTTGTACCACTATAGGATTACTTTATAAAAACAGAGCAGTAGTCTCGTGGTGTTTAGTCTGATGAGAAAAAACAAGCTCTTTCGAATTTTGTTGCAACCTTACCGCTTTATCCCCCTGTGCCATACAAACTTCAATAAATCTCCAGATATTCTACCCTTTGCATTATGATGTAAATAGACAGAAAGTAGAACCATAGCCTGTTTACATAGACAGCGCGGCCTAAAATTTCTACCCCATTAGTTTCCAGAAACTATGACCATAGCTTGCGTAAATTTTGCAGATGATAGACCATCTAATTTTCGGTTATCTTCTGTGTGGGGAAACTGTGATCACAATTGTTAGCTAACAGCTCTAGGTACATTTACTATAAGATGTGCATGAAAAAAAAAAGAGTCAACGAACCCACATAACCAAAGCTGGGCAGAACACTCAGAAAAACAAAACGGCCTCATTACAACAGTACATAGCCAAAAAGTAAGTATTACATGCATATGAACACGTCATTGTAAATAGGCCTGCATCTTTTTTTTCAAACAATAATTTCTTGTATGGCACAGATCAAAAGTAGAAGATCCATTTGTTTCCGATAAAAAATGACAACCATCAATATGTTAATTGGATGACATGTCCTCATTTAATTATATAGATGGATAGAGGATTCTTGAGATGGATAGAGTTTAGGACCCATGGAGAAATTACTGTTTACCTCTGTGGTTATTGCTCTCTGCACCTGAACACTTCAGCAATTTCGTCCTTATGGTTATGTGATTTTGGGCTTGTGGATAGCATGGACATCTGAAGTTTGCTGAGCAGATTATCATGTTAAAATCATGCGCAGAAACATTTGCTGAGTTTTGCTTTTAATTTTTTCCTGGAAAGATATTGTATTATGCTGGGAACTTTTATAGCAGTAGCTGCATTAGCAAATGAAGCTAGGTCCATGGATCTTGCTAATTGTTAATTAAATAGCGACCATGTTATGTATATGCTCCAGACTGACCAGGTAGCTCATTAAGAACAACTCTTTTTAAAACATTTAGTATTCTGTATTCTTATCTTTTTGTTCCTCATGACTGACTTCATGGTTTTCTCTAGGCTGACCAGGTAGCTCATTCAGCACAACTCTTATTTTTTCGTTTGTTGGAGGTCTAAAAGATTGACTTCAAAATACAGGTGAGTGAGGGGCTGAGGGCATTGTGTTTCTTAGAATCTCAAAACTTTTTCCCCTTTTAGCTTGGCTTTTACAGTGAGTTCTTGGGAGGTTGGCTTCATCAGGACTACCTGACAGGTTAATGTCTTTCCAAATCTCTATGTTATTTTTATTCTTCTATGTATGTGTATAATTTTCTGGAAATAAGACTGCTATTACTCCCTTTATGCAAAGGAGGCTGCTACAAAATTTAATGTTGAACGTGCTTAGTACTTTGCTCCTCCAGCAGTGCCTATTTTGTGATTCCATAAGGATGAGCCTGAAAATGCTCTGTACACATCCTTTTGGAAGGCTAAGACGGCCACAATAATCTGTTGTGAGTCTTGTGATTGTTGACTGAAGAAAAATACACAAACTATAATTCATTCTAAATCCATCAATCGTAGTCATAACATTGTATTTGAAAAAACTTTTGGTAATTTAAGTTTAGTAAGGAAAACATGACAGGCTGCACGAATCTTTTTCCCATTACCTTGCAATTATTTGCCTCCATCTGGAACTAACTAAAACCTGATCCTGAGACTGGTGGCCTCCGCGCTGTGTTGTCCAATTTTTTGAATGAAGTCGATAGAGGGTGAGAACAGAAGAAAAAGAATTAGATTTAAAAATGGCACATATTCTATTATCAGTAGATGGTCCATCAACAATAATCTGTGCCACTGTTGATTGACACCTTGATTAGTAGAGCCCCTTTAATCTTACATGCCCACAATTATATTTGTCAATTTTAACTGTAGTAAAAATAATAACCGCAAATGCAGTTAAACAACCTGACTCTACCAGATAAAGATGGTTCTCGAGACATTGTGGTTGACGAGATGATTAAGAAATTCGCACTTGAGCTTGAGCTACTACAGTATGTGGAAATCCTTAGGGAATGGCCAGCGAATGGCTTCATAGGGAACACAACTACGTTATGTAGTTTTTAAATGTTAATCTGATACATTGATTGGGCTAAATATTTTCAGGTAGACTACAATTTTACACCCACTGCTGCAATGCAAAAGACTGGTCTGCTGGAAGAGAAGAAAATGGTCTCCAGTTAGATGGTGATCTGCAGGTAGTTGCAATTTTTAACTTACTGTTTCTGTCGTCAGGAACAGTACGCAAGGCACAGCAAAATTGCACCATTCAGGAACTCCAGTACCCCAGTAGTCAGGCTCTCACCTAGCAGATCCCAATGGACTTGATAAACTTGTCCGGTCCTATGGCCTTGCTCCCATTGCAAATAGAGCTTTCTCCACCTCTCCAACCGAATAAGGTCTTACTAGACGATCATTCATGGCCTTAGTTACCCTACTAGGGACATGGTGTAAAATGAGGTTAGGCTCCAGGTCATCTTGTGCAGTAAAAAGATCTTTGTAGAAAGAGGAAGCTGCCACTTCTATTGCATCTTGATCCAGTGCCAAGGAGCCATCATCCGGTCTGAGAGCCGAGATGTGGTTCCACTTTGCTCTTGCCCACGACCTAGCCTGAAAGAGCTATATTTCGGTCCCTATCTTTCCATCATTTCATCCTCGATCTCTGTCTTTCCATCACCTCCTCCATCGATAACATCTCAGACATCCACCCATAATCTGAGTCTCTCTTCAGGTTAGTCCAGCCAATATACCGGCCCGCTCCTCCTCTAGTTCACACCCGAGTGAGGCCACGGTTTTCTGAACAGACCCAAACACATCTCGTTCCCAGCCTTGGAGGCTAGTCTGCACCCCTTTTAGTTTACCTGTAAATCATTCAGATTTGTGGCACCCGAGAGTGGGTTCCATGCATCCCAAATTAGCCATATAAGTTGGACCCCTTTGCCACATGTTCTCATACCCGAAATTCTTCTTCTGGCACCTTCTGTTAGTCTGTTCAAGGCACTCCACCACTAAGCAATAGTGGTCTCACAACGTGTTTTGAACACGCCAAACCTTCACTTGTCGGGAGAGGTTCACAAAGGAAGCATTAGCAAAACCCCGGCCTAGTCTCACTTCTATATTCGGATCACCATGTGTCTGTTGTCCCACATGCACGGTAGGCCAATGTAGCCTAAATCCATGAAGCCACATACTGACATATCCTCCCGGAAACCTTCCATTTGTCTCTATGTTCTTCCAACACCACCAAACTGCTCATTACTTTTATATCTGTTGGAACCTGGTGATGCCCAGGAACCAGATTACACCGGCGCCGAGGGTCAGGGTGACCGCGATCACCATGACAGAGAATATGTAGATGGAAACGAGAAACAGATGCAGAGAGTTTTGTGCTGCAAACAACCGCAGCTTTTCCGGGTTTTATTCATGCCTATTTATACACAATGCAAGACTAGGATCTCGGCTACTCCGAGTCCCCGCGCCAGGCCGCAAATCGGGCGCGACACCGTTTCACCGCAGTGCCCGCTACGTGCTGCAAGATACGCCTTGGCGCTGACAAATGAACCCACACCGGGCTATTGTAGACCGAGCACGCCTTCGTCCACATATCTCCCCTAAAGTCTAACTGATGCAATCTAATGGATATCTAACTGAGTACATAATGAGATATGCAACAACTTAGTTAACAAAACTCCCCTTAAGCTTGTTGCGCATTGACGACGCCCAGAGCTTCCCTCAACTCCTGAAACCTCACCCTTCCAAGGGCCTCGGTGAAAATATCAGCTAACTGATTTGCAGTCCCGACATTATCTACTTCCACCTTCCCTTCCTCTATGCATTCACGTATGAAGTGATACTTCGTATCAAGGTGCTTACTTCTATCATGATGCACAGGATTTTTACTCAGAGCGATGGCCGACGTATTATCCATCAGGAGCCTCACCGGCGTCTCCCCAGTTCCAGTCAGATCTCCAAACAGCCGACTAAGCCATATCCCTTGACATGCTGCTGCTGCTGCCACATACTCGGCCTCACACTACGACAGAGCCACAACCTTCTATTTCTGTGACGCCCATATAACCAAGTTTTTCCCAAGGAAATACACTACACCAGTTGTGCTTTTCCTATCTTCAATATCACCAGCAAAGTCACTGTCACTGTACCCTGTCAGGAACGGTTTCAGTTCAGTGCCCTTCTCATACATGCAGCCATACTCAATGGTTCCCTTCAGGTACCTCAAGATATGCTTCACAGCAGCCCAATGCTCTTTATTTGGAGCCTCCATGTGTCTCCTGACCACCCCAACTGCAAATGCCAGGTCCGGTCTGGTGTTCACAATGTACCTGAGACTTCCAATCAGGCTTCTATATGCTATTGGCTCCACAACTACATCTCCATTCTTATTCTTGTAGAGTTTCAGTCTAGGTTCCATCGGGGTTGCACAGGGATTACAGTCCTGCATCCCAGCTGATTCAAGAATTTTCTTAGCATAGGAACTCTGACAAAGAGTAATCTGACCATTGCCTTGCCTTTACCTCTATCCCAAGATAATAGCTCAACAGTCCAAGATCACTCATGCAAAACTTCATCATCTCCTACTTAAACTGACTAATGTCCCTGACATTTGGCCTAGAGATGACTAAGTCATCCACATATACTCCCACAAACAGAATGGACTTGTTATTGTTTCTTTTGTATACAGCATGTTCTAGCTTACTTCTTTCAAATCCCAAAGCCAACAATTCTTTGTCAAGCTTGAAATTCCAGGCCCTAGGTGCCTGCCTTAAGCCATAGAGTGCTTTCCTCAATTTCAACACCTTGTCACCTTTTCCTACTATGAAACTAGGAGGCTGTTGCACATAAACAGTTTCTGAAAGATCTCCATTCAAAAATGCTGACTTGACATCCATATGATGTACCTCCCAACCACCTTGTGCTGCTAGAGCTAGCAAAACTCTCACTGTTTCAATTCGAGCGACTGGTGCAAAGACCTCATCAAAATCAACACCCTGCTGCTGAGCATAACCCTTGGCCACCAATCTGGCTTTGTACTTCACTATCTCTCCTTCAGGATTTTTCTTTGCTTTGAAAACCCATTTTAGGCCGATTGCTTTATGTGTCTTCAGAAGTACACTGACATCCCATGTTCTGTTGGCTTCAATCGCCTACATCTCTGCTCGCATGGCTTCTCTCCAACAACTTTCAGTCAGAGCTTCATCCACTGACCTTGGTTCTTCAGCTGCAACCAGGCAAACACCACTGTACTCAAACCCCTGCATTTCTTCAGTGTCATTCAGTAAGTCTGATATGGTTCTGTACCAAAGTGGTGCCCCCTCTGAATCCACCGATCCACCAGCCGGCGGGGTTGCCCATTGAATATGGTTGTGTGTTGATCCTACCGACACAGCGGGGGTGTGTGATGAGGCCCCAAGTCCTCCCTCGGGTGATGGAATTGACGGCGCAGGCGTCTGCGGCTCGGTTGTGTCAGAATCTGCAGCCGTCCCTATTGTCGGATTTTTGTCAGCATCTTCAGGATAGAAGACAGTAAACTCTGGCACAGCACTGACAGATTCAGCTGGACTGCGCTCCTTCTCCTCCCAATTCCATCCATTCTACTCATCAAACACCACATCTCTTGACACGATCAGCTTGTCATGAACTAGATCATACACACGATAGGCTTTCGATCCTGGCTCATAGCCGAGGAAGACCCCAAGAACAGACCTATCGGATAACTTTGTCAGGCCCGGTCCCATACACTTTGCATAAGCCTTGCAACCAAACATTCTCAGGTGTTTGACTCCTGGCTTCCTGCCGAACCAGGCTTCGAACGGCGTCTTCTGATCAAGACTTTTCGTTGGTGACCGGTTCAGAATGTGCATGGCCACCTTGACTGCTTCCCCCCAAAATCTTGCGGGTACCTTCATGCTCTTCAGCATGCAATGGGCCATCTCCACAATAGATTGATTTTGTCTTTCTACCACGCCATTTTGTTGCAGGGTATAGGGCTGTTGACACCGTGCACATTGAGTTCGCCGCTAAGAGTGGCGCCGATTGAGTTCGTCGGAGGATCGCCTGCTAATGTCGCCACTGGAGAGAGAAAAGCTAGGGTTGAATCGCAGACAAAAAATGGGCCGCGGTGGAGGAAGCATTATATGGGCCCGTTGGTATAGGATTTCCACTACAGCGCACGCAACCTTCAAGGAGAAGTTCAAGCGGCTTGGGTAATCATGACCTGGAAGAAATTTTGGTGCATAAAGTATTTTATACTCCGAAATTAGGGGCATCTGTTGACACCATTTTTCGGCACGTGTCAATAAGGATCGGAAGACTAAACTAAATCGGTAAGAAGGTGGTTTTTCTTCAGCATTGCTTCCGAGTTGCCGATGGGTGGTTGCCGATGAAGGGCATATTGATCTTGTACATTGCCAATGAAGCCAAAGAGCTATTTTTGATAAGGTTGGCAGAGGACGAGAGGATTGTTACCGATGAGGCGGAAAGAGCTGTTGCCGATAAAATGGTAGGAAGACTGGGAGGTTGTTGCCGATGCCAAGAATATACCGATGAGGAGATAACTTCATCACGACGGAAGCAGACAGAGGATCGGCATCATAGAGCTTATGATTTTTGTAGTATAGTTTGAGTCCAACTCCTATACGAGTTTTATTTCTTTCCTTAGGAGGTAGAGTTCGTATAAGGAATTAGTTTATTTCTTCTATATTTGAGCCTTGCGTGTTAAATTAGGACTCTTTGATTAGCGGAGTATAAATATATGCCGGGGGCATTGTAATATGGATGCAAGCATCAATAAACAAATCTACTTTTTATCGCAATTTACTTCTACCAGTACTTTACTTTTCGACGACTTCGTCAAGTATTTTCTTTTTCAACGAGTTCTTTCAAGAATCGATGGGCTGCATCAACTTGATCTCCAGCGACCTTGCAGGTTCCGCGTCTACCGAGCATGATTCAGGCTTTGACTTCCAGGCGTATCGCTGTCATCTCGTCTGATCTGTTCAACAGTTATCGAATACATTCTAAGCCTTGACGTCTGGGCGTATCGTTGTTGTCTCGTTCGGTTTTTATTCAAATTATCATCCTTGTCGATTGACATGTCAAATCGACTGGCACGCTTCGGATATCGAATTTGGGTATTAGCCCGGTGTGTTTGCAGATAAGAATTTTGCATGAACACATCTTTTGGCACGCCCAGTGGGACTAAGTCAACAGATTTATCATGAAGAATCCTGCTGATATCAATCCAGAGAACATCATCGAGATATCAGAGTCAGATCTCAAGGAAGATCAGAAGCTTGCCATGGAAAAAGCCATGGAGGACTACAGGCAACTTTGCTTGAAGTCTTTCAGTATGAATAGGGGCAGAGAAGTAATCCAGAAGCAAGATCTGCCATTGCCTCGGCAGGTAACCTTTGACTCCAACCCTGGTAAATTACAGGAGATGGTTAATTCTGCATTGAATCAGGCTTTGATCAACCACTCCACTGGTAATCCAGAAGCAAGATCTGCCATTGCCTCGGCAGGTAACCTTTGACTCCAACCCTGGTAAATTACAGGAGATGGTTAATTCTGCATTGAATCAGGCTTTGATCAACCACTCCACTGTGCTGTCTAATACTGTTTACAATGCTGTTGTGCAAACATTAAGAGAAGGACAAGTACCAGGTTATGTTGGGCCAGCATATCATCAGTTAGGATCGGCATCTATCAGTACTCCATCGGCAACTCCAGCCGTTGAGAGTATGGAAGCGCCTACTCCTCCAGTTATATCAGGACCATCTATCATTGAAGCCACGCCGATAAGATCAGATCTAACGTCTCAGGAGAGGCCGAGTACTCAGTTGAGCACAGATCTATTGGCATCAGCAATGTCAGGCTCTTCAGTCCAACATAATCAGATTGCTGCTAATTGGTGGGGATACGGGATGCCTCCAGGTCCATCTACTACCAACTCTAGATTGCCTCAAGTGCATGATGTAGTAGGGAAGAGTCCAATGACATCGGCTACTCCAATTTGGCCGATGACTCAAGTGTCACATTACTCTACTACACCTCCTGCTATACAGCCATTGTCAATGGGATTCCATGCGCCTCCGCAACATATATCTTATGCGAATCCATTGGCTAGTCCTCCACCAGTTCAATAGAGAGTTTCCACTGCAGGATAGCCCATAGTGCCATTCGTATCTCAATCTGGGTTATCTGCAATTCAGGGCAATTATGCTGGCTATCATCCACCCATACAAGAGCATCAATTGTTCGCAAGCTATCAGCCATCGGCAAGTCAGGTGCCGATGAGTTATAATCTCAATTGGTCAGGGCAAGCGCCAGTTCAGCAATCTGCTATTCAGCCAGGTTACCAGGCGATGGGGACTCAGCAGTATTGTCCACAGGCAGCTTTCTAGGATCAAACATCAGCAAAACAGCCGATGAGCTTTGCTCCACAGAATGGTGCTGTGAATATGCTGATTCTTCCAAGCCAAGTACCACAAGGATATGTAGAAGCATATCAGCCAGTGCCTCCAGTGGAGATTCAGCTAGTGCATCGGCAAGATCAAGATGCACATTTAACTGATAAGATCGTAGAAGTGATGAAAGAGCAATTTGGGATTCAGCCCAAGATTAATACTTACTCTTATCGGACCCGTACCCTCCAGCTTATGACTCAATTCCTTTCCCGAATCGGTACAAGGCGCTAGATTTCACTAAGTTTTCTAGGCAGGATGATACGTCGATGATGGAGCACATCAACCGATTCATCATCCAGTGTGGAGAAGCTGCTAACAGGGATGAGCTAAGGGTCCGTTTATTCTCGTCTTCTTTGTCTGGATCGGCATTCACGTGGTTTATCTCATTGCCACCAAACTCTATTCTTACTTGGGCCAATCTAGAAAGACAATTCCATAAGTACTTCTTTGCTGGTGTCCATGAAAAGAGCCTTACTGATTTGATGAAATTGAGACAGCGAAGCGATGAATCGGTGGAGAGTTTTGTACAAAGGGTACGAGACATGAAGAACAGGTGCTACAGCCTAGTGCTTGATGATCGCCAGTTAGCTGGTTTGGCTTCCCAGGGTCTGTTGCCGCATCTCAGGGACAAGTATGATTCTCAGGAGTTTGAAAGTCTTAGCCATATTGTGCAGAGGATCTCTGATCAAGGTGCTCGAGCTCCAAAACCTAGGAAGAGCTAGAATAAAAAGGTGTCCTTTGTGGAAGAAACAGGGGAATCAGACTCAGATGAAGAACCAACTATCGGCCTGGTTGAGTGGGTAAAGGGTAAGAAGCCGATTTCTTGTCCTTTTGGCCAAAAAGAGCCAGCGAAGTTCACATTCGACATCACAAAGGCCGATAGAATATTTGATCTGCTGCTTCAAGAAGGCCAAATCAAACTGTCGCCTAATCATGTGATCCCATCGGCAGAAGAGCTAAGGAAAATGAGGTACTGCAAATTTCATAATGCAACTTCACACAGTACCAATGACTGCAAGGTGTTCAGACAGCAGTTGCAATCGGTGATTGAATCTGGGAGGATCAAGTTCGATAACTCTAAAGCTCAGAGGCCAATGAAGATTGATCAACATCCTTTCCCAGCAAACATGGTGGATGCCGTGAGCAAGGCCAGAGTATTAACATCAGCAAGCGCTAAAAGAAGAGCATCGGTGGATCCTAGACATCAAGTAACTGCCGATGACTTGAAGGGGAAGGAAATAGTTGATGAAAGCAGCAATTCCAGAAAACCTCCTAGACTCACTCCATACAGAGTGTCAGGTGATCGATATCTGTATCGGCAAGAGGAGTTGCGTTGGGAAGAATGGCGTCGGCATGAAGATCATTGGAGATGCCCCTTCTTTATCTACTGCTGGGAAGAAGGCATTAAATTGCCTACGATTGATAGCTGCCCCGAGTGCAATGGTTATGATCGAGCCGATCAAACAGAAAGTAGATCGCGCTATGGTAATCGGAGCAAATATATCGATAAGCCGATCAGAGAGAGGGCATCGGTACATGATCAGCTGGGGGCAGAACTAGTGTACGTAAAAGACTGGGCAGGCATAAAGATTGCTTTCTAATGAATCAGAAGGAGCTCGAAGAGATGGCCAATGCAAGAGTCCCTGATGAGGCAATACTCTGTAGAGATCCCAATAGAAACTACCCAGATTCAAGTGCGAAACTTTATTAGCCCATCTGGAAGATGAAGCTTCCTCAGTGGTGCCCTGTAGGTCTAACAAAGACTCAGAAGAGGAAATTGCAGCATGAGCGTAAAGAGGAAAACTCCCATGGGGCAAAAACTCAAGTACGGCAGCCGAAGTGCAAAAATGAAGGCCCATCGACAGACATCAACATGGTTTTCATGTTGCCGATGAAATTCTGAACACTTGCCGATGAAGAAGAAGAAAATAGATAAAGTACTTGTTCAAAAAGAGTGTATCGGCACTACGTTAATGTGAAAGTTTTACATATTGCCGATGCATTACTTTGCTGATGAGGAAGAAAATTTATAGATTCAACAATGAACGGATGGCTGATATCACACGCAGGTGAACCTGGTCGGCTTCCTCCAGCATCCTTGCATCTTCATTGGCATCGCCTTCCACTGGCTTGATCTTCTTCTTGAGGGCCAGAGTCTTGAGGGCTTGGTTATCTCTTTCTTGTTGGAGGATTTTGATAGCTTTGGGCATTTGGGCCTTCTCCTGATTTGCTGCGTCCAAGGCTTCTTCGACTTGTCTCAGCTCTGCTAGTAGGGCTTCTCTTTTTGCCGACAGTTGAGCAATCATTTCTTCCAGATCTGCACGGGAGGCTTCTAGTTTACCGATGTCTTTGTGTTTCTCATCGGCAAATTGCTTGTGCTTCATCATGTCCTCCTGGAGTTTTGCCTGAGTGGCTCTGTCAGCAATTCGCTGCGCAACCCTCTGGTACTACAGCTGCCGACTCTCCAGATGTGCAGCTTGGAAGAATGCTTCCTCGACATCGGCAGGAATATGGCCTCAAATTTCTTTGAAAGGTTGCTCTTGCAGAATCAGAGTCCTAGATCAGCAAAGAGGTCTCCTATTGCAGTAAGGATAATAACATCTCCAGCTGGGATTTGGTTTCAAATGATAAAGCCTCAAGGGCTAGAGCAGAGCTTTCTTTGTTTTCATCATCATCAGGAATATCTCCGATAATAGAAAAGGAGAATAGGCTATCGAGTGAATCTTGCTCCTGAAAGGGAAAAACGGCATTAGCTGAAGAATCTAAGTATCAAAGATTAGCGAAGGAAGTTGACTTACTTGTTTCAAGGCAATCTCTTGCCTCTGGCTTGAAGAAGCAACCGGAAACATAATTGCCGATGACGTTTCCTGTGTCGGCGTCTCGGTTGGTTGCTGCTACGGCACCAATGCCGATGAAGTTTCCTGTACAAGGACAATGGCCGATTGGGGAGCAATTGCCAATGGGGAATCTTGTGCAGGAACATCGGGCAATGTCTGGCGGGGCAAAAGTGCCGATGAAGCAGTTGGAGTTAGCGTGAGCCTTGCCCGTTTTGATTGAGACTCGTCCTCTGATGAAGCCTTATGCTTGTGCTGTAAAATATCGGCATCGGATGGCTGGGGGGCATCAGCAATGGATGGTTGGAGTGTCTGCGCACTCGGAGCAGTTGTCGATGCGACTACTTGGTGCTGTGAGAGAAACAGATGAGTAAAAGTGCCGATCCAATAATCAAAGTTTAAATAAAGAATACCTCTGGAGAATCGGCAAGGATGACGAAGCGTGGCGATGAAGGTGCAACGGGTGGAGATGAAGGGCGAGTTGCCGATGAGGGTTCATCAAATGTAGAACTTGCACCCTGAAATATGAGATCAGTATATCACGATAATCGGCACACAGGAGAAAATAAGACAGTTACCTGGAATGTCCGTGCTGAGGATGTGACCATATCTGATGGAGCAGCCATACTTCTGGTCAATTTTGATTTGAAGGAGCTCTTCTTGAAACGACCGCGAAACATCAGAGCATCTAATGAGGGAGCTCTGTAGCCGATTGTGGATATTGGAGATATCGGTTGTAGCCTTATAACTTTGCCACTCTTGCTCAATGTTGGAATTGGATCGTCAACCTGTTGAAAAGGAGTTAGTTGCCGATAGACTGAAAAAGAGAATTGGGAAAAGTGCAGATGGTCAAACTTACCGCATCAGCAGGTATGGCATGATCAGGATCAATGAGATTCCAATAGAAGTGAGGAGATGCAAAGAATAGTTGCTCTTTCCACTCTTGCCACCATAATTTGAAAGATTCAGTGACGAAGGAAGCCGGTACCCAATCGGTCAGGTCAACATTAGAGATATTGGCATTAGGAAGGAGAGTAACAATCTTGTGCCAATCCATGCGGTTCGTGATGGTCTCTCTCGGTTTAATCACATCGGCAAAGCAGAGGTTGATGGGCAGTTGCCCAAAGGCTAATTGTTTTGCTGCTGCCGATGGATAATAGAACTCATATGTGGGGTTGATGTTCTTCCCACTTCCAAACATGTTGACCGGAATGGTATGAGGGGTGATTATTGTGCTAAGAATATCGGCGTTTTTATTCAAGGCCTCATCGGTAAAGTTGAAGAACAGAGGGAATCTTTCTTCTTCATCAACATAAGGGACCCAAGCCCGAAGCTCAGAAGGAATGCCGATGTAGAGTCTGTGGAAGAGATTGCCGATCTGAGCTCTGTTTGCCTCCGCCCCTGGTAATACTGCCAGTGCTTCTCCAAAGTTGAGAGGGGGGTGTGTTGCTGATTCTTCTTCCCCGAGTTGATAGTCTTCAGGAAGATTCCGAGGGAACCGCTGGGCGAACAGATCAATGTGAAAATACTTGTGCATATGGGCGTTCAGCGACATATTGATGAACCACCAAGGACCTCCCAGATTGCCGATGGACTTGCCTTGCAGCAGCCTTTGTGACACTTTTTTTAGGCAAATACTGTGGGGGAGATCCCCACAGTGTCAAAAACTTTTATAAATTTTAAAGAGGTTAAGAGAACTTACATAGAGTAATTAACTAAAGGCATCTGACCAAAAACAAAAAACTGACCTAAGGTCAGGCTTGAATCTAAGAGCCTGGAGAGAGCATTAGTTTTTAAAATTACAAAGCCATCTGGCTTGACATGGGTCTCGGCGATAAAAAATCTTGTCGTTGCGCATTTTCCATATCTCCCATGCAGCGATAAGCGAAGCCTCCGTGAAGAAAGGTAGACCATGGGTTTGGTGAGCCTGTATGAACCGATCCTGCAGGTTCATATTCTGATTCCCTGTAATACCGATGGACGACCAACACTGAGTTGCAAACGGACATGTGAAGAAAAGGTGTTCAATGGTCTCCTCCTCCCTTGTCTCACACATAACACAAATATCATCATCTTGCACATGAATGTTCCTTCTGGTTAGCATGGTCTTTGTGTTCAGCCGATCCACCAAGATTAGCCACGCAAAAATTTTGATTCTAGGCATGCATCTAGAATGCCATATATCTTTGAAAATAGGATGAGCCTCAAAGTCCTGAAAAATATAGGAATAAAATTTTTTGGAAGTGTAATCTCCATTCCATACCGGTTTCCATCTGTCCTGCACTTCTTCATCATACGGCACATTCTGTATGTGATCTTGCATCTGCTCTAGTTCTTCGTGCGCTTGGTGTGACAGAGGTAGAGTAAACAATGAGTCAAGAGCATCGGTTTGCATCACTTCTAATACAGAGATACCATCAGTTCTCGAGTATGAAGCCAGTCTAGGAAAAACATGCTGAAGGATGCAGCCTGACCATTCATCCTCCCAAAAGCATACCGTTGATCCATCCCCAACTGCACATCTGGCTATTGTACGATATAATCCATTCAGTCTGAGCATGTCCTTCCACCAGAAGGACCCAACTTCATGGGTAGCATGTGGCACTTTGGTGGAGTAATATCTGAACCAGATCAACTACACCCAGGGTACCTCTGTCCTGTTGTAAAACTTATGCAAATGTTTCAATAATAGCGCATCATTCTGTAATCTTAGATTAATAACTCCAAGTCCTCCTTTCTCCTTGGGCATTTGCACCACTTCCCATGCTACCAGGTTGCCACCTCTCTTCTTCTCTGAGTTACCTCGCCACAAACACTGTTTCCTGGCTCGATCAATGTTCTCAATAACTCCAACAGGCAACTTGATGGTACAGAGTGCATAGGTGGCGATGGGTGTTATTGCAAAATTTAGCATCTGTAGTCTTTCGGAGTAAGATAACCAAGTGGAACAACCTGTGAGCCGCCTCTCAATTCTATCCATCAGTGGGGTGAGGTCGTCCATGCATGGCTTAGTAGTACCCATTGGCAGTCCGAGGTACGTGAATGGTAGTGAGCCCACCGAGCATCCGAATGTACTAGCCAAGCACTGCATCCTGTCTTCAGATACATTAATTGGGATCATTTGAGATTTACCATAGTTAACTTTGAGGCCCGTTGATGCTGCAAAGCTATTGAGTAATGACTTGAGGAATATAAGTTGCCGAGTGTCAGCCTGCATTATCATGAGCGTGTCATCGGCGTATTGCACGATCGGGAAGTCTTCCGTTGGTTGAGGGATTGGAGGTTTAAGCAGGCCCATACTTGTACCTTTGTTAACCAGTATCTGCAAGAGTTTCGCTGCAAGAACAAAGAGCAAGGGGGACAGTGGATCCCCTTGGCGCACTCCCCTTCTGCACTTGAAATATTTTCCTGAGACCCCATTCAAGAGAATTGCTGAGCTGCCTGTACTTAAGATGCTGCTAACCCAATGAAGCCATTTGGGTGGGAAGCCCAGATGATTCATGACCGAGAGGATCACAGAGTGTTCAACCGTATCGAACGCTTTCTCAAAATCTAATTTGAGTATGATGGCCTGCCTTCTTGACTGGTGACATTGGTGGATGTACTCGAAACTCCACGCCAAGCAATCCTGGATGGTCCGAGTCTTTATGAACCCGTACTGATTGCGATGTATGAGTTGGATGATCACTGCTTGGAGGCGGTCAGCAAGGATTTTAGTGATCAGCTTAAGACTAATATTCATGAGTGAGATTGGCCTATAGTCGCTCACTGTTTCTGGGTTGTCGATTTTTGGCACCAATGTAATGAAGGATTTATTGATGCACTCAATATCAGCTGCCTCCAAGTTGAAATCCTGACAAAGCTTGTAGAAATCTGTTTTGATGATGTGCCAACATCGCTTCATGAAAAGGCCGTTGAAACTGTCAGGTCCTGGTGCTTTGTCACTAGGCATTCTCTTTACAATTAAGTCAATTTTAGTCTGTTGAAAAGGCTGAGCAAGATCCTGCAGTCCTTCCACTGGCTCAATGAGGCTAGGCAAGTTGAAGAGCATGGTAGGATTGGTACTGACTCCCATGCGATTTCTGAATGATGCCCACAGTAGCCCAACCTTTCCTTCATGGTCTTGTACCCATACTCCATCATCATTTAAAATTTTAGCAATAGAATTCCTCCTATATGATATAGTGGCCATATTGTGGAAGAATTTGGTACACTCGTCCCCAAGCCTGATTCGGTTCACTCTGTATCTTTTCTTCCAATAGAGATTTTTATACTGCAGCAGCTTCTGTAATTGAATCTTGACAATTCTTCTTAAATTTGCTTCAGGATTGTAGAGTAGCCTAGCATCTTCAATGTTGTCCAGGAAACCAATTACTGTGTTACAAATTTCAATGAGCAATTTCAAATTTGACAAGTTCCTACTCCACTTCCTGAGATCCACTCTGAGTTTCTTGAATTTAGATGACAAAGTTCTAGCAGAATGCGCACTTTCAGCTGTAGACCCCCAACTGTCAAACACCGTTGACAGAAAGTTTTCATGCTCAACCCAAAAATTCTCCATGCGGAATATGTTTGACCTAGGAATCTGAGTACTGATCACAACTTTGCACGGTATGTGATCCGAAGTTATCTTTGCCAGAGGTAACACTTCGGTGTTTGGAAAATCAAGGGTCCAGTTTGGTGAAGTGAAGAACCAGTCAAGTTGTTCGAGCAGCGGTTCTGATTGCATGTTGCTCCACGTAAATGCCCTGCCCTTCAGTGGAAGCTCTATGAGGCCTAGCTGCCCCATGGCATCATTAAAGATCAGAGTGTCTGCTAAATTTCCTCCCGGTCTGTTGCGATTGTTCAGAGACCGGTAGAAGTTGAAATCCCCTAGAAATATCCAATTACTCGTGTCATGAATCTCATGTGCTTTAAACCAATTGATAAAGGCAGTGCGTGCAGGATCATCACATGGGCCATAGATATTTGTTAGATACCAAACATCTCCATTGTGCGCTGATGTGAATTGTACTGTAATGCCAAAGCTTTGTTTATCAACCAGAATACCCCCAAAAACTGAACTGTTCCATGTAATTAATAGCCCTCCCGAGGCCCCAGCAGATGGAATATACTCAAAGTGGTCAAAGCGTCTTGGTGCAAACTTGCGAATATATGACGTATCAAACTGCTCTCGTTTTGTCTCCTGGAGACATACCACAGAGCAATTACTCTCCTCAATTTTCTCTCTAATGGCATCACATTTCTGGACAGCGTTAACTCCCCGGATATTCCAACATAAAATGTTCCAGCTACGGGTGCCGATAAACCCTCCATGATGATGATTATGGGCTTGCATCATTGACACTTGGATCAGCAGTTGCAGGCACTTGCAGCAGCGCGTCCTCGGAGAGCTCTCCAGGAGCGACTCCATAGTTGATCCCCCAGCTTTGAAGCACTGACAATGGAACTGGACCTGTCTTGCCTGTCTTCTCATCGATCTCAATGACACAGATTTTCTATTTCTTATTTGGTTCCCTGTTCAACCTGACAGCATGAAAACCATCAGATCTCTTGAGTCTAATGCTGCGCCTTACTGATGCTTCTACTAGTGGCCTTGATGGATCAGCAATACTCAGTGGGAGAGATACAACATTCGAATCTCTAACTGGCCTCTTCTTTCGGCCTCGAGCAGTTGATGGGCTGAGCTCAATCTGACTGGTTTGAAATTCAAACATTGGCGGGCCAGTAAGGTCTTGTCTCTCTTCAGTCATGGTTATAGTTTCAGAATTCAGACTCTGATTGCCCAGCTGATTCTCTCCTTCAGATTGGTTTGCAGCCGGTGCAGCATGACCATGAGCAGGCAGGTTTCCTTCAGTCCATAGGTGGGAGTATTGGTTCTGAACGTCAAACTGTAGTCCATAGGTGGCTCCTGAGTCTTGGCCGGATTGTTGTGTACTCTGGGACAGATACATTCTAATTAGCCTTTTGGGAGGCTGAGGTGTAGCTGGTGTGGAAGCTTCCCAATTGTTACCCCAAAACTTGCTATGCAGCCCACTGCCTTGGTCCTGAGCCTTCATTGGTTGTTTTCCAATATAGCGAAGCTGAAGGTGCAGTAGGGAAGGAAACTGTGAGAGCCCAATGTTCAAAGGCCTATGAATGTAAAGATCATATTGGTACTTGGTGGAAGCACAGATGACATCTCGTAGGAGCATTTGTGTTGAAGGCATGGGACCAAAAACCTGATGGAGCCGAAGAATCTTTGCTAACTGAAAAATAGGGTGATCACTCTCCCTATCCATGCTATTATTGAGGTTTGGAATAATAGCATGATTGTCTTGTAACTGAGGAAATTCCAATCTGATTTGAGGACCCTGAGCTCTGAAGAAATCTAGTACCCCTGTACTTACAGTTTCAGTAACCTGGGAAGCATTAGGGCGTTGAAGCATTGCTTGCTGAACTAATGTATCTGCCAGAGTTTGCATTTGGTGCAGTTCATTTTGATCCACTACTTCACCTTCCTGAGACCCAGCAGGCAAAGCATTCTCGAGATTGGCTGCAGCAGCAGCAGCAGCATTTGGGAACAGAGGTGGCATCCACCCTTCAACATTGTTGGCCTGCTCAACATCATTCAGATCTTGGTTATCATCCCAAAATTCATCATTCTGATTATCTTGCTGGGCATCTGGAAAAGGATGTGGATTACCACCCTCCGGGACAGGGTCTTCATTATCAGCAATGTTCTGATTGTTTTGAGAGTTCAAAATAAAAACTGGCACCGTCCATGAATGTCCAGCACCCCCAACAGCAGGAGGTCTACACACTATGACACTTTTGGAATTTTGCTCATACGTAGCACTGAACATCTGACCAGCACATGTGACTTGCATCGACTATTATCGGTCCATGTTAAAACTGTACCAAAATGATTGACGGCTTGCTCAATGTAATCCTCTATCTGATAGTCTAGGGGGAAGCACAAAAACATGACCCAGCAGATTCTAGTGAAGGGACAGGCTCTAAAATTAAGTCCATTGTCATGCTCTTCTAAAGTAATCTCTCTTCCTCCAGGCAAAATATGAGGACTGCGATTAATCATGGCCTGTCTAGTAACAGCTGAAAAGAATTCCAACAAGCAAAGCCCTAGGGGCGAAGGGTAGGTGAAACAATATGAACCTGTCTGGGACATTCGAAGTAGGCTCTGACGTCAGCAATTGCATCTTGAAGTTGCTGAAGATTGTGTGGGTGCGGTGCCGGCGTGAGTGTCGCAATGGCGAATTCTTCATGACGTCGTGGAGGGTTGCCAGCAAGGACCAATCTACCACGTGCAGGTCGAGCCCAGTTCTCAAGATCAAACCCCGTTGGGATGTACGGCACGGGATTGACTTCAAAGTTGGCCATGGCGGCGTCCACGGGTGGCTGGTGGTCAGCCGGCGGCGGGTGTTGTGGTATAGATTGGTTTGGAGTATTGTTTTCTTCAGGGACCACGGACAGAAAAGCCTCAGTATCGTTAGCCAGATGGGCAATTTGCTTAGGTCCTGGGAGCTCTGTAACAGACTTTGGCTTCCAAAACAACCTGGGTCGTGCTCTTGTCCTGCACCAACGTGAGATATGACCATAGTTGTAACAAAATTTGCATCGGATAGGACTGGTACATGTTTGTGCCAGGTGTCCAGGACTCAAGCAGTTTGAACAGGTAGCACTTAACGTATGGCCCTTGTCAAAAGAAGATCCTGTAGTCACGGTACTGCATGTGGATCTGCATGTTGAATTCAAATTCAACTCTTGCGAAGAACACTGAGGAGAATGTCATGACATTGACCCAAAACTTGAAATATTCTTAGAATCAGAAGTTTGTGAGATCTGAACTGTAAAATTCCCAAACTGTAGAGATTTAACCGGTGAATTATCAGGATAGAGAACTTTCCTTGGGATATAAACTGGAGAGGATGCAAAAGACACTTTTTTATTAGACTTGGATTTTGGTTTTTGACTCTTGCTCATAACTTCAGACCAATCTCTCTGCTGTTCTTGTTCCCAAAGCCGCTTTTCTTTTTCCCAATCCGCTGCCCCATCTCTCCAGAGATGAAAGTAGGCATCAAAATGATCACCAATGAAACGTCAAAGAGAATAAACATGGAAACCCACTGCTTTATTTGCCACTGAGAAACGAAAATGTCGATCACTTTGAAATTGAACATGAAAACCAGCAGGAGCACCACCCAGGAAAGAGGCTAGAGCAAACGCCACTGATTCTTCAGTTAGACAAAAGGTGTAACGACGGAAGGTAACCAGTAAGAAGAAAATCTGGATGGAGTGGCCAAAGTATGGTGAACCGAAGATCCAAAAAGTTGCAGGATTTCCTTTCGAAATTTTTTTGCCATGGCTGAAATCCAACTTCCGAGAGAGTTCTTTCGGCAGATCCATGGGGAGGGAGGAGGGGATGAAAACTCACGTGTAGATTGTTACACCATATCTCTGCCCACTTGGTAAGGCCTTTGTCAGATTTGGTACTCCACTCGAGAGAGATCAGTTCCTAGGTCTTGTTCGATGAAATGCCATAGCAGACATATCTTTACATGGAACAACGTTCTGTCACATTAGGAACCCAACCAAACACACCCATTATACCTCCTCCACTTCAAGGTTCCAAGAGATTTTCTAGAAGGGAATTTCCTTGAGTTATTATCAGAGCAAAAGCAGTTTATCGACCCTCGCCTTTGTGACATTGGTAAAGGAGATGGTAAACTGAGCCAAGGAGATATCGGTCAAGTGGGAGTCTGACACCGTTAGCCAACATCTCTACTGCCGGAAGGTGCATATTGGTCGGTCCAACTGTTCTGCCGCAAAAGATGAATTTCTCAAGCCATATGTTCAAGAAAGTTGAGTGTTCCCTGTGATTAACAGATCCGAATTTCTGATACTCGCTGATATATCCGGTCCAACCACCGATGTTCCTGGTGGTCAGTCGATGCTCAGGTTTCCTCTGAAATAAAGTGTTTTCATCGGCAGTTGAGACATCCAGGCCAGTGAGCATGACTACATCAGCAAGAGTGGGGAAGGCTGGTCCATGTTTGAAGATGAAGGCATTCATGGTATCGGACCAAAAATAGGAGGCAACAATTAGCAGTGACTCGTTTCTCTCCATATCGGCAATGGACAATTTAATGCACTGGTCTAGTTTTCGTTCTGCCCAGCATAGCTCCATCGGCCTGGCAACCCTTAGATACCAATCTTTCCATCCTTTAGTGGTTTTGGACCAAGATCGGAAAGTGTCAGTCTAAAGACCCAAATCAAAGTTC
Organism: Bothriochloa decipiens; assembly: GCA_023333625.1. NCBI lineage: Eukaryota > Viridiplantae > Streptophyta > Magnoliopsida > Poales > Poaceae > Bothriochloa > Bothriochloa decipiens. The sequence continues at coordinate 25,960,657 of CM041637.1, read as the reverse complement.
TGAGCTCTAAAGGGAATTCGATTGGTTTCCGCATTTATAATATCAGTTGGGTCTGGATTCCCCATTGGGCCTAGGCAGATGAATTGGTTTTGATGCGTAGGGATGAGAAGTTTATTACGAAGTTCCTGAGATTAAAGATTGAAATGAGGAGTAGTCGTGAACTCTGTGGAAGAGAGGAAAAGTTAAAAGACGGATAAAGAAGAAGATTAACCTTGGGGACATCGAAGGGGATAGCCATGGCCGCGGACGAAGATGGAGAAAACGAAGAATGCTAATGGAAGCTAAGAATCGCCGCTAAGAGTGGCGCCGATTGAGTTCGTCGGAGGATCGCCTGCTAATGTCGCCACTGGAGAGAGAAAAGCTAGGGTTGAATCGCAGACGAAAAATGGGCCGCGACGGAGGAAGCATTATATGGGACCGTTGGTACAGGATTTCCACTACAGCGCGCGCAACCTTCGAGGAGAAGTTCAAGCGGCTTGGGTAATCATGACCTGGAGGAAATTTTGGTGCATAAAGTATTTTATACTCCGAAATTGGGGGCATGTGTTGACACCGTTTTTCGGCACGTGTCAATAAGGATCGGAAGACTAAACTAAATCGGCAAGAAGGTGGTTTTTCTTCAGCATTGCTTCTGAGTTGCCGATGGGTGGTTGCCGATGAAGGGCATATTGATCTCGTACATTGCCAATGAAGCCGAAGAGCTGTTTCCGATAAGGTTGGCAGAGGACGAGAGGATTGTTACCGATGAGGCGGAAATAGCTGTTGCCGATAAAATGGCAGGAAGACTGGGAGGTTGTTGCCGATGCCAAGAATATACCGATGAGGAGATAACTTCATCACAACGGAAGCAGACAGAGGATCGGCATCATAGAGCTTATGATTTTTGTAGTATAGTTTGAGTCCAACTCCTATACGAGTTTTATTTCTTTCCTTAGGAGGTAGAGTTCGTATAAGGAATTAGTTTATTTCTTCTATATTTGAGCCTTGCATGTTAAATTAGGACTCTTTGATTAGCGGAGTATAAATATATGCCGGGGGGCATTGTAATATGGATGCAAGCATCAATAAACAAATCTACTTTTTATCGCAATTTACTTCTACCAGTACTTTACTTTTCGATGACTTCGTCAAGTATTTTCTTTTTCAACGAGTTCTTTCAAGAATCGACAGGCTGCATCAACTTGATCTCTGGCGACCTTGTAGGTTCCGCGTCTACCGAGCACGATTCAGGATTTGACTTCCGGGCGTATCGCTGTTGTCTCGTCTGATCTGTTCAACAGTTATCGAATACATTCTGAGCCTTGACGTCCGGGCGTATCGTTGTCGTCTCGTTCGGTTTTTATTCAAATTATCATCCTTGTCGATTGACAGGTCAAATCGACTGGCACGCTTCGGATATCGAATTTGGGTATTAGCCTGGTGTGTTTGCAGATAAGAATTTTGCATCAACAAGGGCGCTGTCAGATTGCGCTTGATGCCTTGTTCACTGCAGTAAGCTACAAAGACATTCGAGTTGAACTCACCGCCCCGGTCTGTCCTGAAAAGTTTCAGTCATTTTCCCGATTCCGCTTCAGCAACAACCTTGATCTTCTTGAAGCTTTGGAATGCTTCAGCCTTCGATGCTAGCAAGTCCAGCCACATGTAGTGCCTATAGTCATCAACCAACAGAAAGAAGAAAGACTTCCCTCTTGGTGTGGGTGGCGTGATGTGCCCACATAGATCTCCGTGAACCAACTCGAGCCTAGCTGTGGCTCGGTATGTCGACGCTCGTGGGAACGGTGCTCGATGATGTTTTCCAAGCACGCACCCATCACAGACCTGTGCACCCCGCTAAATCAACGGTATTCCTTTCACCATATTTTTAGAACCTAGATCTTGCAATGATCTGAAGTTCAGATGCCCATAGCGAGCATGCCAGAGCCAAGCACTGTCAGACATCTTACTCAGCAAGCAAACTGGAGCAGATAACTTCACCTGCATCACATACAAGCGATTCTTTCTTTCTGCCCTGATCAACACCGACATCTGCTGGTTCATGCCCTGATGGTGCTCAAACACTTCCATCACACCATGATCTATCTCCACACGACACCTGTTCTCCTCCACTTATCCCAAACTAACAATATTGCATTTCAGAGAGGGAATGTAATATACCTCTGTGAGCACTCGGTGCTCATTGTTCCTGTCGGTGATCGTCACAGCACCGATCCTGCCGATCTTCACCGTGGAGCCATCACCAAAGCGCTCAGCTCCCCCGACTGACTCATCGAGTTCTGATAGCGACGCACGACAACCAGTCATGTGGTTCGTCGCGCCGGTGTCGAGAACCCAAGAGTCCTCGCTGTAATCCACCGGGAACACGTGATCTTGATTAAGGTACACCTGCGGCATGGGCCTAAGACCCCGCACCACATTCATACTTGGGCCACCAGAAGTGCAGGCTCGGGCGTAGCATGTGCAGCGTGAGCGACCTCCTGTCGCTCCTCCTTCATCGGAGTCTTGCACTCCTTGGCCCAATGGCCATAGATGCCACACTTCTTGCACTTTCCTCTGCACCGCGGTGTGCCCATTGATGTGAGCTTCACGCCTCCTTCACGTGCATCACTGCTGCCACGTGCATCGGACTTCTCCTTCTTCTGGAAGTGCTTGCCACCACCGCCCTTACCGGGTGATGATGACTGGTCGGACACCATGCATGCCTTATGCTTCGCCATCCACTCCTCCTCTGAAAGCAAGAGCTTGGGCATCTTATCTGTCACCTGCTCCACCGAAGGGTCAAAACAATCCTCAGCAGCATGCAGACGCCCAACCAACTCCTCCAGGATAAGCTCCTTGAGATTGCAGAACATCTCGATCGTGACTGCCACCTGATTGTAACATGGCGGCACGACCCTGAGGAACTTCTTCACAACACACGTATCATCCACGCTCTTCTCCCCTAGCCCATGCAGATCCGTGGCTAGACGTGAGATGCACACCGCAAAGTCGTCGATCGTCTCCCCCATCTTGAACACGATCGCCTTGAACTCGCCCAGCAGCTTCTGTGCATTCACTTCCTTGATGCGCTCCGCACCAAGCCGCATGGACTTGATCCCCTCCCAAGCCTCCTTTGATGATTTCTTGTTCAACAGCATGGAGTGCATCTCTGGGGGAACACCCTTCATCATGGCTCTCAGAGTGATGGATAAGTCTGTGTGTTGGCTGGTGGTAGTGGAGATGTAGTGCGCAGCACATGGAGCATCTTTGACTGGTTGTAGGACAGCAGTTAGCATCTACTTTTAGGACAGCATCTAGAACATCTAGGAAAACATCTTAGTGTCATCTTAGACTAGCATCTTAGACTAGCATCTTGGCATAAGCTTGGCTGGCTAGCAGCCCTATAAATATGTATCACCAACCCCTCAGGTTGGCATAGCATTGTGTGAGAAATAAACCCAGAAAATTGCCTCAATTCTGAGTTCTCTGTGCTATCCTATCGATGAGAGTAAGGATCCTGCTCACACCTAGAACAAGGATCGAGAGACTGACAAGTGGCATCGGAGCCGTACTATCCTGTAGCCTGAGCATTCCTTGCTCAATTCCTCAAAGCTCTTAGCTAGCAGCTCCTGTCCAACCCCTTTCCCTAGCGGAGACTAGCAGCAGTAGTTCATCGGAGGCCCTCTCCTCCCCATGCAGCAGCCCAAAGATTCCTCATGTTCACAGGTGCGTCTCAGCACTCGCTCGGCTCAAGCGCGCGACGCTGGCAGCATGCCGAGCTCGCTACGGTAGAAGAGCGTGAGCGAGCAGCAGCAGAGCTCGCGGCGGTAGTGGCCCGGATAGCAAGGCTAGTGACGGTGGAGCTGGCAGCAGCAAGGGCAGAGGAGGAGGCAGTGGCAAACGCTGCAGCTGCGGCCGCAGCGGAGCTTAAGTCCCTATGCGACGATAGCTCCAGCGGCGCTGCCTCCGACGCAGGCATCGTCAACGTGGAGGCCAACACAGCCAGGATGGTGAAGGATGAGCGGACGGCATGGTGGGCAGCTGCACAGTGCCGTGGGTGAAGCGGCAGCCCCGCTGGGAGGTGGCACAACGACAACGACCCAGAGGAGCACAGGTGCGGCGGCGGCAGCCCAAACGGGCATGGCTGTGCCGGCGATGCTCCCGGTGGACATGCGCGTGACGGCCGCGCTCCGGGCGGACGTGGCGACCGTGATCCGTGTGGTGAGGTCCTTGCACTAGAGGTTCAGTGGCTGTGGGAGCGGGCTGCCCAGCTTGAGGTGGAGGTGGAGTACGAGCACCAGCGTGGCGGACGGGTCGAGGAAGAGCACGGCCATCGTAGGCAGCGTGGCTCTCTCTGCCCGGACCGGTACCGTGGCTACCACGGGTACCAGGCTGTTGCCAGGGACGTTGGCCCCGGTGGTGGGTGGCCTACCCTCACCAAGACCAACTATGTTGAGTGCGCTGTAGTGATGAAGGTGAGACTTCAGGTGCTGCACATGTGGGAGGCAGTTCGGTACGGCGACATCAACTACGACCAGGATCGACGAGCACTAAATGCCCTCATCACTACAATCCCGTCCAAGATGCAGTTCTCGCTTACCAGCAAGCGGACTGCCAAGGAGGCTTGGGACGCCATTGCTGCAGCACGCATCGGCAGTGACCGCGCTCACAAGTCCACATTGCAGGCACTTTGCAAGGAGTGGGAGAACCTGGCCTTCAAGCCAGGTGAGGACGTCGATGATTTTGCTCTCCCGTCAACACTCTGTTGCAGAAGTTGGTGCAGTTTGGCGATGACACCTACAGCGAGGAGAGAGCTGTCGAGAAGCTCTTCTGCTGCATCCCCAAGAAGTACAGGCAGATGGCTCGCTCAATCGAGTCCCTGCTGGACCTCTCCATGATGTCGATCGAAGAGGCGATAGGTCGCCTCAAGGTCATCGATGGTGATGAGCCACAACCCTTCTCGGGGCCTGCCACCATTGGTGGGTAGCTCCTTCTCACCTGGGAGCAGTGGGCTGCCGGCCAAGGTGACAAGAAGGGGGAGCCTTCTTCTACAACAGCCGGCCGCAAGCGTGGCAAGCGCGGCAAGCCACGCAAAGGCGCCCAGGCCGGGGCGCAAGGGCGTGCCGAGGGCGGCGCCCACGGAGGTGCCCAAGGCGGTGCCGCCGAGAAGCCCAAGCTGACACAAGATGACGCCTACCACAACTGTGGCCATGCTGGCCATTGGGCCAGGGACTGCAGATAGCCATGACGCGCCCAGGCCCACGTCGCGAAGGCAGAGGAGGAGCAACAAGCTCTGTTGATGGCACATGCGAGCACCGAGCTACCTCTAGCAGCACCGGCTGCAGTGGCACTTCTCCATCTCGATGAGCCCAAGGCACATGCCGTCCTCAGCAGCGGGTCCGGCAGCGACAGCAAGATCGATGGGTGGTGCCTCGACACAGGCGCCACCCACCACATGACAGGCCGACGGGAGTTCTTCTCCAAGCTCGACTCTGACGTTTGAGGCTCTGTCAACTTTGGGGATGCCTCCGCCGTGGAGATCAGGGCGTCGGCTCCATCATTTTCGTCGCCAAGAATGGCGAGCACCGACTGCTCACCGGCGTCTACTACATCCGCTGAGGAACTCCATCATTAGCTTGAGACAGCTGGATGAGAACGGCTCGCGCGTGGAGATCCAGGACGACGTGCTTCGCATTTGGGATCCTCATCACCGACTTCTCACCAAGGTGAACAGGGGGAGCAACCGCCTCTATGTTCTTCACGTACAGGTGGCACAATCCTTTTGTCTTGCAGCTCAGTGGGACGATGAGGCCTGGCGGTGGCACGAGCGCTTTGGCACCTCAATTTTGAGGCCCTGAAGCAGCTCGGCGAGAAGGAGATGGTGCAGGGCATGCCGTGCGTCGACCACGTGGAGCAGTTCTACGACACCTGCGTCCTCACCAAGCAGTGACGGATGTCTTTTCCCCGCTAAGCAAGCTTCCACATCGAGGAGAAGCTGGAGCTCGTGCACGGCGACCTTTGTGGCCCCGTGACACCGGCTACACCTGGAGGATGATGCTACTTCCTCCTCCTCGTCGACAACGTATCTCGCTACATGTGGGTTGTCCTCCTCGACACCAAGAGGGCAACCGTGGATGCCATCAAGCACCACCAAGCTGTTGCAGAGAAGGAGTGCGGCCGCAAGCTTCGGGTGCTGTGCACGGATAACGGCGGCGAGTTCACGGCGGCTAAGTTTGTGATGTACTGCACCGATGAGGGGATCAAGTGCCATTTCACCGTGCCGTACACCCCGCAGCAGAACGACGTCATCGAGCACTGCAACCAGATGGTGGTCGCCACCGCCCACGCTCGCCATCAGCTTCGGCGAGCCCTCCACCGCCTCCGCCACCAGCGAGTCTATCACCACCACCGGCTATGCCACGCACTCCTGCACCGGCTCCCCACTCTCCTGCACCGGTGCCGGCATCTCCAAGATCGGCGCCAGCAGCTTTGGCCCGTCAGCGTTCGGTGGAGTTCGCCACTCCGCTATCCGACGATGAAGACCGCGTCGACGCCTACCATGACGACGAGCCTCTACGCTACCGCACCATGGACAACATCCTCGGCAACCAGCCTGTCCCTGGGTTGGTGGTACACGACTTCGAGGCGGAGCTGCTCCTGGCACATGAGGACGATGAGCCTCACTCCTTTGCTGAGGCGGAGGGAGACGCGGCATGGCGCGTCGCGATGCAGCAGGAGATGGACACGGTCGAGCAAAACCGCACTTGGGAGCTCGCTGACCTCCCTCGTGGTCACTGTGCGATCACCCTTAAGTGGGTATTCACTGAAGAGGCACGAAGCCGGTGCCATCGTCAAGCACAAGGCTCGCTTGGTGGCACGAGGCTTCGTGCAGCAGGAGGGGGTCGACTTCGATGACGCCTTCGCCCCCGTGGCACGGATGGAGTCTGTGTGACTCCTCCTTGCGCTAGCTGCCCAGGAGGGCTAGCGTGTCCATCACATGGATGTCAAGTCAACGTTCCTTAACGGCGACTTGAAGGAGGAAGTCTACGTACATCAGCCGCCGAGATTCGTAGTTCCTGGCAAGGAGGGCAAGGTGCTTCGCCTACGCAAGGCCCTCTATAGCTTGCGGCAGGCACCGAGGGCATGGAATGCCAAGCTAGATTCCACGCTGAAGGGGATGGGCTTCGAGCAAAGCCCGCATGAGGCGGCCATCTACCGGCGGGGCATGGAGGAAAGGCCCTGCTGGTAGGTGTTTACGTCGACAATCTTGTGATCACCGGTACCAAGGAGGTGGAGATCGAGGCGTTCAAGGAGAAGATGAGGGCGACTTTCCAGATAGCGACTTGGGCCCTCTCTCCTTCTACCTGGGGATCGAGGTCCACCAGGACAGCTCCGGCACCTCTCTTCACCAGACTGCCTACGCCAACCGCATTGTGGAGCTTGGCGGTCTCACCGGCTGCAACCTAGTCCATGCTCCTATGGAGGAGAGGTTGAGGCTGAGCCGGGAGAGTACGAAGGAGGAGGTGGACGCGACGCAGTACCGGTGCATTGTGGGTAGCCTTCACTACCTTGTCCACACGCGACCAGACTTGGCGTTCGCCGTCGGCTACGTCGGCCGGTTCATGCAGCGACCAACGACGAAGCACCAACAGGCCATGAAGAGGATCCTCCGCTACGTCGCGGGCACCTCCGACTACGGCTTGCACTACCCGAGGTGCCCCGGCGCGGCACATTTCATTGGGTACAACGATAGTGACCACGCCGGTGACATCGACACGAGCAAGAGCACCAGCGGGATGCTATTCTTCCTCGGCAAGTGTCCGATCAGCTGGCAGTCGGCCAAGCAGCAGGTGGTGGCTATGTCTAGCTGTGAGGCAGAGTACATCGTAGCCACTACCGCTGCTACTCAGGCTTTGTGGCTGGCTCGGCTGCTTGGCGATCTCCTTGGCAGAGATGCAGAGGCAGTGGAGCTCAGGATGGACAGCAAGTCCGCCTTGGCCTTGGCGAAGAATCCAGTCTTCCATGAGCGCATCAAGAACATCCGGGTGAGGTATCACTTCATCAGGAGTTGCTTGGAGGAAGGGAGTGTCTGGGCCAGCTACATCAACACCCAAGACCAGCTCGCCGACTTTCTGACCAAGTCTCTTGGGCGAGTCAAGTTCTAGGAACTTCGCGCCAGGATTGGGATGGCTCAGATACCTCACAAGGAGCCACACAAGACTTAGGGGGAGAGTGATGGATAAGTCTGTGTGTTGGCTGGTGGTAGTGGAGCTGTAGTACACAGCACATGGAGCATCTTTGACTGGCTGTAGGACAGCAGTTAGCATCTACTTTTAGGACAGGATCTAGGACATCTAGGATAGCATCTTAGTGTCATCTTAGACTAGCATCTTAGACTAGCATCTTGGCATATGCTTGGCTGGCTAGCAGCCCTATAAATATGTATCCCCAACCCCTCAGGTTGGCATAGCATTGTATGAGAAATAAACCCAGAAAATTGCCTCAACTCTGAGTTCTCTGTGCTATCCTCTCGATGAGAGTAAGGATCCTGCTCACACCTATAGCAAGGATCGAGAGACTGACACAGAGCAAGCCGATCTCGACGCCGTTCAACTTTCAAGGCATCCTCCGGCTCCACAGCATCCCAAAGGTACATGGCTTCGAGATTGCACTTCACGTGCTCAGACCACTCCTGGTAATTGGTGCGCGTCAGCATCGGCCAGAGCAAATTCCCCGAGGCCTGATTCCACGCGCGCTCCATCGGCTCCACGTCCTTTCCACTTGTACCCATGGCGGCGTCGAACTCGTTCTCTTCTCCTCGATGGACTAGACCACCAGTCTTCCTCAACACCTCTTCTCCACTGCCTGGAACACCGGCAATGGCAACCTTACGGCTCTGATACCACTTGTTGGAACCTGGCGATGCCCAGGAACCAGATTACACCAGCGCCGAGGGTCAGGGTGACCGCGATCACCACGACGGAGAATATGTAGATGGAAACAAGAAACAGATGCAGAGAGTTTTGTGTTGCAAACAACCGCAGCTTTTCTGGGTTTTATTCATGCCTATTTATACACAATGCAAGACTAGGATCTCGGCTACTCCGAGTCCCCGCGCCAGGCCGCAAATCGCGCGCGACACCTTTTCACCGCGGTGCCCGCTACGTGCAACAAGATACGCCTTGGCGCTGACAAACAAACCCACATCGGGCTATTGTAGACCAAGCACGCCTTCGTCCACATATCTCCCCTAAAGTCTAACTGATGCAATCTAATGGATATCTAACTGATTACATAATGAGATATGCAACAACCTAGCTAACAATATCAACTGGTGTTGATACCCTGGAAACAGGTATCCCAGACCCCTTGCTTAACAAACTAAAACCCCGCAAAATCAGCATCTTGACCCCTCCGATAAACTCCCGCGCTAATGTATTAAGGCCCATAGGCTGAGACGTATCGGACTGGCCCGCGAACGAACAACGACGGCCCCAAAACCGAAGCCTGCTCGAGAGGTTACCGAACGGACCAGTACTGTTCACCCGAGAGGATACCGAACGGACAAGTACTGTATACGCGAGGGTACGATTCGAGCTACCCCTCGAGGACGGAACTTCATCCACCGAATGAGCCTGCCCTCGAGGACGTAACTTTGCCCAGCGAACGAGCCTCCCCTCAAGGACGGAACTTCACCTGGGCGAATGGGCGGCCCTCGAGGACAGTGCACCCCTCGGCCACCTTCTCCCCCGTACGGATCCGAGCGCATTTAATGCGATCTATCTACCCCCGCCTAACCGCATGGCCATAGTTACGGTAACAGTCACTGGCGTGGCGGTCAAATCTACTTTTACCGCCCATGCCCCGGAATCCCGCAAGTCATATTACGCTGTTGCGCCATACCGAGCGCTGTGCCACGACCCGCACCGCCTCGAGACGTATAAACTAACATGTTTTCCGTGTTTTCCGGGATCCGATCTTATCCAGCGAAGCTCGACCACCTCGGCACGACCCCCTCGGCTCCGACCAGGACCCTCGACCATCGCCCCTCGGCTTCACCGAGCGAACCCTCGAGCTGAACTTCAACAACTCCCGACGCGACGGCTGCAGGGCCTCCCATACCGACGTACATCACTACAGCGGCACCGACATGATCGGCCTCAACGTCGTACGTCATCAGCGTAATGGGAACTCGAAATACATGTACACCTGTGCCCCTCCTTCGTCTATAAAAGGAGGCGCCAGGGCGTTAGAGAGAGGGACTCGAATGGAGAGGATCTAGTGCATAGAAACGTTAAGACCCTAGATCACAGAGCGCTACCGTGAGCCTGTGCAAGGTCGAGAGCAAGGCGTCCGAACGCCCCTAGCTCCACCTTTCACTCCTCACACCAGCTTGTATTTTCCCCTGTACTAGCACTTCGGTGCAAGATAACACGAATCATCCTCCCCCCGCTGGACGTAGGGCCTTCTTTGCCCGAACCAGGATAAATCACTGTGTTCTTCTTGCATCACCCACCGGATTAGGGAGCACGCGAATACGATATTACTCGTTGGTGTTAACCCCTCGAGGGTCAGAACACCGACAGTTGGCGCGCCAGGTAGGGGAGCCGCGTGTCACTAACGATTTCCCGCCATTTTTCCGAATGGGCGATTTCGTTTCACCACTTCCGCACGCTACGGTGATCTGGTTCGGGAGCCTGGAGTTCATGACCCTCGGCCAGGGCTACGACATGACCCTGCTCTCGATCAGTGACCCAAAAGAAGGTCGCGGTACACCCCCACGTTCATGGGGAGCCGCTCGCCAGTCTTATGACCATGCTTCCACATCCAGAAGGAGGCACGGTCGGCGCCGTCACCGCCGTCAACCCGAGTCGAGAAGGGTCCCCGCCGCTTTCTCCATGCCCCAGACCGGAGATGAGAAACCTCTTGTTGAGGGCGTATCTGGCCCGAGTCTAGAGGCAGAGGGCAAACCGGCAGGATCCCGGCACCACCCTGACTCCGCTCTCACCGTGCGCTCGTCGGGGAAGTGTGACGAAACCCCCGCTCGATCAAGCTCACTTCTGCACGGGCTGTTCGAGCGTCGTCGGTGGTCTTCAACCGACTCCAACAATCTCACGACGATGGCTACGACAGCAACCCACTCCGTCACGAGCGCGTTGGAGGACCGCCCAGACACCCTTCTCCGTGCAATGACGGACGTGGGGACTGTCACACCGGCCTCCGAGGGTTTGGCTTTCGCAAGAGCGCCCGGCCCCCGGAGGTACACCGTCGGCACACTCCGACAGCGGCTGCAGCAGGAGGCGCAGGGGCAATTCCCCGTCTTCTACTACGGTGACCCTGACTCTGACTCTGATCACTGGGATCCTACCCAAGAGTGCCTCCACATCGATGGTGGCGTCGACTCCGATCAGGAAACCGTCGATCCAGCGGCCGCGGCGTCTACCGCCGTGGCGAGAGACGCTCCTTCCAGAGCAGAGGACCCGCAACCAGACGCACCCCGAGAAGCGTGCCCTCGTCCTGGTGAGCAGGACGTGCAGATGGCACAGATTCGGGAGTTGCAGGTGAAGCTTGCCGACGAGCAGGAACGCTTGCGCTTACTCGAGCTGACCCTCGAACAAGAGCGGCGACCGCTCGGCGGTAGAGCCCGAGCCAGGGCCCGAGAGGTCAACCGGTAGATCATCGAGGAAGGAGTACCCGAGCAACCCGTTCACAGTTATCCCCGAGCAAGCCAGAACGTTGTTGCGGCAGCTATGCTCCTCTGCAATATGCCCGCACCGTCCAACTCGCAAGCTCGGAGGATACAACGCGAGGTCGAGGGCCTCCTCCAAGTTGCTGCTGCCCAACAAGCCGAGAGCTCAGCCTCGAGGCATCGAGGAGCTGCCTCTGAGCCTCAGGTCGAGCCTTCCCGGCCAGAGAGGGAAGGCTCGGTCGATCAGGGGGCGGCCCCCCGACAGAAGAAGAACCCGGCCCGAGAGCCTATCAACGACGACTGCGCTCCCCGCGACGCGCGCCTCGACATTGTCGAGAACCGCAGACGCAAGCACGGGGATGCCGAGGATCGAGGGTACAGCGCCCATCGTGGAGGGCGTTACGACAGCGAAGAAGACCAACAGGCCCTAGAGCCACCGGGCCCCCGGGTCTTCAGCAGGAGGATCCGCTGCGCCCAGCTGCCCAACAAGTTTCGACCCCCCACGAGCCTCGTCAAATATAATGGCGAAACCAATCCCGAGCTCTGGCTAGCCGACTTCCGGTTGGCTTGTCAGGCGGGCGGGGCGCGCGATGATCACGCCATCATACGTCATCTTCCCCTGTTCCTGTCTGACACCGCGCGTAGGTGGCTCGAGGAGCTTCCCCCCGACCAGATTCGCACTTGGACTGACCTTGTTCGTATCTTCGAGGGGAATTTCAAAGGTACCTACGTGCGTCCCAGAAACTCCTGGGAACTACGCAACTGCAAGCAAAAGCCAGGGGAGTCTCTCCGCGACTTTGCTCGACGGTTCTCCAAGCTCCTCACCGAGCTGCCCCACATCTCCGACCTCGACGTCGTTCTAGCATTTGTTGCGGGTACAACCTACAAGGACCTAGTTCACGAGTTAGGGCGTAACCGCCCCGACACCGTCGATGAGCTAATGGATGTGGTTGCTAACTACGCCGCTGGCGAGGAGGCCGTCGGCGCCTTCTTCAGCGACGTGAAGGACAAGGGAAAAACGCCGGTAGCCGACAACGCAGGAGGCTCGAGCAAAGGGTCGAAGAGAAATAACAAGAAGAAGAAAAATCAACAAGGCAAGCGGGAGGCTGCAGAAGATGATCTCGTCGCTGCAACCAAACGCAAAAGACCTCGAGGTCCCCCCGCGTCCCCCGAGGGTGCCATATTCGACAAGATGCTCGAGGAGCCCTGTCCTTACCATAAGGACGGGGCAAGGCACAAGCCAAAGGACTACCGCATGCTTCGAAGGCACTTCGAACAAGTGGGTGTCAAGAAAGGTGACGACAAGAAAGACGAAGGCGGCGGTGAGGGAGACAACGGGGAAGATGGAAAATTCCCCGAAGTCTATGACTGCTACATGATCTACGGGGGGCCCTCGACCCAGCTCATGCCCCGACAGCGTAAGCGGGAGCGTCGAGAGGTCTTCTCAGCTCGTGTCGCAACACCTCCCTACCTCGACTGGTCCGATGCGCCCATCACGTTCGACCGCGATGACCATCCGGATCGAGTCCCCAACCCCGGGGCCTATCCACTCGTCGTCGACCCGATCGTCATCAACACCCACCTCTCGAAGGTCCTCATGGATGGCGACAGCAGCCTAAATGTCATCTACCTCGAGACCCTCGACCTCCTGGGGGTCAGGAGGCACCAACTCCGACCCAGCGCCGGGGGGTTCCATGGCGTCGTGCCAGGGAAGAAGGCTTTCCCCGTCGGTCGTATCGAACTCCCTGTCTGTTTTGGCACCCCTGCCAACTTCAGGAAAGAGACCCTCACCTTCGAGGTGGTCGGGTTTCGCGGAACGTATCACGCCATCATCGGCCGACCGGGCTACGCGTAGTTCATGGCGATCCCGAACTACACCTACCTCAAGCTCAAGATGCCAGGACCCAAAGGCGTAATCACTATCGCCTCCTCCTACGAGCACGCGTACGACTGCAATGTCGAATGCGTCGAATATGGGGAGGCCGTCGAGCAAAACGCCATGATAGCCGCGACCCTCGAGCACCTCGCCGACGAGATGCCAGATCCCAAGCGACACGCCGGCAACTTCGAGCCGGCACAAGACACCAAGAAAGTCCCCCTCGACCCGAGCTGCCCATGCGAGAAGGTGCTAACGATCAGCGCCGACCTCGAGGACAAATAGGAAGTCATGCTCGTCGACTTTCTCCGCGTGAACGCCGATATGTTTGCGTGGAGTCCCTCGGATATGTCGGGCATACCAAGGGAAGTCACCGAGCACGCCTTGGAAATCCAGGCCGGGTCCAGACCGGTGAAGCAACGCCTGCGCCGCTTCGACGAGGAGAAGCGCAGGATCATCGGTGAGGAGGTACACAAGCTTTTGGCAGCTGGATTCATCAAGGAAGTTCATCACCCCGAATGGTTAGCTAATCCCGTGTTAGTTAAGAACAAGAATGGAAAGATGCGGATGTGTATTGACTACACTAGTTTAAACAAAGCATGTCCCAAAGTTCCGTTTCCTTTACCACGCATTGAACCGCGGGGTGTGAAACCCTCTCGTTCCTCGATGCTTACTCCGGCTACCACCAAATTAAGATGAAAGAGTCCGACCAGCTCGCGACTTCCTTCATCACACCTTTTGGCATGTACTGCTACGTGACAATGCCCTTCGGCCTCCGAAACGCCGGGGCAACGTATCAGCGGTGTATGCTCCATGTCTTCGGCGAACACATAGGTGACACGGTCGAAGCCTACGTCGATGACATCATGGTCAAGTCCAAAAAAGCGGACAACCTCATCCGAGACCTCGAAATCGCGTTCGGGTGCCTTCGAGCCAAAAACATAAAACTCAATCCCGAGAAATGTGTTTTCGGAGTGCCTCGGGGCATGCTCCTCGGATACATCGTCTCCCAATGCGGGATCGAGGCCAGCCCCGAAAAGGTCACGGCCATCACGCGAATGGGGCCGATTCGGGATCTCAAGGGCGTGCAGAGGGTCACGGGCTGTCTCGCGGCCCTCAGCCGCTTCATCTCACGTTTAGGGGAGAAGGCCATGCCTCTGTACCATCTCTTGAAAAAATCCGAGCGATTTACGTGGACCGCAGAGGCCGAGGGGGCCCTCGACGAACTCAAAGCCAAGCTGACATCCACTCTGATCCTCGTCCCTCCTCGACCAGCAACGACGACTGAACCGCCTGAGCCCCTCCTCCTCTATGTCGCCGCAACCACCCAGGTGGTCAGCGCGGCCATAGTGGTGGAGAGGCAAGAGGAAGGACGCGCCTTGCCAGTCCAGCGGCCGGTTTACTTCGTCAGTGAGGTGCTTTTGGAAACGAAAATCTGCTACCCACAGGTGCAGAAGCTGCTCTACGCCATCGTCCTTACGCATTGCAAGCTCCAACATTACTTCCTCGGCCACCCGGTTACTATGGTATCCTCGTTCCCCTTGGGGGAGATCATCCATAACCAGGAGGCCGCTGGAAGGATTGCCAAGTGGTCGGTTGAGCTGATGGGCAAGACCATCACCTACGCACCACGGAAGGCCATCAAGTCTCAAGTGCTGGCGGATTTCATCGCCGAGTGGACCGACACTCAGTTGCCACCAATCCAAATTCAAGCCGAGCTGTGGACGATGTACTTCGACGGGTCGCTCATGAAGACAGGAGCAGGCGCGGGCTTGCTCTTCATTTCACCCCTCGGAGTCCACATGCGCTATGTCATTCGCATCCACTTTGCCGCTTCTAACAATGTCGCGGAGTACGAGGCACTTGTCGCAGGGTTGCGAATCGCCCTTGAACTCGGGGTCCGATGCCTTGACGTTCGAGGCGACTCACAGCTAATCATCGACCAAGTGATGAAGGCCTTGAGCTGCCACGACGCCAAGATGGAAGCGTACTGCAACGAAGTGCGCAAGTTGGAAGACAAATTCCATGGCCTCGAGCTTAGTCATATCGCTCGGCGATACAACGAAGCCGCGGACGAGCTCGCGAAAATCGCGTCGACTCGAGGTACAGTCCCTCCGGATGTGTTCTCGAGGGATCTCTTCGAGCCCTCCATCGATTTGGGCTCGGGGGCTTGCTCTACCCCATGACCTCGATCGGGGCCCCCTCGACCGGGGCCCAGGTTATGGAGATCCAGGAGACATCCCCTCCGTCGAACCCGCCACCGGATTGGCGAGCCCCTTTACTCAACTGCCTCATTCGGGGAGAACTTCCGGAGGACCGAACCGAAGCTCGACGGATCGCGCGACGGGCCAAGTCCTACGTCATCTACGGTGATGGCAAGGAACTCTACAGGCGAAGCCCTTCGGGCGTTCTTCAGCGCTGCATTACCATCGAGGAAGGCAGGAGGCTCCTCGAGGACATACACTCAGGAGCCTGCGGCCACCACGCAGCACCAAGGACCCTCGTAGGCAATGCTTTTCGATAGGGTTTCTACTGGCCGACCGCCGTTTTTGACGCCACGAACATCGTCCGCTCGTGCAAAGGGTGTCAATTCTACGCCAAGCAGATGCACCTCCCAGCTCACGCCCTACAAATGATCCCCATCACCTGGCCGTTTGCGGTCTGGGGGCTCGATCTTGTGGGGCCTCTCAAAAGGACAACCAAAGGGTACACGCACCTGCTCATTGCCATCGATAAGTTTACCAAATGGATCGAGGCCTGGCCCATCAGCAACATCCGCTCCGAACGGGCGGTCGAGTTCTTCACCGACATCATCCATCGCTTTGGGGTCCTGAACGTCATCATCACCGACAACGGCACGCAATTCACCGGCAAGAAGTTCTTGGATTTTTGCGATCGCCATCACATCCGTGTGAATTGGTCCACGGTTGCACATCCTCGAACTAACGGCCAGGTCGAGCGCGCCAACGGTATGATTTTGCAGGGCCTCAAGCCAAGGATCCTCAAATGCCTCAGCAAGCACGGAAAAAAATGGGCCGCGGAGTTGCCCTCGGTCCTATGGAGCTTAAGGACAACACCTAGTCGAGCCACGGGGTTCACCCCATTCTTCTTGGTCTATGGGTCCGAGGCCGTCCTCCCCACTGACCTCGAGTATGGTTCCCCTCGACTAAAGGCGTACAACGAGCAAACCAACGAAGAAGCCCTCGCAAACGCCGTCGACCAGGTCGAGGAGGCTCGAGACATGGCGCTGCTTCACTCCGTGAGGTATCAGCAAAAACTTCGACGCTACCACGACAAGCACGTGCGCCCGAGGGACCTCCAAGTTGGAGACCTCGTCCTACGTCGACGGTAGAGCAACAAAGGACATCACAAGCTGATGCCGCCATGGGAAGGTCCATTCACCGTAGCTGAGGTGCTAAAGCCCGGGACGTACAAGCTCGCTAACGACAAAGGCGAAATCCTCACCAACGCGTGGAACATCGAACAGCTACGTCGTTTCTACCCTTAGGGCACCAGTGCCCTTGTACATTCTCGCATGTCTTGTACATTTCCGCATGACAAATATAAGGACTACTTTCGATTATAAGTTCAAACTCGTTATTGCACATGCAAGAGGTAGCCTCGACCCTGTCTCACCAGAGTCGAGCCTCCCTCGGGGGCTAACGGGGGGAACCCCCTAAGTTCCTAAAAATACGAACGATTTTTTTCGCACGCCCCCCTCTTTTTGCTTCCCAACTAAGTTGACAAACGCCTCGGAATCCCTAGGGGTCGAGGGCTGTCGAGCCGGAGCTCTCCTACGCTTCTAGGCTATGGTACCTCCACTCGCTCCCCCCTCGAGGGATACGAGTTCACGTCGAACGCTCAGTCGGAAAGCAAAAGTGAGGCGAGCAAAACTCGAGCGTTTCTTCTTTCTCACACCTCGATACGCTTCGTGACTAAGTAGAAAGCGCCTCGAACTCCCTTGGGGTCGAGGGCTGTCGAGCCGGAGCTCTCCTACGCCCCCGGGCTACGGTACCTCCACTCGCTCCCCCCTCGAGGGATACGTGCTTGCGTCAAAAACTTAGTCAAAAAAGCAAAGTCTAGGTGAGAAGAAAGCAGAAAAGGTTCGAAAGTAAAAGAATGCATCACATTACGATAGATGTATTAATGTCCAAAAAGGGCTTTTGAAGCCACAATTGAATATAGATTACAAAAAAGTAATTCATTACATGGGCACCCTCGCCCAGTCCTGCCCTACAGGCTTGCCCCGTCACCGCCCTCCTCGACGTGGTACCCTCCATCCGCGGGGGGGAGGACTTCGCCCTCGAATAACTTCGCCAGCTCTCCCCCCGGCCTCTCGGCGTCATTGATGAGCCCTCGGCAGTGCTCCTCATTCTCGGCGTCGGTCTTCGAGATGTCAGGAACAAAGCCTTGGGCCACCACGTTCATATAAAAAACGAAGCCGGAAGAGACCACCGCAAGCGCCCGCTTCATGCCAGTGTGAAGCGCCTCCCGCACGCGATCGCGAAGGGTGGCGTCGAGGTAGTAGATCCGGTCCACGAGCGCAGCACCGGGGATGTCTTCTTTGGCACCCTCGATGGGCCCGACCTCCCAGAGGGCGCAGAGCCTGTCGAGGGCAACCCGGAGCCGACCAAGAAGCGCCCCCTCCGCCACAAGGCTCTCCTGCAGCGCCTTGGCGGTGGTCTGGGTCGCAAGCAGCTCGGACTCGATGCCTGAAACACAAAGCAAGAATTTGATAAACCATACGGAAAGAACAAAGATCAAAAACCCTTTGAGGAACTCACCAGCACAGCGAGTCTCGAGGGCGTTGCGATCCCCCAGCACGGCGTCGCGCTCCCCCCGAGCCTCGTCCCGCTCCCGCTGGGCCTCTTTGAAGGCTCGGGTCACCTCCGTCTTCTCGAAGTGGAGGGTCTCGAGGGCGCCACCAGCTAGGATGATGGCCTGCTCCTTGTCCTGGAGGGTGGCCTTCATCGCCCCGAGCTGGGTTTCCAGGTCGGCGGCACGGCTCTTCTCTTCCTGGACCAAGGCGGAGAGGGCGTTGTGCGTGGCGGAGACTTCAGCGAAGCTGGCCTCGAGCGAACGGATGCACGCCACGGAGCTCTGAGCCTCCGCCATGAGCAGCTCGACGCGCTCCTGGGCTCGGACGCTCTCGACCCTGGCCTTCTCCGATTCGGCCTTTGCCGCGTCAGCCTCCTCCCTGGCACGCTTCAGCTCCCCCTCGAGGCGGGCGGCTTCCCCTCGAGCGGCGTCGGAGTCCGCCTTCGCCCGAGTGGCCTCCTCTTTGGCCTTGGCGGCCTCCTCCCTCGTCTGCTTCAGCTCCCCCTCGAGCTCGGCCACCCTGCTCTGCGTAGAGCGGCCGGCCTCGAGTTGGCGAAGCACTTCCTCCCGGCTGTTGTGCGTTTCGTGGAGGAAGACTGACTTGGAGTAGGACCGCCTCCGCGCCACCTGGGGACAGGAAATCGAGGGTTAAGGCATCCCATTCGAAAAAAAAACTACATATGGCCTAACACAGTGACTCACCGTGAGGTTCCGGTCAAGGCCTTCGGCGAGCTCAGCGCCCAGTTTCAGCAAGTGCCGCAGCCACGCCCGGGACCGCTCGGCCTCCTCCCAGCACTCGACCTCTGCCGGGTCGTTCATCTCGATCCCCGGAGCGCTGGAATCGCCGAGTTCCCAGAGCACGATGCGCTCCTTGCCCCAATGCGGAAGGACCATCTTGACCTTGGCTCGCGCCAAGGACTCGATCTCCTCCACCACATCGCCCGAAACGCCGTAACCCACGGCCAACTCCCCCGGGATGTGGAACTCTGACGCGGTGCGGGCACCCCTCAGCCCGGGGTCGGACGTCGACCTCCTCAGCACGCCGACAGCCGCCGTCTCCTCCGGCTGCTCTGTCGACGGTTGCGGCGCCTGATCCGGTGCTGCTTCCGGCGCCGTCGGGGGCAGCGGAGGAGTGGAGGCCGTCGCTTCACCCAACGCCACGGCTTGTAGCGCCGATGGGACCTCCGTCGGCGCGTCTTCCGCCGGGCTTGGTACCAAGGCGTCCTCCGGTTGTGCCCTCGGCAGCCGCGGGACCGTCGACGCCTTTGACGCCGCTTCTTGTTCGGACAGCAACTCGTCCAAAGTAATCACGGACACCCATTGTTTGGGTAGTCCGAAAGTCGCTTCCGCCTTAGACGTCTCGGGCGGCTGCTGTGCCTGCTGATGCTGAGTCTGGTCCCCAGCTTTCTCCTCCTCCTGCTGCGGCCGTGGCAGCTCCGCTTCTTGCAGGGCCCCCTGCTCCTGCTCCCTCCGGGCCTCGAGCTCGCGCAGCCCCGCCGGCCAGGGCTGCCGCTCTCCCGTCGAGGGGGGAAGGGTCGAGGCCTCCTCACCCTCGAGGTCCACGACGACGGCCTCCTCTCCTGGCTCGTGGCCCTCGGGGGCTCCCGCCTCGGGTGCGGGGATCGAAGCCTCCGGACCACCAGGAACGGAAGCCCCCGACGTCGGGGCGTCGCCTCCTGGTGCCGGGTCGAGCTCGAGGGCCGCAGGCAGTGACGTCAAGGAGGCGCTCCCTCCCTCATGCGTCCTCCCAGGCACGGAGTCACCACCCGCCGCGGCCCCCGGGACGCTCGACCCTGCAGCAGGAGTGGAACCCGTCAGCCTACCGCGTGCCATAGCACCAAGGGCGGAGGACAACCACTTGGCTTCCCACGGGGCCAAGGGCCTCGACGACGCACCTGTAGCCGGGGCCTCCGTCTTCGAGGCTGCATCTATCTTGAGCTGCTTGGCCGGTGTGAGAGACGCCTCCTCGATCTGGCGTTTGGGCCTGAATGGAAAGCAGAACGGCAAAAGGTTTATTAGAGTGCACAAAGACGACGCAACAAAAAGAAAACGATCCAACGGCACTTACCCGAAGGGTATAGAGGCCTTTCGGGCACCCCTCGAACTGCCCGCAGATTTTGAGACCCCTCTCGAAGCCGAGCTCTTCGCAGGGCTGGGGCTGCTCGGGGCCGTCGATGGGGTCGCCGCGCTTCCCTGCTTCGACGGGGCCTCCTGGGCACGCCTCTGCTCCGCGCGCGCCGACGACCGGGATCGGGTCTCCCGGATCGAAGTGGGGGGCTCCCGCCTTGAGTACGACGCGAGGTGGGTGATCCCCCTCGAGGCGAGGCCTCGGCCCCCCTTTTTCCACGTCGGCGCTCTGAGGCCGACGCCGCCGGCTGAGGGGTGCGCTGCTCCGCCACCTCCTCCTGCACGAAGGGGCGGTCAGCATGGGAGGATTCTGGCAGGATGCGGTCGAGGCATCCCTCCACCCCCTCGACGTCATCACTGTCATTGTCATCATCTTCATCTCCCTCAGACGAGGGAGACTCCTCCTCCGGGAGCCCGTCGCGCCTCTGCTCAGCGCGGCGCTTCGCGAGCCTTTCGCGCTCCCGGAGCTTCTTGGCTTTCTTTTTCTCCTCCTCGTCCTTACTCCGCTTCTCTTGCTGGGCGGTGAAGCGTCTTACCTGACGATCGGGAGCGTCCTCCCTCAGTGGAGGCCTCGATCTCCGGTAGTCGATTCTCCCCTGCGCAAAGACGTTTAGTCACAGGGACATAAGAAAGGGGAGGAGGGGGGAACTCGAAGGGCACGAGCCGGGGCACTCACCAGGTCGAGGCAACCCTCCTCCGGCCGCATGGGGAGACAGTTGACATCTTCCACCTTGAACGAGCCAGACACCATCCCCTTTACCCGCGCGATGACTTCCGAGGCGGACGGCCTCTCGCGGACATCCGGCACCTCCTGAGAAGCTCGGGCGCCGCCGAGGGGAGCATCTCATCCAACCGCAATGGGCGCTCCATCAGAGGGAGCACCCGTCGACTGTGAAAGGCCGAGGCGACCATCCCCGCTGTCAGGCCCGCTTCTTGAAGGGTCCTCATCGCGACGACGAGGGGGTGAAGTCGACGCTGAAGGTCTCCCGCGACACCGAACGGCCAATTGTATGGACGCTCGGCGATGAGCCGCCCGGTGTACGGTGGGAGATAGCCGCCGTTGTTGCGAAGATAGAACCACTGCTCGTCCCACCGGGAGTGGTTAGTCGCCAACCCGGTGGGGATGTACTCGCGTGGCTCCTCCGACCTCCCGGTCTTCAACGCGAAGTTGAGGCATCCCGCTCTGACGATTCGCCTTACTCCGACCGACACCGGGGAGGCGAACCACTCCCCTTTGTAGAGGTGGAGCCATAGCTCCCAGTGTGGCTCCATTCCGAGATAGCCCTCGCAGACGGCCGCGAAGATGGCGGCGTTGGAGATGGCGTTGGGGGAGAAATGGTGGAGCTCGACGCCGTAGTAGTTCGTCAGCCCCCGCATGAACTCGCTTGGGGGAACGCCGAACCCGTGCCGATGGAACTTGAGGAAGCTCACCACATACCCCTCCGGCGGATTTGGCTCTTCGTGGTCCCTGGGCAGCGCAATCCACTCCGGTCGATTCGAATCCGTGATGGGGCGGAGAAGCCCTTCCCTCACCAGTTCGGTCAGCCTCTGCCGCGTCACGGTTGACGGGCGCCAGGGCTCGGCAGGCTGGAGCACTGGGGCCATGGCGGCGGCGGCGGCACAGATCTGCTCGGTGGGCGCGGCGGCGGCGGCAACAGCACGAATCTCCTCGGCAGACGGTCGACCAGGAAGGTTCCCAATCGCGACTTCTCGCTCTAAGTTTTTATCCTCACGCGCGCAGGAAAGCGGGAGCTCGGCAGAATGGCAAAGGTGGGAGCGAACGCCTGTCCCCCTCCGTTTTTATACTCGGGAAGAGCAACGGGCGGCGCCCGGCGGCAGGGAAAAGGTAACTTCCCGCAATTAATGTGTTTACCTGACCGTTCCCCCCTCGCCCCTCGACCGGACGCACGCGTCACACCTCTGACAGAGAGCTGTTGCTCGGGCCCGCCACGATCGCACTGCTAAGCCCTTCTCCTCAAAAGGCGTGCCCAACGGTAAGAAAAAAGGACCGTTACTCGCTAACGGAGTTTTCTACATAAGGTAAAACGCGCCTCGAAGTCTCGAGGGAGCGAAGGCCGGCCCTCGTGTGAGGGCTTAACGACCGCCCTTGAGCACCGCAAAAGAGCGGGCTCC
>CM041637.1:25837895-25938028 GCA_023333625.1 Bothriochloa decipiens | reverse complement strand
ACCCCGCCTCGAAGTCTCGAGGGAGCGAAGGCCGGTCCTCGAGTGAGGGCTTAACGACCGCCCTTGAGCGCCGAAAGAGAATGATTACTCGTCGACAGAGATTTCCACGAGAGGAGAAAACGGGCTCTGACCCTATCTCAAAGTCTCGAGGGAGCGAAGGCCGGTCCTCGAGTGAGGGCTTAACGGCCGCCCTTGAGCACCAAAATCAGGCTCCGGCCCTAAGTCTCGAAGGAGCGAAGGCTGACCCCACGAACAAGGTTTGACAGCCGCCCTCGAGCACCCGAGTCAGGGGTGACCAAGGGGGAGCCAACACGAGGCCCTGCTTGAGAACGAACTCTCGAGACCCCTTTGGACGCATCCAAGGCGAAACGCTACGGACTTTATGGAATCCCCCCGAAGGGAGGCATCGAGCCGCCGAGACCTATCGAATGGAATCGGAATCCGTAGGACCATTGCATTTTGCTTTAATGAGACCGCCTCCGGCCTCCTGCCGACCTCTATCGAATGAGGAACGGGCTCTCGCTTGGATTTTCCCGTTACCAGCTCACTGAGAACTTCGTGGCTCGCCCTATCGGGGGTAGTCCGATGCTTCTCGCCTCACATCCGATCGAAAGGACTCGTGAGAAGAAGGCCGAGGCCAGCAACGCCCCAGTCGCACGAGGCTCGGGGGCTCGCCTGCGTCCGGCGCCCCTCGACGAAAGAGGGTCGAAAAATCCCCCGGGGGCTCCCCTCGGTAAAACGCTACGACTCCAGTTCAGGCCTATATCCGAATCACGTCTCATTCCTAAAATCTGGACCCCCTCCCCGAGTGACATCACTCGCGCAGGGGCTCGGGGGCTACTGTCGATACCCTGGAAACAGGTATCCCAGACCCCTTGCTTAACAAACTAAAACCCCGCAAAATCAGCATCTTGACCCCTCTGATAAACTCCCGCGCTAACGTATTAAGGCCCATAGGCTGAGACGTATCGGACTGGCCCGCGAACGAACAACGACGGCCCCAAAACCGAAGCCTGCTCGAGAGGTTACCGAACGGACCAGTACTGTTCACCCGAGAGGATACCGAACAGACAAGTACTGTATACGCGAGGGTACGATTTGAGCTACCCCTTGAGGATGGAACTTCATCCACCGAACGAGCCTGCCCTCGAGGACGTAACTTCGCCCAGCGAATGAGCCTCCCCTCGAGGACGGAACTTCGCCTGGGCGAATGGGCGGCCCTCGAGGACAGTGCACCCCTCGGCCACCTTCTCCCCCGTACGGATCCGAGCGCATTTAATGCGATCTATCTACCCCCGCCTAACCGCATGGCCACAGTTACGGTAACAGTCACTGACGTGGCGGTCAAATCTACTTTTACCGCCCATGCCCCGGAATCCCGCAAGTCATATTACGCTGTTGCGCCATACCGAGCGCTGTGCCACGACCCGCACCGCCTCGAGACGTATAAACTAACATGTTTTCCGTGTTTTCCGGGATCCGATCTTATCCAGCGAAGCTCGACCACCTCGGCACGACCCCCTTGGCTCCGGCCAGGACCCTCGACCGTCGCCCCTCGGCTTCACCGAGCGAACCCTCGAGCTGAACTTCAACAACTCCCGACGCGACGGCTGCAGGGCCTCCCATACCGACGTACATCACTACAGCGGCACCGACATGATCGGCCTCAACGTCGTACGTCATCAGCGTCATGCGAACTCGAAATACATGTACACCTGTGCCCCTCCTTCGTCTATAAAAGGAGGCGCCAGGGCGTTAGAGAGAGGGACTCGAATGGAGAGGATCTAGTGCATAGAAACGTTAAGACCCTAGATCACAGAGCGCTACCGTGAGCCTGTGCAAGGTCGAGAGCAAGACGTCCGAACGCCCCCAGCTCCACCTTTCACTCCTCACACCAGCTTGTATTTTCCCCTGTACTAGCACTTCGGTGCAAGATAACACGAATCATCCTCCCCCCGCTGGACGTAGGGCCTTCTTTGCCCGAACCAGGATAAATCACTGTGTTCTTCTTGCATCACCCACCGGATTAGGGAGCACGCGAATACGATATTACTCGTTGGTGTTAACCCCTCGAGGGTCAGAACACCGACAACTGGACTCAGGAAGGCTGTATCTTTTTGACAGAAAATGGATTCTGAAAGTAATGCTTTTGCACAGGTTACTACAGACAGGTCAAAAGTTTTTCCCAAGGATATGGGAGCTCCACCAGGAGGAGTGGATGATATGACAAGACTTTCATACTTACATGAACCTGGTGTTCTACAGAATCTTGCTACCCGCTATGAACTGAATGAAATATATGTGAGCTCGTTACCCTTTTTACCTAAAAATCTTTCATCAAATAAATAGCATAAGTTGCTCATGATAACAATTCATTTGCACTCTCAGAATTACACAGGCAGCATTTTGATTGCTGTAAATCCATTTCAAAGATCGCCACATCTTTATGATACCCACATGATGGAACAGTACAAGGGTGCTGACTTTGGGGAATTGAGTCCCATGTCTTTGCTATCGCGATGTTGCTTACAGGTGCATTCTTGTTGTATAAATACTCTATTTATATATCTGGCAACATGCCATTCATGCACTAATTTACATAACTGCATTACTCTGGTGCAACCTATCAATGTGAACCAGGGCAATGATAAATGAAGGGAAAAGCAACTCTATATTGGTGGTGCTGGGAAGACTGAGACAACGAAGATGCTTGAGATATCTAGCGCACTTAGGTGGGTGGTCTGGAGTAGAAGGACGTACAGTGGAACAACAAGTTTTAGAGGCAAGACCATTTAACCTCATTATTTATCTGCTTGATATATGCATCATTTAGATGGAAAACATATGTATTGGTTGATTGACTTATGTTTCTACCATACATAATTTCAGTCCAATCCAGTTTTTGAAGCTTTTGGTAATGCTAAAACTATGTGAAACAACAACTCAAGGTAAGTCTTTGATCGGTTGTTTGACGTTCCATTTGTTTTCAATTTCCGGTAAAGTTGCTTTGGCAAGTTTGTTGATATCCAATTTGACAGGACTGGGCGGATCTCAGGAGCTGCTATCAGAACTTGCTGGAAAGATCACGCGCGTGCCAAATTAATTCCCCAGAAAGAAATTACCATTGCTTTTATTTCCTTTGTGCCGCACCACCTGAGGTACATCTTCAAACTGAATCACTTGTGCTATGCGGTTCTTGATATTTTGGCATGTAACTCAACATGGTTGAAAAAAGTGTATACCTTACTATGGATCTTTCTAATCTGCATGAAACTCAGAGGTATAAGCTATATTGAGGTGGATGGAATCAATGACGCTGAAGAGTATTTAGCAACAAGAAGAGCTATGGACATGGTTGGAATCAATGAGGAAGATCAGGTGTCTGTCTTGCTATTCTGAAGCTACTGAGTGTTAGTTTCAGGATTAATGTCAACCATCATAATTCGTTTATCTTACAGGAAGCTATATTCATGGTTGTAGCTGCTGTACTTTATCTTGGGAATATAAATTTTGCCAAGGGAACAGAAATTGATTCTTCTGTAATCAAAGGATGATAAGTCCAGGTTCCACCTTAATACCGGCAGAACTTTTGAAGTGAGTGCATTTGTCTCCTTGATAGAATGCTTTATTTTCTTATCTGTTTAGCGTGACCACAAAAATGCTAAGCACTAAAATTTCGTGCAGATGTGATTGCCAGAATTTGGAAAAGGCACTGATAACACGAGTTATAGTCACGCCTGAAGAAGTTATCACTAGAACACTTGATCCTGCTTCTGCAGTTGCTAGCAGAGATGCATTAGCTAAAATAATATACTCCTGATTGTTCGATTGGTAATGAACCTTGCTCACCTGTCTAGAAAACCACAGTTAGATTTCAGTGTTCATAGCTTGACATCTGTTATTACTGTGATCTTGTGCACAGGATTGTGGAGCCTGACATCTGTTATTACTGTGATCTTGTGCACAGGATTGTGGAAAAAAAAATTAATGTCTCAATTTGACAGGACCCAAACTCAAAGCAATTAATTGGAGTGCTTGATATCTATGGTTTTGAGAGTTTTACAGTTAACAGGTTAGTGTTTCGTAACTCTTCTGAACTAGATTAAACATCGCATAATAGAATAAACTAAACAGAACTGTTGAATTGAATCATTGAACAGTTTTGAACAGCTATGTCTAGGCCATGTTCTCATATATATAGGGAAGCTTTCTTGGTTTACATGTTGCTCTATAGAGCATATTCCCTAGGATATTACTTGAGGCATGGAAGCTAGCTAAGCATGATAATTAAAGCAAGGAAAAGTACTTTGCATAAAGGAAAACTAAGATAACTTAAGCTACTGATAACTGATAGGCTTAATCAACATGGAACTTCTACTGTGATCCCATAGCTGCTGATTTTTCAATGTTTTTTCATATAGCATTGAAACCTAATACGAGACATCTAATCACAAATAGTATTTCAGTGATTTGAACTATGATATTTCTTACCTGATTTTTTTTTTTTTTTGCAGATTGGAACAACAAAGGTGTTTCTGAGAGCTGGACAAATGGCTGATTTGGATGCCTGTAGAGCTGAAGTATTAGGAAGAGCAGCAAGAATCATACAGAGGCAAAGATGTACGTATATTGCAAGGAAACAGTTTGCTGAGCTTAAAAGATAAGCAATGCAGCTACAATCTTTTGTCAGAGGTACTGTTTCCTCTCTCTATGTTGAAGTGTTAGGCAGAAGCATATACACTGTTGAATGCATCTGGCTTTGGAGGCATTCTTCTGACTTTACACCTGTCAATTTTCCTCTTGAAATCCAGGAACCTTGGCCCGTAAGTTGTATGAGTGCATGAGGAAGTAAGCAGCAGCAGTGAAAATACAAAAGAATATGCGACGCCACAAAGCACGGGAATCTTATTTACAACTGCAAGCAGCTGCAATCACACTGCAGACAGGCTTAAGGGCAATGTCTCCTCGCAAAGAATTCAGTTTCAAAAAGGAAACAAAAACAGCTGTCCACATCCAAGTATGATCTTTTTCAATTAAGCTGCTATTCAAATTTCCAAATTTTTGCAGTACTGTTTCCTTCTGCAATATTTCATTTCATTTAATGATTATTTGATCAACATGCTATCTCAAACACAGGCTCAATGGTGGCGCCACAGAGACTACTCACATTACAAGAATCTGCAAGGAACAGCTCTTGCTTACCAGTGTGCCTGAAGGCAAAGGCTTGCAAGAAGAGAGTTCAGGAAGCTCAAGATGTTATATTGTTAGCTCTTACCATATGCAGTCCTCCAGTTTTCCATACTATGGCACAGACTTCAACACTTTATTTGATGAACCATCTGCAGGCTGCAAGAGAAACCGGGCCCATAATGAGGCAAAGGATAAACTCGAGAAGCGTGTTGAAGAACTAACATGGCGCTTAGGATTGGAGAAGCGGTTAAGGGTAGCGTACCTGCAATTTCTTAATTTCTCTTATCTTGACACTGATTTAAATTTGGTAATTGTGGGCCTATTCTTATGCTCTTAATTTTGCAGACTGATCTTGAGGAAGCAAGAGCCCAGGAAACTGCTAAGCTGCAAGAGACATTGCATGATATATGCAGCTTCAAGTTGAAGAATCAAAGGCCATGGTGGTTAAGGCGAGGGAAGCTGCTAAAAAGGCAATTGAAGAAGCACCTCCAGTAATCAAGGAGACTGCTGTGCTAGTTGAAGACACGGAAAAGATTAACTCACTGATGGCTAAAGTTGAACAACTAAGGGTATGGTGGCAGCTGATATTTCTTAATGAAATTTTTCATTGAGAACTTACAGTAACTTCTACATTCCTTTGGATCACTTGCTGCTTATCATATGAATAAAACACTGTTAATCATCTATGTTTCATAGTCTGTGAAATGTCTAGAATAAGATAATGAAATATGAATAAAATGTTAACCTTCTCTGTTTCACAATTTGTGAAATGTTTAGAATTTGAAAACATATGCTTGTTTCATAGCATTAGTTAAAAAAATGTTGTCACTGCAACGGAAGTATAAAACATAAAGCCATGGTAGGGAAGAACTTGAGTTTAACAATTTGAGGCACTCCGAACTCCAGTACCGCAACTCTCTCGCTTCTCCATAAAAGCCTATAAACCTCCATTTCTCAACTTTATTGTAGGGTCACTGATCACAGTAGGATATTATATAGCCTACTAGCTGTTTACTGGGTGGGCACACTGAACTACTGAACACCAATTGATACTGACCCCACCTGAACGCGCGATAGAGCCGTAAGATTCATGCCATTTCAGTAAAAAGGTGAAAGAAGCAACATCTTTTGTTGCAGCCCTGAAAAAGCTGCCTGGGCTAGGCAACTAGATCTGGCCACATGAAAATTTGGCCGCCTGGGATGTGCTTATTCAAATGTGTTCTTATTTCTTGTCATTTGCCCCATTTTAGTTATCATATCATATCATATACCTTGTCTAGCCAGAAATCCCGGATGGCATACACGCCAACCTGTTTAGCTCTTCCAACTTTGGAGTTTAAGAACTAGAGCTTGTCTTGAGGGCAAAGCAGTTTCCAACTTTGCACCATGACAACAATCTTTAGCAGTGCCATATTCATATTCCTTCTGGACCAAGTTCTGAAAACACATAGCATTTCTTAATTTCCAAACCCCCCAGAGGCTACAGTGCCCCCAGAGGCTACAGTGCCATCTTTATGAAGCTGTAGTCTATCTATGTTATGCTACATCACATGTCATTGAGATCAAACCTTTTTTTAACATGGATCTCTGCTCAAAAACTCTATATATTGATGTGTGTAGCATTTTGCTTTTTTATTTTTGCTTTTCTTTAGAGTATGGAATTGTGTTTTTTTCTGGCCTCCTTTCATTTTGTTTATTTGTGTTATATTTGTTTTTAGGTAAAAGTATGAATTAGTTGGCTTGAGGATTCATAAGGCATAAAATTCTAACTAATACACTTTCTAATTTTGTTTTATTACCTTGCCGGCAGCATGAATTTTCCTCAAGCAACAAGGGTGGGCGTCATGTAAAATTCCACACGTTAAAGATTCAGGACCAACATAGTTGTTACTGGGCAGACCATATTCCATGCAAGGTAGTCATTAGTTCTTCTATGCCTCGGTCTAATCTATTCCGCTTTGAGAATTATTGGGCAGAATAAGATGACTTCATTGAAACAGTCCAGAGCTCCTGGCTTGCATCGCCCAACTTGCACACAGCAACTAGAACCATCTCTTCCAAATTCAAGAGTTTGAGATCAGCTTTGAAACTCTGGAGCAAGAACATCTCTAATCTCAAGCTGCTTATAGCCAACTGTAACATGGTCATTTATTTTCTAGATAATTTGGAAGATAGCAGAGGCTTATTTAATCCAGAGATCAACCTCCGGGCAGCTGTCAGAAGACAATTAAAGTTTTGGCTACATTGCAAAAACCTATATTGGAAGAAGAGGTACACCGTTAATCGTATCAGACTAGGTGATGAGTGTACCAAATTTTTCCATGGGATGGCAACCATTTCCATAGACATAATTCTATCCCCCAATTAATGGATGAGCAAGGAATGCTGATACAAGATCATGAAAGCAAGGCTGGCTTACTTTGGACATCCTTCAGGAACATGTTGGGAATTTCAATAAATCCAGTAATGTGCTTCAATCTTGATAGCTTCATTGCTCCGGTTGGTGGTCTTGATGATATTAGTGCACCTTTCTCCCATGAAGAAATTGATAGAGTGGTTAGATTCATGCCCTCGGACAAGGCTCCAGGGCCCGATGATTTCAATGGCTTATTCCTTAAAAATGCTGGCCTATTATCAAGAACGATTCTACTCTCTTTGTTCTGAATTTTATTCCGGGGCAGCTGATCTAGAGAGCATCAACACATCTTTTATCACCTTGGTGCCCAAGAAACCACAGCCAGAGACAGTTAATGATTTTAGGCCGATCTCACTCTTGAACATTGGCCTCAAAGTATTAACAAAAATTCTTGCAGATAGGCTCCAGGCAGTCATTCTACGCCTAGTACACCGTAACCAATATGGCTTCATTCGTTCGCGTACAATCTAGGACTGCTTGGCTTGGAGTTTTGAGTATATTCACTAATGTCATAACTCAAAGAGGGAAGCAATCATTCTCAAACTGGATTTTGAAAAAGCATTTGACTTAGTGGAGCATTCAACAATCATCCAAATCTTGTCACATATGGGCTTCCCCCCGAGATGGATACTCTGGGTACGTGGCATCCTATCTTCAGCATCATCGACTGTCCTACTAAATAGAGTGTGTGACAGAACCGACCAATTTATTAGAGCACGAGCACGTAATTCGCTATTAGATAGCAAACTTACATAATTGAGACCTAATATACCCGGTAGTCATACCGAAATCTTGAAGGATTTTAAACTTTTCCGGCACGACCAAGATCATAATGAGTTTAGCGTTCACCATTCATAACGTACATAGTTCGCACATAGTTTTACACCATCGGAGTACGAATAAAGTTATTACGAACCAAGTTCAAATTTCAAAATAGCAGAAGCGATTAAGTTCAAATACACACACCAGTTCAAATACTGTGCCAGGTCCTCGGTTAATATCCAACAAAAGCATAAGGTAGAGTAGAGTGACCATGCCCAAGGTCTAGTCATCACCCAACGTGGGATAGAAGCAGTGCTGACAATAGCCATAAAACATCTCACCATCTGCAAAAACATGGGAAATAAAACCCTGAGTACGAGAATATACTCAGCTAGACTTACCCGTCATAAACTAAAAATAAATTGACTCCAAGGAGCATGCAAGGCTATATAAGTTGGATAGCTGACTCATCAGTTGCAGAAAAGTTTGCATTAAAGAAAGATTTGACCATAACTTTCTAGCATTGTATTTTAATTTGATTAACCTTATCATGCTACATTAGCACCTGTACTAAACAAGCATGGGAATAATTATTCAACAGGAAAAGTAACCAATTTCGGTTGAGTATCTTTCAATCTCAACAGCTCAACCATCTCATCTCTTGTTCAAGTTCTTACTACGATGCCACTACTCAAGTCAAGTGTCCACTGTCCAGGAACGATGGCGATTATAATCGATTACTAACCAGCTGGCAGGTATTCCTCACACAAACCACACTCACCCGCTAAGGTGAGCTACAGATCACCGAAAATTCAATTCGAGAAAAGTTGCGGGATCAACAGGTACCATCGTATCCAGGAACCGCCCGGCTGCCTTATTCAGGGCGACCCTGACCTCGGACTTACTCTCCGCGTAACCCGTGGGCCCCCATCTTCACCAATACGATACGTACAGCAGGTCGACTCCCGGCCTAAACAAATCCAGGTTTCGCGGTCGGAACGACTTATCCTTCCAGCTAAATGTGAGGCATAAGTTCAATATGACTTGAGGACGTACAACGGACGGGGTCCTAGCTCGACATAGACAGGATAACCACACCGAACCTCCAGTTCAGTCTCAACACCAATCCCACGCAGTCTTGATTTATTATCTCCACATGGTTATCCAAGATAACAATGTATTCAACCATTCTAAGTCACCACCTATAACTCGTGGATGACAGGAAATCACCCAACTTTTACCGATCTAGTTAAAGTAGGGCTAAGCAAATAATCGCACCTGAACCTAACAGGGTTGAAGTATAAGCAGTGGCAAGGAATATAAGTAATGCAGCAACGGTATAAAACAACGCCTATAACTTAATGCATCAAACAAGTAAAGGACTCAAGTTAGATATTTTGCAAACCACAGGGAGAATGCTCTGGGGCTTGCCTTTTAGGAAAGAGCTTGGCTGGTGGTCGGGACACTCGGGAAGATCAGCTTTGGGATCCTCTTCTGCTGCTATCTACCGCACCAGAGCTTCCTGCTGGCCTTCCTCTTCTGGTGCTCTGGCAACTATCGTTTCGAGCTCTGACGATCCTGTATGATGCATAATGCGTATGAATACCATGTATACATAGAAATGCAATGCTGATGTTGATGGTGAATGAATGCTCAGCTAAGATAAATGATATGATTTTGAAAAAAAAATGTAAGATAAGCACATGTCATCTGCATTCTCTTCTACCGACAAATCTTAAACAAGCCTCGCATTATAATTTACTCGCATGCTATAAGGAATTATAAACAACCATTGTTTTGCATACTACCTTCTACTGAACCAAAACCAATAATAGATCACACACATCATAAGTATCCTAAAAAACATTTTTACACACATAAAATGATAGCTTTAAAGCATTATTACTTATTAAAAGAAATCAGGGTAGAACTGCAACATGACTTTAGACTATTCAGAAAATTCTATAAAAATTACAGAAGCTTAAACATTTCTAATATGGACTACCATACAAATTTTAGGTCAAAATAGGAAGTACTTTATCCTACACAAAAATGCTAAGGCAACACAATTCACTGGGTATAAAATACTTTGTACATAGAAAAATGTCAAACCATAGATCTCAGACTACTCTTAGCTTTAGATTGATATAAAAACATCCTTCAAAAAGTTTTATGCACAAATTCCTTATATATTATTTATTATGAATTATTTATCATCTAATGAAAGTAGGCACCATAACTGGACAGAGCAAACTTTCCACAGGATATAGTCTCACAACATTTTTCACAGATAGAGCATGAAATAAGAAGACCAACAAACTTGGTCTCACATTTTTCTGAGCAACAGAGAATTACTTATGAATTTTTCTAAGATAACAGCAATTAATAGAGATAAATAAATCTATACAGAAAAGTATCACAAATTTCATATTTCATATTTTCATGCATAGATCTTCTCATAAGAAAAATACTTCAAGTTGAACCAACTCATTTAGACTAAAAATGAGGAAGTTATGATTTTTCAAAACTTTTATCAAATTCTGGAAAATCCATTTTCAAAAACTAACTAAACTAAAAATGCTACGCGTACCCGACATGTACCCAGCGACTTGACTTTGCTAAGTGCACACGACGCTGTGCACCCAGACCAAACCTATGCTGACGTCAGTGCTGACGTCATGCTGACGTCACCACGGGACCCACACGTCAGCGGGACACAGCGGGGAACCGGTCGCCGGCCGACGGGATCTCGCCGGCGGCGAGGTCTCCGGCGACACTATGGTCATCACTCGACTCGTCTCAGCAGCGCGGACTCATAGGTGTACAAGATGCAAGTTATTAGCGCGGTTTTGACCGTCGGCCACGCGCGACGGCGGACGGCGGCGAGGCTCGACTGTGAGCTTGCCGGAATCGGTCACGGCGGAACACAAGGGCTTGCCTACCAGCTACAGCAGACCAAGGCGACTCGGATTAGCTAGTCAAAGAGATGAAATACTGGCCAAAACGATGACGGCGAGGTACGCCGACGAGCGGCGGTGCGACCCGCGACGGCGGTCGGCCAAATCCCGACGGACTCGAACCCTAATCGGTCCCATAAGCTACACCAACCTACACTACTCGAGCAGGTGAACACGATGCGCAAGCTAATGGAGGGAGAGAGGGGTTGCTGGCCATGGCAGACCGCGTGGCGGTCGAGGCGGCCATGACCGGCGAAAGGGGAATCAGCCGATTCGACCTATACCTTATGGCTCGAGGGCAGGGAACGCGCGCAGGACTTGTCCCGTGTCAAGGCGAAGCTGCTGGTGAGTTAAGGGCAAAATGTGTCAAGGCTGTGAGGTGCGGTGGCGGTGCGAGCTCGCGGCGGCGAAAATGGTGGGCTCCGTGTCCGCTTGAGCTCGGGAAGAGGAAGGCGAGGTGAGGAGGGGCGTCTGGCGAAAGAGAAGAGAGCGGGGGAAGAGAATGACTCGGTCGTGAAGCCTTGAAGCGGACGCTCGGGCTCGGATAGGCGGAGCGTGGCATCAGGCTTCGACGAGCATGTGGCGCGCATGCGAGCGGAGTGGGGCTGAG
This sequence comes from Bothriochloa decipiens, assembly GCA_023333625.1. Classification (NCBI taxonomy): domain Eukaryota; kingdom Viridiplantae; phylum Streptophyta; class Magnoliopsida; order Poales; family Poaceae; genus Bothriochloa; species Bothriochloa decipiens. Next base: position 25,926,093 of record CM041637.1, on the reverse strand, counting down.
CGGAGGGCGAGTGGGCGAGCGGTGGGGCCAGGCCGAGTACGGGCGTGCGACGCGTGCGAGCGGCGCTCGGATGGGGAGGCCACACAGCGGGCAGCAGCGTCGCCCGGCGTACGGACGCCACACGGATGGCGTCGGCGCGGACAGCGTCGCGAGGAAGAAGAAGAGAGGAGGAAGAAGAGACTGGCAGGTGGGTCCCACTGCGCCAAGATTCGTGCAGAACCTGATTTCCTCCATATTTTCCAAAATAATCTAAATTTTGAAAAACTTTTAAAAGATGAAATGTTCCTTTTGATGAGCAGAACATTTCACTTTTAAACATCAAAGCCTAATTCTGCCTAGAATTTGAATTTCAAAAATGGGGATTTAAAATCCATTTAAAATTAAAAGAAAAACATTTTTATAAACTGTTTTTTGACATTTTTGACCCACTTCCAAGCCTTTTCAAGAAATGACCCCAAAATGAGTTTTGCTCCAAATAATTTTCTCTACAAACTTCATTTAACACTCAACCCCAAACAAGCAACCTATCACACAGCTCTAGTTCAAATCAAGTAAGCACACATTTCAAATTTATCATCATGTAACAATGATGATGCAAATGAGATGGTTATGCTCATGAGATGCAAGATAATGCATGCTTAACACCTTGGGTGTTACAGAGTGCCAGGTAAATATTTTAAATGCAAAAGGGGTGTACATCAAGGGGATCCACTATCGCCTCTGCTGTTTGTTCTAGCGGCTGAACTACTGCAAATTTTGATCAACAAGGCAGCAAACATGAACTTGCTTAAGGCCCCTATCCCCCAACCAACCACAGATTTCCCGATTGTTCAGTACACAGACGATATCCTTCTAATTCTTCAAGCAGATGCACGGCAATTAGCCTTTCTCAAAGCCCTCCTCCATAGCTTTGCAGAGTCAACAGGCCTTAAGGTGAATTATAGGAAATCACAAATGATTCCTATCAACGTAACTCAAGAAAAGATGGTGTAGCTTGCATGCACTTTTGGATGTGAAATTGGCGTTATGCCATTTACATATTTGGGGTTACCCATGGGCACCACTAAACCTAGTGCCTCATAACCATGTGGAGATACAGTGCGTTCTACATCTTTGGCCATACAGTGCCTCATAAGGAGCCATCTTTATACTCTCTTGGTAACTATTGTTATAAGAGAATTCTACCAAAGGTAACCATTTCTCCCATGAACCCTTGGATGATAGAAAACAAGCCCTCAGAAGATCCTCAAGAACTTGATTTACTCTTTCTGTTTGACCTGAAGTTTGAGGATGATAGGCGGTACTATGGTTCAGCTTTATCCCCAAATCCTTCTGCAAGTGTTCCCAAAAATGAGCGGTAAACTGAGATCCTCGATCAGATACAATTGTCTTGGGAATTCCATGCAAATGAATGATCTCCCTGAGATAAATATCAGCATATTAGGGCGGTCGACAATCTGTACGAACTTGAATAAAGTGCGCACTCTTGGTAAGTCGATCAATGATTACCCAAATAGAGTTATGCTCTTTTGGAGTTGTGGGAAGTCCGGTAATGAAATCCATACTGATATCTTCCCACTTCCACTCAGGAATTGGCAACGGTTGAAGCATTTCGGCTGGCTTCAAATGAACAGCCTTTATGCGACAACATATGTCACACCGTGCAACATAAGCGGCAATCTCTTTTCTCATCTTGGTCCACCAATAGCGAGCCTTCAGATCATGAAATATTTTACTACCTCTAGGGCGAATTGATAACATTGATAAGTGAGCTTCATCCATAATTTGATTTTTGAGTTCTCTATTGTCGGTGTTCTGACCCTCGAGGGGTTAACACCAATGAGTAATATTGTATTCGCGTGCTCCCTAATCCGGTGGGTGATGCAAGAAGGACACAATGATTTATCCTAGTTCGGGCAAAGAAAGCCCTACGTCCAGCGGGGGGAGGATGATTCGTGTTATCTTGCACCGAAGTGCTAGTACAGGGGAAATACAAGCAGGTGTGAGGAGTGTGAGGTGGAGTTTTGGTGTTCGGACGCCTTGCTGTCGACCTTGCACAGGCTCACGGTGTCGCTCTATGATCTAAGGTCTTAATGTTTCTATACTCTAGATCCTCTCGATTTTAGTCCGGTCCCTCTCTTTAACGCCCTGGCGCCTCCTTTTATAGATGAAGGAGGGGCACAGGTATACATGTATTTCGAGTTCGCATGACGTTGATGACGTACGACGTTGAGGCCGATCACGTCGGTGCCGCTGTAGTGATGTACGTCGGTATGGGAGGCCCTGCGACCGTCGCGTCGGGGTTGTTGAAGTTCAGCTCGAGGATTCGCTCGGTGAAGTCGAGGGGCGACAGTCGAGGGTCTTGGCCGGAGTCGAGGGGGTCGTGCCGAGGAGGTCGAGCTTCACTGGATAAGACCAAATCCCGGAAAACATGGAAAACATGTTAGTTTATACGTCTCGAGGCGATGCGGGTCGTGGCACAGCGCTCGGTATGACGCAACAGCGTAATATGACTTGCGGGATTCCGGGGTATGGGTGGTAAAAGCAGATTTGACCGCCACGCCTGCAACTATTACCGTAACTGTGGCCATACGGTTAGGCGGGGGTAGATAGATCGCATTAAATGCGCTCGGATCCGTACGGGGGAGTCGGTAAAACAAGGGGTGTACTCTCATCGAGGGCTGCCGTTCGCACGAACGAAGTTCCGTCTTCGAGGGCAGGCTCATTCGGCGGGTGAAGTTACGTCCTCAAGGGTAGGCTCGTTCGCTAGGCAAAGTTTCATCCTCGAGGGGTCGCTCGAATTGTAACCTCGAGAGTACAGTACTAGTCCATTCGGTAGTTTTTTGAGTGTACAGTACTAGTCCGTTCGGTAGCCTCTCAAGCAGGCTTTGGCTTTGGGCCGTCGTCGTCCGTGGGTCGGCCCGAAGTGTCTCAGCCTGCGGGACTTTGTACGTTCATGCGGGAGGTCACAGGAGGGGTCGAGTTATCGTTTTCGCGGGGTTTAATTCGGTAAACCTGGGGTTTTGGGGTACCCATTTCCTCGGTAACGACAGTAGCCCCCGAGCCCCTGCTCGAGTGATGGCATTCGGGTAGGGGGTCAGGAATTTGGAAATGGGACATGATTCGTATTTTCTCGTGGGGGCGCGCGAGCGACCCCCACGGGGGTAGCCCCCGAGGCCTCGTAGGAGTCGAAAGACTCCCGAGGTCTTTGCGCAGGGGAGAATCGACTACCGGAGATCGAGGCCTCCACTGAGGGAGGACGCTCCCAATCATCAGGTAAGACACTTCACCACCCAGCAAGAGAAGCAGAGTAAGGACGAGGAGGAGAAAAAGAAAGCCAAGAAGCTCCGAGAGCGCGAAAGGCTCGCGAAGCGCCGCGCTGAGCAGAGGCGCGATGGGCTCCTGGAGGAGGAGTCTCCCTCTGATGGAGATAAAGATGATGATGATGACAGTGATGACGTCGAGGGGGTGGAGGGGCGCCTCGACCGCATCCTGTCGGATTCCTCCCATGCTGACCGCCCCTTCGTGCAGGAGGAGGTGGCGGAGCAGCGCGTCCCTCAGCCGGCGGCGTCGGCCTCGAAGCGCCAACATGGAAAAAGGGGGGCCGAGGCCTCGCCCCAAGGGGGATCACCCCCCTCGTGTCATACTCGAGGCGGGAGCCCACCCACTTCGATCTGGGAGATCCGGTCCCGGTCGTCGGCGCGGGCGGAGCAGAGGCGTGCCCGGGAGGCCCCGTCGAAGCAGGGAAGCGCGACGACCCTATCGACGGCCCCGAGCAGCCCCAGCCCTGCGAAGAGCTTGGCTTTGGGAGGGGTCTCGAAATCTGCGAGCAGTTCGAGGGGTACCCGAAAGGCCTCTATACCCTTCGGGTAAGTGTCGTTGAATCGTTTTCTTTTCGTTGCGTCTTCTTTGTGCGCTTTAATAAACTTTTTGCCGTTCTGCTTCCCATTCAGGCCCAAGCGCCAGATCGAGGAGGCGTCTCTCGCGCCCACTAAGTGGCTCAAGATGGATGTAGCCGCGAAGATGGAGGCCCCGGCTACAGGTGCGTCGTCGAGGCCCTTGGCCCCGTGGGAAGCCAAGTGGTTGTCCTCAGCCCTTGGTGCTATGGCGCGTGGTAGGCTGACGGGTTCCACTCCTGCTGCAGGGTCGAGCGTCCCGGGGGCCGGGGCCAGGGAGCATGCATGAGGGAGGGAGTGCCTCCTTGACGTCATCGCCTGTGGCCCTTGAGCTCGACCCGGCACCAGGATGTGGTGCTCCGACGTCGGGAGCATCCGCTCATGGCGGGCCGGAGGCCTCGATCCCCGCACCCAAGGCGAGAGCCCTCGAGGGCCACGAGCCGGGAGAGGAGGTCGTTGTCGTGGACCTTGAGGGTGAGGAGACTGCGGCCCTTCCCCCCTCGATGGGAGAGCGGCGGCCCTGGCCGGCGGGGTTGCGCGAGCTCGAGGCCCGGAGGAAGCAGGAGCAGGGGGCCCTGCAAGAAGCGGAGCTGCCACGGCTGCAGCAGGAGGAGGAGGAGGAGCTGTCAGAGCGGCAGGGAGAGGAGGAAACTGGGGGCCCACCCCAGCATCAGTGGGCGCAGCAGACGCCGCCGGGGGACGCGGCGCTGCTGGACCCGCCGGCGCAGCAACCGCCCGAAACGTCGGAGGCGGAAGCGACTTCTGGGCTGCCCAAGCAATGGGTGTCCGTGATTACTTTGGATGAGTTGCTGGCCGCAGGAGAAGCGGCTTCGAAGGCGTCGACGGTCCCGCGGCTGCCGGGGGTGCAACCGGAGGATGCCTTGGTACCGAGCCCGGCGGAAGACGTGCCGACGGTGGTCCCACCTGTGCCACAAGTCGTGGCGTTGGGTGAAGCGACGGCCTCCACACCTCCGCTGCCTCCGACGGCGCCGAAAGCAGCACTGGGTCAGGCGCCGTGACTGTGGGCAGAGCAGCCGGAGGAGACGGCGGCTTCTGGCGTGCTGAGGAGGTCGACGTCCGACCCCGGGCTAAGGAGTGCCCGCGTCGCGTCGGAGTTCTACATCCCGGGGGAGTTGGCCGTGGGCTACGGCGTTCCAGGCGATGTGGTGGAGGAGATCGAGTCCTTGGCGCGAGCCAAGGTCAAGATGGTCCTTTCGTATTGGGGCAAGGAGCGCATCGTGCTCCAGGAACTCGGCGACTCCAGCGCTCCGGGGATCGAGATGAACGACCCAGCGGAGGTCAAGTGCTGGGAGGAGGCCGAGCGGTCCTGGGCGTGGCTGTGGCACTTGCTGAATCTAGGCGTCGAGCTCACCGAAGGCCTTGACTGGAACCTCGTGGTGAGTCGCTGTGTTAGGCCATATGTAGTTTTTTAAGTTCTTTCATATGGGATGCCTTAACCCTTGATTTCCTATCCCCAGGAGGCGCGGAGGCGGTCCTACTCCAAGTCAGACTTCCTCCATGAAACGGACAACAGCCGGGAGGAAGTGCTTTGCCAACTCGAAGCCGGCCGCTCTACGCATGGCAGGGTGGCCGAGATCGAGGAGGAGTTGAAGCGGACAAGGGAGGAGGCCGCCAAGGCCAAAGAGGAGGCCGCCCGGGCGAGGGCGGACTCTGACGCTGCTCGAGGGGAAGCCGCCCGCCTCGAGGAGGAGCTCAAGCATGCCAGGGAGGAGGCTGACGCTGCAAAGGCCGAATCGGAGAAGGCCAGGGTCGAGAGCGTCCGAGCCCAGGAGCGCATCGAGCTGCTCATGGCGGAGGCTCAGAGCTCCGTGGAGTGCATCCGCTCGCTCGAGGCCAGCTTCGCTGAAGTCTCTGCCGCGCGCAACGCCCTCTCCGCCTTGGTCCAGGAGGAGAAGAGCCATGCCGCCGGCCTGGAAACCCAGCTTGGGGCAATGAAGGCCACCCTCCAGGACAAGGAGCAGGCCATCATCCTGGCTGGTGGCGCCCTCGAGACCCTCCGCTTTGAGAAGACGGAGGTGACCCGAGCCTTCAAAGAGGCCCAGCGGAAGCGGGACGACGCTCGGGGGGAACGCGACGCCGTGCTGGGGGATCGCAACGCCCTCGAGACTCGCTGTGCTGGTGAGCTCCTTAAAGGGTTTTTGATCTTTGTTTTTTCCGTATGGTTTATCTAATTCTTGCTTTGTGTTTTAGGCCTCGAGTCCGAGCTGCTTGCAACCCAGACCGCCGCCAGGGCGCTGCAGGAGAGCCTTGCGACGGAGGGGGCGCTTCTTGGTCGGCTCCGGGTTGCCCTCGACGGGCTCTGCGCCTCCTGGGAGGTCAGGCCCGTCGAGGGTGCCGAAGAAGACATCCCGGGTGCCGCGCTCATGGACCGGATCTACTACCTCGACGCCACCCTTCGCGATCGCGTGCGGGAGGCGCTCCATACCGGCGTGAAGCGGGCGCTTGCAGTGGTCTCCTCCGGCTTCGTCTTTGATATGAACGTGGTGGCCCAAGGCTTTGTTCCTGACATCTCGAAGACCGACGCCGAGAATGAGGAGCGCTGCCGAGGGCTCATCAACGACGTCGAGAGGCCGGGGGGAGAGCTGGCGAAGTTATTTGAGGATGAAGTCCTCCCCCCCGCGGATGGAGGGTACCATGTCGAGGGGGCGGCGACGGGGCAAGCCTGTAGGGCAAGACTGGGCAAGGGTGCCCATGTAATGAATTAGTTTTCTGTAACTTATATTCAATTGTGGCTTCAAAAGCCCTTTTTGAACATTAATACATCTATCGTAATGTGATGTGTCATTTTACTTTCGAACCTTTTCTGCTTTCTTCTCACCTAGACTTTGCTTTTTTAACTAAGTTTTTGACGCAAGCTCGTATCCCTCGAGGGGGGAGCGAGTGGAGGTACCGTAGCCCGGAGGCGTAGGAGAGCTCCGGCTTGACATCCCTTGACCCCTAGGGAGTTCAAGGCATTTTCTACTTAGTCGCGAAGCGTGTCGAGGTGTGAGAAAGAAGAAGCGCTCGAGTTTTGCTCGCCTGACTTTTGCTTCCCGACTGAGCGTTCGACGCAAGCTCGTATCCCTCGAGGGGGGAGCGAGTGGAGGTATCATAGCCCGGAGGCGTAGGAGAGCTCTGGCTCGACAGCCCTCGACCCCTAGGGAGTTCGAGGCATTGTCAACTTAGTTGGGAAGCGAAAAGGGAGGCGTGCAAAAAAAAGTCTTTCGTATTTTTAGGAACTTAGGGGGTTCCCCCCCGTTAGCCCCCGAGGGAGGCTCGACTCTGGCGAGACAGGGTCGAGGCTACCTCTTGCATGTACAATAACAAGTTTGAACTTATAATCGAAAGTACTCCTTATATTTGTCATGCGGAAATGTACAAAATATACGAGAATGTACAAGGGCACTGGTGCCCTAAGGGTAGAAACGACGTAGCTGTTCGATGTTCCATGCGTTGGTGAGAATTTCGCCTTTGTCGTTAGCGAGCTTGTATGTCCTAGGCTTTAGCACCTCAGCTACAGCGTATGGGCCTTCCCATGGCGGCGTCAGCTTGTGACGTCCTTTGTTGCTCTGTCGTCGACGTAGGACGAGGTCTCCAACTTAGAAGTCCCTCGAGCGCACGTGCTTGTCGTGGTAGCATCGAAGTTTTTGCTGATACCTCGCGAAGTGAAGTAGCACCATGTCTCGAGCCTCCTTGACCTGGTCGACGGCGTTTGCGAGGGCTTCTTCGTTGGTTTGCTCGTTGTACGCCTTTAGTCGAGGGGAACCATACTCGAGGTCAGTGGGGAGGACGGCCTCGGACCCATAGACCAAGAAGAATGGGGTGAACCCCGTGGCTTGACTAGGTGTTGTCCTTAAGCTCCATAGGACCGATGGCAATTCCGCGGCCCATTTTTTTCGTGCTTGCCGAGGCGTTTGAGGATCCTTGGCTTGAGGCCCTGCAAAATCATGCCATTGACGCGCTCGACCTGGCCGTTAGTTCGAGGATGTGCAACCGCGGACCAATTCACACGGATGTGATGGCGATCGCAGAAATCCAAGAACTTCTTGCCGGTGAACTGCGTGCCATTGTCAGTGATGATGACGTTCGGGACCCCGAAGCGATGGATGATGTCGGTGAAGAACTCGACTGCCCGTTCGGAGCGGATGTTACTGATGGGCCAGGCCTCGATCCACTTGGTAAACTTGTCGATGGCAACGAGCAGGTGCGTGTACCCTTTGGTTGTCCTCTTGAGAGGCCCCACAAGATCAAGCCCCCAAACCACGAATGGCCAAGTGATGGGGATCATTTGCAGGGCGTGAGCTGGGAGGTGCGTCTGCTTGGTGTAAAATTGACACCCTTTGCACGAGCGAACGATGTTCGTGGCGTCGAAAACGGCGGTCGGCCAGTAGAAACCCTATCGAAAGGCATTGCCTACGAGGGTCCTTGGTGCTGCGTGGTGGCCACAGGTTCCCGAGTGTATGTCCTCGAGAAGCCTCCTGCCTTCCTCGATGGTAATGCAGCGCTGAAGAACGCCTGAGGGGCTTCGCCTGTAGAGTTCCTTGCCGTCACCGTAGATGACGTAGGACTTGGCCCGTCGCGCGATCCATCGAGCTTCGGTCTGGTCCTCCGAAAGTTCTCCCCGAATGAGGCAGTTGAGTAAAGGGGCTCGCCAATCCGATGGCGGGTTCGACGGAGGAGATGTCTCCTGGATCTCCATAACCTAGGCCCCGGTCGAGGGGGCCCCGATCGAGGTCATGGGGTGGAGCTTCGAGGGCGTAGCGCAAGCCCCCGAGCCCAAATCGACGGAGGGCTCGAAGAGGTCCCTCGAGAACACGTCCGGAGGGACTGTACCTCGAGTCGATGCGATTTTTGCAAGCTCATTCGCGGCTTCGTTGTATCGTCGAGCGATATGACTAAGCTCGAGACCGTGGAATTTGTCTTCCAACTTGCGCACTTCGTTGCAGTATGCTTCCATCTTGGCGTCGTGGCAGCTCGAGGCCTTCATCACTTGGTCAATGATTAGCTGCGAGTCGCCTCAAACATCAAGGCGTCGGACCCCGAGTTCAAGGGCGATTCGTAATCCGGCGACAAATGCTTCGTACTCCGTGACGTTATTAGAAGCGGCAAAGTGGATGCGAATGACGTAGCGCATGTGGACTCCGAGGGGTGAAATGAAGAGCAAGCCCGCGCCTGCTCCTGTCTTCATGAGCGACCCGTTGAAGTACATCGTCCATAGCTCGGCTTGAATTTGGACTGGTGGCAACTGAGTGTTGGTCCACTCGGCGACGAAATCCGCCAGCACTTGAGACTTGATGGCCTTCCGTGGTGCGTAGGTGATGGTCTCGCCCATTAGCTCGACCGACCACTTGGCAATCCTTCCAGCGGCCTCCCGGTTATGGATGATCTCCCCCAAGGGGAACGAGGATACCACAGTAACCGGGTGGCTGAGGAAGTAGTGTTGGAGCTTGCGACGCGTAAGGACGATGGTGTAGAGCAGCTTCTGCACCTGTGGGTAGCGGATTTTCGTTTTCGAAAGCACTTCGCTGACGAAATAAACCGGCCGCTGGACTGGCAAGGCGCGTCCTTCCTCTTGCCTCTCCACCACTATGGCCGCGCTGACCACCTGGGTGGTTGCGGCGACATAGAGGAGGGGCTCAGGCGGTTCAGTCGACGTTGCTGGTCGAGGAGGGACGAGGATCGGAGTGGATGTTAGCCTGGCTTTGAGTTCGTCGAGGGCCCCCTCGGCCTCCGCGGTCCACGTGAATCGCTCGGATTTTTTCAAGAGACGGTACAGAGGCATGGCCTTCTCCCCTAAACGTGAGATGAAGCGGCTGAGGGCCGCGAGACAGCCCGTGACCCTCTACACGCCCTTGAGATCCTGAATCGGCCCCATTCGTGTGATGGCCGCCACCTTCTCGGGGTTGGCCTCGATCCCACGCTGGGAGATAATGTATCCGAGGAGCATGCCCCGAGGCACTCCGAAGACACATTTCTCGGGGTTGAGTTTTATGTTTATGGCTCGAAGGCACCCGAACGCGATTTTGAGGTCTCGGATGAGGTTGTCCACTCTTTTGGAGTTGACCACAATGTCATCGACGTAGACTTCGACCGTGTCACCTATGTGTTCACCGAAGACATGTAGCATACACCGCTGATACGTTGCCCCGGTGTTTCGGAGGCCGAAGGGCATTGTCACGTAGCAGTACATGCCAAAAGGTGTGATGAAGGAAGTCGCGAGCTGGTCGGACTCTTTCATCTTAATTTGGTGGTAGCTGGAATAGGCATTGAGGAACGAGAGGGTTTCACACCCCGCGGTAGAGTCGACAATTTGATCAATGCGTGGTAAAGGAAACGGAACTTTGGGACATGCTTTGTTTAAACTAGTATAGTCAATACACATCCGCATCTTTCCATTCTTTTTCTTAACTAACACGGGATTAGCTAACCATTCGGGGTGATGAACTTCCTTGATGAATCCAGCTGCCAAAAGCTTGTGTACCTCCTCGTCGATGATCCTGCGCTTCTCCTCTTCGAAGCGGCGCAGGCGTTGCTTCACCGGTCTGGACCCGGCCCAGATTTCCAAGGCGTGCTCAGCGACTTCCCTCGGTATGCCTGGCATATCCGAAGGACTCCACACAAACATATCGGCGTTCGCACGGAGAAAGTCGACGAGCATGACTTCCTATTTGTCCTCGAGGTTGGCGCTGATCGTTAGCACCTTCTCGCATGGGCAGCTCGGGTCGAGGGGGACTTTCTTGGTGTCTTGTGCTGGCTCGAAGTTGCCGGCGTGTCGCTTGGGATCCGGCATTCGTCGGTGAGGTGCTCGAGGGTCGCGGCTATCATGGCATTTTGCTCGATGGCCTCCCCATATTCGACGCATTCGACGTCACAGTCGTAGCGTGCTCGTAGGAGGAGGCGATGGGTCCTGGCATCTTGAGTTTGAGGTAGGTGTAGTTCGGGATCGCCATGAACTGCGCGTAGCCCGGTCGGCCGATGATGGCGTGATATGTTCCGTGAAACCTGACCACCTCAAAGGTGAGGGTCTCTTTCCTGAAGTTAGCAGGGGTGCCAAAACAGACAGGAAGTTTGATACGGCCAACGGGGAAAGCCTTCTTCCCTGGCACGACGCCATGGAACCCCCCGGCACTGGGTCGGAGTTGGTGCCTCCTGACTCCCAGGAGGTTGAGGGTCTCGAGGTAGATGATGTTTAGGCTGCTGCCGCCGTCCATGAGGACCTTCGAGAGGCGGGTGTTGATGATGATCGGGTCGACGACGAGCGGATAGGCCCCAGGGTTGGGGACTCGATCCGGATGGTCATCGCGGTCGAACATGATGGGCGCATCAGACCAGTCGAGGTAGTGAGGCGTCGCGACACGAGCGGAGAAGACATCTCGACGCTCCCGCTTACGCTGTCGGGGCGTGAGCTGGGTCGAGGGACCCCCGTAGATCATGTAGCAATCATAGACTTCAGGGAATTTTCCGTCTTCCCCGTTGTCTCCCTCACCGCCGCCTTGGTCTTTCTTGTCGTCACCTTTCTTCACGCCCACTTGCTCGAAGTGCCTTCGAAGCATGCGGCAGTCCTTAAGCTTGTGCCTTGCCCTGTCCTTGTGATAAGGACAGGGTTCCTCAAGCATTTTGTCAAAGATGGCGCCTTCGGGGGGCGCGGGGGACCTCGAGGTCTTTTGCATTCGGTTGCAGCGACGAGATCATCTTCTGCAGCCTCACGCTTGCCTTGTTGATTTTTCTTCTTTTTGTTATTTCTCTTCGACCCTTTGCTCGAGCCTCCGGCGTTGTCGGCTACCGGCGTTTTTCCCTTGTCTTTCATGTCGCTGAAGAAGGCACCGACGGCCTCTTCGCCAGCCGCATAGTTGGCGACCACATCCATGAGCTCGTCGACGGTGTCGGGGCGGTTACGCCCTAACTCGCGAACTAGGTCCATGCAGGTTGTACCCGCAACAAATGCTAGAACGACATCGAGATCGGAGATGTGGGGCAGCTCAGTGCGGAGCTTGGAGAATCATCGAGCAAAGTCACGGAGAGACTCCCCTGGCTTCTGCTTGCAGTTGCGCAGTTCCCAGGAGTTCCCGGGACGCACGTAGGTACCTTTGAAATTCCCCTCGAAGATACGGACAAGATCGGTCCAGCTGCGAATCTGGTCGGGGGGAAGCTCCTCGAGCCACCTACGCGCGGTGTCGGACAGGAACAGGGGAAGGTGACGTATGATGGCGTGATCGTCACGCGCCCCGCCCGCCTGACAAGCCAACCGGAAGTCGGCTAGCCAGAGCTCGGGATTGGTTTCGCCGATATATTTGACGAGGCTCGTGGGGGGTCAAAACTTGTCGGGCAACTGGGCGCAGCGGATCCTCCTGCTAAAGACCCGGGGGCCCAGTGGCTCCGGGGCCTATTGGTCTTCTTCGCTGTCGTAACGCCCCCACGATGGGCGCTGTACCCTCGATCCTCGGCATCCCCGTGCTTGCGTCTGCGGTTCTCGACAATGTCGAGGCGCGCGTCGCGGGGAGCGCGGTCGTCGTTGATAGGTTCTCGGGCCGGCTTCTTCTTCTGTCGAGGGGCCGCCCCCTGATCGACCGAGCCCTCCCTCTTGGGCCGGGAGGGCTCGACCTGAAGCTCAGAGGCAGCCCCTCGACGCCTCGAGGCTGAGCTCTCGGCTTGTTGGACAGCAGCAACTTGGAGGAGATCCTCGACCTCGCGTTGTATCCGCCGAGTGTGCGAGTTGGACGGCGCGGGCATATTGCGAAGGAGCATAGCTGCCGCAACAACATTCTGGCTTGCTTGGGGATAACGGTGGGCGGGTTGCTCGGGTGCTCCTTCCTCGATGATCTGTCGGTTGACTTCTCGGGCCCTGGCTCGGGCCCTTCCGCCGAGCGGTCGCCGCTCTTGCTCGAGGGTCAGCTCGAGTAAGCGCAAGCGCTCCTGCTCGTCGGTGAGCTTCGCCTGCAACTCCCAAATCTGCGCCAGTTGCGTGTCCTATTCGCCAGGATGGGGGCACGCTTCTCGGGGTGCATCTGGTTGTTGGTCCTCTGCTCTGGGGGGAGCGTCTCTCGCCACGGCGGTAGCCGCCGCGGCCGCTGGATCGACGGTTTCCTGATCGGAGTCGACGCCACCATCGATGTGGAGGCACTCACGGGTAGGATTCCAATGATCAGAGTCAGAGTCAGGGTCGCCGCAGTAGAAGACAGGGAATTGCCCCGCACCTCCTCCTGCAGCCGCCATCGGAGTGTGCCGACGGTGTACCTCCGGGGGCCGGGCGCTCTTGCGGAGGCCAAACCCTCGGAGGCCAGTGTGATAGTCCCCGCGTCCATCATCACGCGGAGAAGGGTGCTTGGGCGGTCCTCCAATGTGCTCGTGTTGGAGTGGGTCGCTGTCGTAATCGTTGTTGTGGGATTGTTGAAGTCGGACGAAGGCCACCGACGACGCTCGAACAGCCCGTGCGGAAGCGAGCTCGATCGAGCGGGGGTTTCGTCGCGCTTCCCCGACGAGCGTACGGTGAAAGTGGAGTCAGGGTTGTGCTGGGATCCTATCGGTTTGCCCTCTGCCTCTAAACTCGGGTCAGATACTCCGTCAACAAGAGGTTTCTCATCTCCGGTTAGGGGCGTGGAGAAAGCGGCGGGGACCCTTCTCGACTCGGGTTGATGGCGATGACGGCGCCGACCGTGCCTCCTTCTGGATGTGGAAGCATGGTCATGAGACTGGCGAGCGGCTCCCCATGAACATGGGGGTGTACCACGACCTCTGTTCGGGTCACTGATCGAGAGCAGGGTCATGTCGTAGCCCTGGCCGAGGGTCATGAACTCCAGACTCCCGAACCAGATCACCGTAGCGTGCGGAAGTGGTGAAATGAAATCGCCCATCCGGAAAAATGGCGGGAAATCGTTAGTGACACGCGGTCCCCCTACCTGGCGTTCCAACTGTCGGTTTTCTGACCCTCGAGGGGTTAACACCAACGAGTAATATTGTATTCGCGTGCTCCCTAATCCGGTGGGTGATGCAAGAAGGACACAATGATTTATCCTGGTTCGGGCAAAGAAAGCCCTACGTCCAGTGAGGGGAGGATGATTCGTGTTATCTTGCACCGAAGTGCTAGTACAGGGGAAAATACAAGCAGGTGTGAGGAGTGTGAGGTGGAGTTTTGGTGTTCGGACGCCTTGCTCTCGACCTTGCACAGGCTCATGGTGTCGCTCTATGATCTAAGGCCTTAATGTTTCTATGCTCTAGATCCTCTCGATTTTAGTCCGGTCCCTCTCTTTAACGCCCTGGCGCCTCCTTTTATAGATGAAGGAGGGGCACAGGTATACATGTATTTCGAGTTTGCATGACGTTGATGACGTACGACATTGAGGCCGATCACGTCGGTGCCGCTGTAGTGATGTATGTCGGTATGGGAGGCCCTGCGACCGTCGCGTCGGGGGTTGTTGAAGTTCAGCTCGAGGATTCGCTTGGTGAAGTCGAGGGGCGACGGTCGAGGGTCTTGGTCGGAGTCGAGGGGGTCGTGCCGAGGAGGTCGAGCTTCGCTGGATAAAACCGAATCCCGAAAAACACAGAAAACATGTTAGTTTATACGTCTTGAGGCGGTGCGGGTCGTGGCACAGCGCTCGGTATGACGCAACAGCGTAATATGACTTGCGGGATTCCGGGGTATGGGCGGTAAAAGCAGGTTTGACCGCCACGCCTGCAACTATTACCGTAACTGTGGCCATGCGGTTAGGCGGGGGTAGATAGATCGCATTAAATGCACTCGGATCCGTACAGGGGAGTTGGTAAAACAAGGGGTGCACTCTCATCGAGGGCTGCCCGTTCGCACGAACGAAGTTCCATCTTCGAGGGTAGGCTCGTTCGACGGGCGAAGTTACGTCCTCGAGGGTAGGCTCGTTCGCTGGGCGAAGTTCCGTCCTCGAGGGGTCGCTCGAATTGTAACCTCGAGAGTACAGTACTAGTCCGTTCGGTAGTTTTTCGAGTGTACAGTACTAGTCCGTTTGGTAGCCTCTCAAGCAGGCTTTGGCTTTGGGCCGTCGTCGTCCGTGGGTCGGCCCGAAGTGTCTCAGCCTGCGGGACTTTGTACGTTCGCGCGGGAGGTCACAGGAGGGGTCGAGTTATCGTTTTCGCGGGGTTTAATTTGGTAAACCTGGGGTTTTGGGGTACCCATTTCCTCGGTAACGACATCTACCCTTTGGTACGACTAGACGATCATCAAACCATAAGATTCCCTTCTCGTCTATTCTAAAATGCTTGATTTGCTGTTTTAGCATCTTTTTCTTGATATGACCTATACCCTTGTCAGTTTTCTGACCCTCGATGATCTTGCTTTCAAGCGAGCAACTAATTTGGATGCTACGCAGCATAACAGGATGCATGAGGCCAAAACCATCCGCTAACAAAGGTTGAATAGCATGGCAATGTGATTTTCGACTTAGCGCATCTGCGACTACGTTTGCCTTGCCTGGATGATATAAGATCTCCATATTGAAGTCCTTGATAAACTCCATCCATCGATGTTGTCTCATGTTCAACTCGAGTTAAGATATACTTCAGACTCTTGTGATCAGTATAGACTTTGCAGAAGTTACCCAACAAGTAATGCCTCCAGATTTTTAGAGCATGCACAACAGCTGCTAGCTCCAAATCATGTGTTGGATAATTCACTTCATGCTTATTTAACTAGCGTGAGGCATAAGTTATGACTCTTCCTTCTTGCATAAGCACACATCCTAAGCCTGTTTTCGATGCATCACAATATACATCAAAAGGTTTCCCTAAATCTGGTTACGCCAGAACAGGAGCAGTGGTCAACAGTTCCCGCAAGGTACGGAAAGCCGTTTCACACTCTTCTGTCCAGACAAACTTCTTCTCTTTCTGTAACAGACTTGTCATAGGTTTGGCAATTTTCAAGAAATCTGGAATGAAACGACGATGATATCCGGCTAGACCAAGAAAACTCTGAACTTCATGCACAGAAGTTGATGCTTCCCAATTCATAACCTCTTATACTTTACTCGGGTCTACTGAGATTCCCTCATCTGATAGAACATGGCCAAGGAATTGAACTTTCTTGAGCCAAAACTCACACTTGCTAAACTTAGCATACGGCTTATGCTCCCTAAGTCTTTCTAAAACAATCCTCAGATGCTCGGCATGATCTTCTTCATTTTTCGAGTACACCAAGATGTCATCAATAAACTCCACCACAAATTTGTCTAACTCAGGCATAAAGACCGAATTCATCAGATACATGAAGTATGCCAGAGCATTTGTTAAGCCAAAGGACATAACAAGATACTCATACAATCCATATCTAGTAGAAAAAGCGGTCTTAGGCACGTCTTCTAGCCTAATCTTGATCTGATGGTAACCGAACCTAAGATCAGTCTTGGAAAACACTTTCGCCTTGGACAACTGGTCAAAAAGAATGTCAATTCGGGGTAACGAATACTTGTTCTTAACGGTCACTGCATTGAGTGGACGATAATCCACGCACATCCGTAGAGATTTGTCCTTCTTTTTCACAAAGATAGCAGGACAACCCCATTCAGACACACTAGGGCGAATAAGACCCTTATCCAACAATTCTTTCAACTAATTTTTGAGCTCTGCCAATTCATTTGGCGGCATCCGATATGGTCTCCTAGAAATTGGGGCGGTGCCAGGCAGTAACTCTATGCGAAACTGAACATCCCTATCTAGTGGAAGACCTGGAAGCTCTTCAGGAAAAACATCCGAAAACTCACACACGACAAGAATTTCGGGAAGAGGAGTCACACGAGTAGAATAGGATACGCTCTCCAGCTTAAACTTTTGGGGTAACGGCACTTGAAAGGTACCCTCCCCAAGAGGATTTCTGATAGATATCATCCTATTACCTGTATCGATCACAGCACCCCAGAATTTCATCCAACTCATCCCCACTATCACATCCACACCTAAGCCAGGTAGAACTATCAAGTTCAATCGAAACCTCCACTTATCTAGATCTAAGGTTGCACCTTGAACTATTTGCTTAGTAGTTATATCAGCCCCAGCTGAACTAACCTTAAATTCAATACTCAATTCAAGTATCTTTTGGTCATGCTTCTATGCAAATGTTTGACTCATGAAAGAATGCGATGATCCAGAATCAAATAAAACAGTGACAGGGATTTGATTCACAGAAAACATACCCACAGTCACTGGTTCTCTAGCAAGAATCTCCTCAATAGAGGTGTTGTGCACACGAGCTTGGTATGGGGCCTGCTGCTTCTTGGGAAAAGGGCAATAACGAGCAAAGTGCCCTGTCTGGTTGTAGTTGTAGCAAGGTTCATTAATAGGTGTCTTGTTAGCATCGGTCGAGCTGCTCTGTCCTGGTTTCCCCTGTGGAGCAGGAACTTTGAATGCTCTATGATGCTTCTGCAAATTCTGAGCTGGATAAGGGTTATGTCTTTTCTACTGCGGGGGCCTGAACCTTGCCCCAGACATAGGTGGACGATACAGCGTATGAAAAGCAGTTGGGGCTCTTGCCTGAGAAGAACCACCTCCATCATGGGCTCTCTTGCAATTCTTGGCGGCAGCATGAACGTTGTTACTGTTTTCTTACATAATACAATCATTCAGAAAGTCATTGAAAGTAACACAGGCAGAAGTGCTCATGGTCTTCATCAACTTGGAACTCAAGCCTCTCTTGAAACTAGCTATCTTGTTCTCATCAGTGTTAACAAACTCAGGAGCATACCGACTCAAGGTATTGAAGGCGTGCAGATACTCCTTTACATTACAAGTTCCCATAGTGAGCGACAGAAACTCAGTCTTCTTCATAGCCATCAAACTGGGAGGAATGAAATTCCCCTGAAAAGCACGTACAAAGCGGTCCCAAGTAATAGGAACTCCCTACAGAAAGGTGGTGCGATGTTGCTTCCACCACGTCCCCGCTTGTCCCTCAAGTTGATGGGCTGCATACTCCGCTTTCAGTTCTTCTGTTAACCTTAGAAGACGAAATTTATCTTCCATGGTGTTGAGCCATTCATCTGCTTCCAGCGGTTCAGGAGCATCTTTAAATACTAGAGGTTTTGTGTCCTGAAAATCCTTGAAGCTGCTATACTGATTTTGCTGAGGACCATGATGAACATCATGGGCCAAACTTTCACGAAGAAGCTACTCCATGTTGCGCTGGCTGCCCAAGAATTGAGCAAACAACTGCTCTGCATTGGTCAGAGGTGGGGGTGGTACACCACGTGTAGTGTTATCGGCACCCTCTTTAGCACCACCACTACCATTACCACCCAAACCACTACGGGTAACCGGCATCTGCATATTTCAGCAATAAGTATTTATTAGATGAATGTTTTCATAATGAGAGGTGAATGTAAAAATCATGCCAAAATTGAATTTATTGAGGGAAATAAATTCGCACAATAAATAGAGGCACAATAATTCCAATTTTCACATCACAACATCACTACTAATATTACTTCGAACCATCGCAAAGCGTTTTACAACATCCACATTTTGCTAGCATACATACACTGGACTTTTAAAGGTGTATGGATATCAAACATAAGTTTCCAATATTACATCAAAGTCTCACTAACGTGCAAGAGGGTTACATGACCACCCCACAGGAATGCAAAAGAACAACTAGAGACTAGCGATCATCAACAAGGCTACTCTCCATTGTTGCTACTCTCACTAGAAGCACCGTCTAAAGCCTTCCTAGCTGTTGCTAAGGCTACTCTCAGCTGACGGATCTCCTCCTGCTTCCTGTGCACCTCCTCGTGAAGACTAGCATTGTTAGCATGAACATCCTCCACTTCCTCTAGCACCTGCTGCTGATAGATGTTAAGATGACAAAACTCGGACTGGGCTTCATCCCTAGCCTGAGCCATCTTCTGGCTCTCCTGAACAACCTTGTCTCAATGCTGAGACACACGGGCTACCTCCTCTCGTGAGCGCTGAAGCTCACGTGTCAACTCACGCTTCTCCTTGCGTGCATCAGCTCGAGCCTCCTTGAACTCCTCACTCAGACGAATTGCCTTAGTCTCCATGTTGACATAGGCCCTCATCACTGCAAACATAGCACTCATGGCAGGCGTGCTGCTACCCTGCGCCTCCTCAGGACCTGCCTCTAGTGGGTTTCCCTCAGCATGTGGCCACCTAGAAAGGCGGTGAGCAAAGGGAAACACTCCAGGAGCCTGGGCAAGCTGGTGTGGGATCTCCTCCATCAGGTGCTCCACCACATCAAAAGCTGCAAACGTGGCACCTGTCTTGGCAGTCCTGCCCACACCAAAACAGCGCCACCCAACCCAGTGGGGGTCACCATCCAAAGGTGGGACAACTACCTCCACACGAGCCTCTCTGTAGTTCACCAAGTCATCCTTGTCCCAGTAGTAGTGAGGCTCCATGCCCACCGTATACCCAGCGTTGGAGAGAATCCTCCAAAGAAGGCTAGGCATGGCGTGCTCCTCAAGAAAAGTGTCCACCTCCCTTGGTGCCGACTCACGAACAGCCAAAGGAACACGGGGCACTCCTCCTCCAGTGGACTTGCGAGCAATCTGCTTGGTTCTTGGCATCTGTCCAAAAGTTGTATATCCCATGAGTTTATAATTTTAAAGAAATGAGACAATTTATTTATAAGGGAAGGAACCATGAATGTATGAATGAGCAATTTTAACCATGATGCATGCACGTTACATACGTCCTCACAAACTAATAATCTAACACGCTATGCGGTGGCATACATCGTTCTCTCATTTATACGTAACTACTTTGTTCTATCGTTCACGCGGTTAGTGTACCTGCAGAAAATTCATTTCAGCCCATATCCCATATGAATGCAATTCGACGTAAAAATTCATGCACCTTCCGAACAAGGTGAAAGCACCGATTACTTACTACCCCAACAAGTCACGCAGAAGACGACACCGCCAGAAGACGGTCCCAACATGGGATACCTTCATATAAACATGTGTGCAACATGTGAATAATCCGGCATCAATAAGCACTCCCCTAGACTGGCATTGCATCCAATCATGCTCTCACAACTCACACTTACCAGGGCGTAGAGGCAATTTGATCCATATATTACCACTCAAGTGAATGACACCCATATGACTCCGTCATTGTATAGGCAACGGCAAAATAGAAAATATGATGCAATTTCCCCAAGTCAGTACTTAATTAAGCCACCTGAATCCTATTGGGCATAAAGGATATGACCACTGGCACACTCTAAATTTTCCAAAACCATAGATTTGAACACCTATGTATAGCTATACATTTTGTAAATACTTTTCGCAAACAAAAACTTTTTTATTTTAAATACTTGTGAATAGTAATGCTAAACCTTGCTCCGATGCCAGCTGTGACAGAACCGACCAATTTATTAGAGCACGAGCACTTAATTCGCCATTAGATAGCAAACTTACATGATTGAGACCTAATAAACCCGGTAGTCATACCAAAATCTTGATGGATTTCAAACTTTTTCGGCACGACCAAGATCGTAATGAGTTTAGCGTTCACCATTCATAACGTACATAGTTCGCACATAGTTTTACACCATCGGAGTACGAATAAAGTTATTATGAAACCAAGTTCAAATTTCAAAATAGCAGAAGCGATTAAGTTCAAATACACACACACCAGTTCAACTACTATGCCAGGTCCTCGGTCAATATCCAACAAAAGCATAAGATAGAGTAGAGTGACCATGCCCAAGGTCTAGTCATCACCCAACGCGGGATAGAAGCAGTGCTGACAATAGCCATAAAACCTCTCACCATCTGCAACAACATGGGAAATAAAACCCTGAGTACGAGAATGTACTCAGCTAGACTTACCCGTCATAAACTAAAAATAAATTGACTCCAAGGAGCATGCAAGGCTATATAAGTTGGATAGCTGACTCATCAGTTGCAGAAAAGCTTGCATTAAAGAAAGATTTGACCATAACCTTCTAGCATTGTATTTTAATTTGATTAACCTTATCATGCTACATTAGCACCTGTACTAAACAAGCATGGGAATAATTATTCAACAGGAAAAGTAACCAATTCCGGTTGAGTATCATTCAATTTCAACACTCAACCATCTCATCTCTTGTTCAAGTTCTTACTACGATGCCGCTGCTCAAGTCAAGTGTTCACTGTCCAGGAACGATGGCGATTATAATCGATTACTAACCAGCTGGCGGGTATTCCTCACACAAACCACACTCACCCGCTAAGGTGAGCTACAGATCACCGAAAATTCAATTCGGGAAAAGTCACGGGATCAACAGGTACCATCGTATCCAGGAACCGCCCGGCTTCCTTATTCAGGGTGACCCTGACCTCGGACTTACTCTCTGCGTAACCTGTGGTCCCCCATCTTCACCAATACGATGTGTACAGCAGGTCGACTCCCGGCCCAAACCAAATCCAGGCTTCGCGGTTGGAACGACTTATCCTTCCAGCTAAATGTGAGGCATAAATTCAATATGACTTGAGGACGTACAACGGACGGGGTCCTAGTTCGACACAGACGGGATAACCACACTGAACCTCCAGTTCAGTCTCAACACCAATCCTGCCCGGTCTCGATTTATTATCTCCACATGGTTATCCAAGATAACAATGTATTCAACCATTCCAAGTCACCACCTATAACTCGTGGATGATAGGAAATCACCCAACTTCTACCGATCTAGTTAAAGCAGGGCTAAGCAAATAATCACACCTGAACCTAACAGGGTTGAAGTATAAGCAATGGCAAGGAATATAAGTAATGCAGCAACGGTATAAAACAACGCCTATAACTTAATGCATCAAACAAGTAAAGGACTCAAGTTAGATATTTTGCAAACCACAGGGAGAATGCTCCGGGGCTTGCCTTTCAGGAAAGAGCTTGCTGGTGGTCGGGACACTCAGGAAGATCAGCTTCGAGATCCTCTTCTGCTGCTATCTCCCGCACCAGAGCTTCCTGCTGGCCTTCCTCTTCTGGTGCTCCGAGAACTATCGTTTTGAGCTCTGACGATCATGGATGATGCATAGTGCGTATGAATACCATGTATATATAGAAATACAATGCTGATGTTGATGGTGAATGAATGCTCAGCTAAGATAAATGATATGATTTTGAAAAAAATATGTAAGATAAGCACATGTCATCTACATTCTCTTCTACCGACAAATCTTAAACAAGCCTCGCATTACAATTTACTTGCATGTTATAAGGAATTATAAACAACCATTGTTTTGCATACTACCCTCTACTGAACCAAAACCAATAACAGATCACACACATCACAAGTATCCTAAAAAGCATTTTTACACACATGAAATGATAGCTTTAAAGCATTATTACTTATTAAAAGAAATCAGGGTAGAACTGCAACATGACTTTAGACTACTCAGAAAATTCTATAAAAATTACAGGAGCTTAAACATTCTAATATGGACTATCATACAAATTTCAGGTCAAAACAGTAAGTACTTTATCCTACACAAAAATGCCAAGGCAGCACAATTCACTAGGCATAAAATACTTTGTACATAGAAAAATATCAAACCACAGATCTCAGACTATTATCTTTAGATTGATATAAAACATCCTCCAAAAAGTTTTATGCACAAATTTCTTATATATTATTTATTATGAATTATTTATCATCTGATGAAATTAGGCACCATAACTAGACAGAGCAAACTTTCCACAAGACATAGCCTCACAACATTTTTCACAGATAGAGCATGACATAAGAAGACTAACAAACTTGGTCTCACATTTTTCTGAGCAACAGAGAATTACTTATGCATTTTCTAAGATAAAAGCAATTAATAGAGATAAATAAATCTATACAGAAAAGTATCACAAATTTCGCATTTCATATTTTCATGCATAGATCCTCTCATAAGAAAAATACTGCAAGTTGAACCAACTCATTTGGACTAAAAATGAGGAAGTTATGATTTTTCAAAGCTTTTATCAAATTCTGGAAAATCCATTTTCGAAAACTAACTGAACTGAAAATGCTACGCGTACCCGACATGTACCCAGCGACTCGACTCTGCTAAGTGCACACGATGCTATGCACCTAGACCGAACCTATGCTGACGTCAGTGCTGACGTCATGCTGACGTCAGTGCTGATGTCATGCTGACGTCACCATAGGACCCACACGTCAGCGGGACACAGCGGGGAACCGGTCGTCGGCCGACGGGATCTCACCGGCGGCGAGGTCTCCGGCGACACTACGGTCATCACTCGACTCGTCTCAGCAGCGCGGACTCATAGGTGTACAAGATGCAAGTTATTAGCGTGGATTTGACCATCGGCCACGCGCGACGGCGGACGGCGGCGAGGCTCGACGGTGAGCTTGCCGGAATCGGTCACGGTGGAACACAAGGGCTTGCCTACCAGCTACAGCAGACCAAGGCGACTTAGATTAGCTAGTCAATGAGATGAAATACTGACCAAAACGACGACGGCGAGGTACGCCGACGAGCGGCGGCACGACCCGCGACGGCGGTCGGCCAAATCCGACGGACTCGAACCCTAATCGGTCCCATAAGCTACACCAACCTACACTACTCGAGCAGGCGAACACAATGCACAAGCTAATGGAGGGAGAGAGGGTTTGCTGGCCATGGCAGACCGCGCGACGGTCGAGGCAGCCATGACCAACGAAAGGGGAATCAGCCGATTCGACCTATACCTTATGGCTCGAGGGCAGGGAACGCGCGCAGGACTTGTCCCGTGTCAAGGCGGAGCTGCTGGCGGGTTAAGGGCAAAATGTGTCAAGGCTGTGAGGTGCGGTGGTGGTGCGAGCTCACGGCGACGAAAATGGCGGGCTCCGCGTCCGCTTGAGCTCGGGAAGAGGAAGGCGAGGTGAGGAGGGGCGTCTGGTGAAAGAGAAGAGAGCGGGGGAAGAGAATGATGCGTCGTGAAGCCTTGAAGCGGACGCTCAGGCTCGGACAGGCGGAGCGCAGCGTCGGGCTTCGATGAGCGTGTGGCGCGCATGCGAGCGGAGCGAGGCCGAGCGGAGGGCGAGTGGGCGAGCGGTGGGGCCAGGCCGAGTGTGGGCATGCGGCGCGTGCGAGCGGCGCTCGGATGGGGATGCCACACAGCGGGTAGCATCGCGAGGAAGAAGAAGAGAGGAGGAAGAAGAGACTGGCAGGTGGGTCCCACTGCGCCAAGATTCGTGCAGAACCTGATTTCCTCCATATTTTCCAAAATAATCTGAATTTTGAAAAACTTTTAAAAGATGAAATGTTCCTTTTGATGAGTAGAACATTTCACTTTTAAACATCAAAGCCTAATTCTGCCTAGAATTTGAATTTCAAAAATGGGGATTTAAAATCCATTTAAAATTAAAAGAAAAACATTTTTATAAACTGTTTTTTGATATTTTTGACCCACTTCCAAGCCTTTTCAAGAAATTACCCCAAAATGAGTTTTGCTCCAAATAATTTTCTCTACAAACTTCATTTAACACTCAACCCCAAACAAGCAACCTATCACACAGCTCTAGTTCAAATCAAGTAAGCACACATTTCAAATTTATCATTTCATGTAACAATGATGATGCAAATGAGACGGTTATGCTCATAAGATGCAAGATAATGCATGCTTAACACCTTGGGTGTTACAGAGTGCTAGGTAAATATTTTAAATGCAAAAGGGGTGTACGTCAAGGGGATCCACTATCGCCTCTGCTGTTTGTTCTAGCGGCTGAACTACTGCAAATTTTGATCAACAAGGAAGCAAACATGAACTTGCTTAAGGCCCCTATCCCCCAACCAACCACAGATTTCCCGATTGTTTAGTACGCAGATGATACCCTTCTAATTCTAAAAGCAGATGCACGGCAATTAGCCTTTCTCAAAGCCCTCCTCCATAGCTTTGCAGAGTCAACAGGCCTTAAGGTGAATTATAGGAAATCACAGATGATTCCTATCAACGTAACTCAAGAAAAGATGGTGCAGCTTGCATGCACTTTTGGATGTGAAATTGGCGTCATGCCATTTACATATTTGGGGTTACCCATGGGCACCACTAAACCTAATGTTGATGACTTTGTGCCAATGATGGACAGGGTGGAACGACGTCTATCTACCTGTTCTACATGGTTATCTCACTCGGGGCGTCTAGAGATGTTGAATTCAGCCATCACGCCAATCACAACATATGCGATGTGTACAGTTAAGCTGCCGAGAGGTATGATTGATAACATTGACAGAGCAAGAAAACAATGTTTGTGGCATGGCAATGACCCAGAAAAGAAAGGTGGAAATTTAGTAGCTTGGGAGATAGTGCAGCAGCCAAAAGACAAGGGTGGCCTTGGTGTACTCAATCTACGGTTGCAAAATGATGCTTTGCTCCTAAAGCAATTAAACAAATTCTACAACAAGGTGGACACACCTTGGGTTCAGCTAGTCTGGAGCAAATATTATGAATCAAAAGTACCACATGCTGCTAGAGAGATGGGCTCCTTCTGGTGGAAGGAAATACTCAGGCTAAATACCATCTACAGAAGCATAGTGACATGCACAGTTGGTGATGGCTCGATGGTATGCTTCTGGGATGACTTATGGATAGATTTTGTGCTCTCTATTAAGTACCCAAGGCTAGTCTCATTTGCAAGAAAAGCGGATGTGTCTGTCCTAGAAGTTATGCAAGCTGAAGATTTAGATGCTCTCTTCATTTTACCACTGTCTGCAGAGGCGTTAGATGAACTGGATAACCTACAAGCGCAGCTTCAAACTATGCCCTATGATGATGAAAATGCAGATACCTGGGTGCCGGTTTGAGGCAACAAATACTCATCAAGGAGATTCTATCGTGAGGCCTTTTCACTGGTGGATGCTCACCCAGTGTTCAGAATAATGTGGAAGTCAAAATGCATGCCACGGATTAAGTTCTTTGTGTGGCTAGTCTTGGTGGATAGACTTAACACAAAGACAATGCTCCAACGCCGTCATATTAATATCCAGGGTGATGCAAATTGTGTTATGTGCAATGCTGGGGTGCATGAGACCATAGAGCACCTCTTCTTCACATGCCCCTTTGCACAAGTTTGTTGGGAGACAATCAATTTCACTTGGGATGAATCTCTGAACTTGCATGATAGATTGATCAAGGGCGGTGAGACGCACTCCTTGCCGTTCTTCGCTGAAGCTACGATGGTTGCTGCTTGGGAGCTATGGAAATTGCGCAATGATAAAGTTTTCCAGAGAAGGGACCCCACTACATCGCTTTGTTGGCTAACTTCAAGAATCAATGTCTTCTTCAATCTCTTAGATTCAAGGATGACCTTAGGTCATCCTTTTGTTTTTGGCCTGATGCTTTCAGTTAATCTGGTTGTAAGTATAACCCTGTGTTTTCTTTTTAATTTAATACAAGGTTTACTGTGGGGATCTCCCCTACAGTTTTTACCTAAAAAACATAGTTGTTACTGCTCTTGTGTACCATAGGACAAGCAGTGGCTAATCTCCAACAACAATAGCAACAAGAACTCCCAACAACCAGCTTGTGGGAGAGGCACCTCCATGTATCAAGCTAAGTATTTCTTTTTTCCTTCATTTGACTTTGCTACTTTTAGTTTCTTTCTTATATTTAAAAAAATACAAAACTAAAAGCAAAATAAATAGGTTATCTCTATAGTAATAATAATAATGAAAATAAATAAAAAGAGTGTATACAAAATTTGCTTCAGTAATTCTTTCTAAGAGCTGCTAGTAAATAAAAAGGGACTATATGGAAACGATGAATAGTTGTTCTATTGTAATTCCTTTCGAGTATCCAGTTTTGAATCTTGAATTCTCTCAAGCTCTAGATAAAACTGTTTTGATATAAAGATTTACTCTGAACTTGAAACTCGTGGGTTGCATATGCTTGATGTAAGTCTAGGTAGTTGATAGATATGATATGAGAAGTTCTGAGTTGTTGTTTATCTTGTTCCTATTACCACTAAAATTTTGGAGATTTAAAAAAATATTTTGCATAATATTTTCCCTCTCCCTGGACGCTCAGCGTGCATTGTTCATGGCATGTTTTGGGTGTTTACGTGGAGAGCAAACAAAAAAACAATGACTTTCCCAACCAGGCTACAATTGCAGTGGAAGGTTCGACTGCCTTGGGACTTTTCTAGAAGGTCCGAAAGCAACAACTTGGTGCATGGTGCCCATGACAAGTCACCACATCATGGAACACACGACGGATCCTGAACGTGTTGCCACTGGGGGGCTGTGGGAAGATGGCTTGGGCCACTCCTAAGCAGCGAGGCGACCATGTTGCTCGTGCTTTCTAACATCAAAGCGATACACGCTCCAGGGAAGACTATAGAAGAAGAGCAAGAAAGGGCTACCTAGTGCAACACAAGTTCCACCAAGTGTGCAGCCTCTTGCCACCCTGGAAGGTGACAACAAGGGACCACAAGAAAAACACACAATGCCAGCGAGGATTCACCTAGTTACACAGAGGTGAATGGCTACCCTCCAAGTTCCTTGGTTTGAGGCAAAGAAAAAAACTAAAAAAAAGGTCGCCAAAAGATGTGGCCGACAAGCTCAATAATCAAGTTCAATGTCAAGCGGAAGGCGAAGGTAGTTGTTCACCGTCCTCGGCAAAAGTGATGGCAATTCCTCAGCCGTTACCCAAAACCAAACACCAACTTAGCCGTACCTATGCCTCCATGTCAGAGAGTGCGACTGGGTTGTGGTTCATGTTGGAGTGTGTGTGTGTGGGCCGCCAGGCCCAGGCCAGCCCATGTAGGGCAAGGCCCATTAGGGTTAGGGTTAGGCACAGTGTGCCCAATATATGTACCAAAGGGGTTCACCCCCAATGAATCCAATTATTCCACTATTACATGGTATCGAGGTAGTTTGTTTCCTTCCTCCCTCCCCAGCCGCCGCCACATACTCCGCCCAGCGCGCCCCCAGGGAGAGCCGCCTCTCCGCCGGGGGCAGCGCCCCTGGTTCGGCGCTGGCCGCTATTGAGCCACCGCCCCTCGTCTTCGTCGAGTCAATAATGCAGCAGCAGAGGACCTACCTCCCTTCATCGTCGGTGCTGTCTCCTCCTCCGCGCGAGCACCCTCGCCGGGTGGATCTGCCACCACCGGACCTCCTCCCGCCGAGCACCGGCCGGATCCGGTGTCGCCCGCCCCTGGCCGGGCGGATCCGCCACCGCCAGGCCTCCTCCCGCACAGCGTAGGCCGGATCCACGGTCGCCGGAAGTTCCGCTCGCGCCGGCGGCGCCGGCCACTCTGGCCACGGTGGCGGTAGTACCGTCCGCGGCGGCGAAAGTATCGGCCGCGCCTGCGCCGGGGACCACCCACGCCGCCACCTCACTTCCCGTCTGCCGCAGCCCCTGTGCTCACCCGGTGCCGCCGCCGCTGCCGCCGACCCCTACCTCCAACCCCCCCTCCGCCCTCCCTCGCTGGCCCTCTTCCTCCTCCGCGTCGTCGGCCTCCGCCGGGCCTGCGAGAGAAGGGGCGCCGCTCGGGGCCCTGCCCCCCGGGTGCATGTGCGGGTAGGAAAGGGATAAGGGTGGGGGTGAGGAAGATTTGCTTGGTGCCCCCGAGATGTACCCGCAGGTCCTATTGCTACTACAGTCTGCTGCTATTTTCTTTTCATATTGCATCGCCCCGCCGTCCATCGTCTACATCGACAACCTCGAGGACAAGGTGGTTGTTGCGCCCTTCCAGCTACAGCGGTGACGCTCGTGGTCTACCTCCACCGCCGGTGCTACCGTCTTTTCCGACAGTGGTGCCATTCACCGCCGGTTGTCATCAAGCAAGCTCTCAGTCCAAGTCTGCGCCCGTCGTCGTCTACCCACGGACAACGTCCCCCTCTCCGCCACCCCTGCTCTAAGCGTGGGACTTCTACGAGAGTGGGCAGGAAAGCCGCCACCCCTCTTCTCCCTCTCCGCCACCCCTGATCTGAGCGCAGACCTCGACTTCTCCGCCACCCCTGCTCTGAGCATGGCCTCCGAGGTATCCGGGTGCGTTGCCATGGCCTGGCTGCCGTCTGTGCCGCATGGCTCGGCTCATCGTCCCGCGACCACGACGACACGGAGCTGCGACTTCGTTCTTGACCACCTTCGGTACCTCGACTCGGCACCTTCTACCTCGGCTACGACCATGACAACCTCGACTTCAACTACTTTGGCAACAAGGGCTATCCTCCACTTCGCTCCAGTCACACCAATCGTGACACAGTTGTGACTGCGGGGGGATGTCATCGCTTCGGCTTTGCTCTCTAGTTCTCCAGTCTTACTGTGTGTTCGCCCCGTTGTGACTGCGGGGGGGATGTTGGAGTATGTGTGTGTGTGGGCCGCCAGGCCCAGGCCAGCCCATGTAGGGCAAGGCCCATTAGGGTTAGGGTTAGGCACAGTGTGCCCATATATATGTACCAAAGGGGTTCACCCCCAATGAATCCAATTATTCCACTATTACAGTTCAACTCAATGCAAGGGAGTTCTCAACAAGAATTCCCTTCACCCCGGTGGAGACACCAAAGTGGAGGTCTACACATTCAAGCACACAATGGGGCGAAATTGCAGGTGCCATGTTGCTATGGTTACGCAACCGCGCCCAATGGTTAATGTCCCCTGGTTGTCCTATCTCAAGCTACTCATATAGCTTATGCCGATGGGATAGCCAACATTTTTTTAAAAAAAAATATTCCAAAAACTTATAAAACTCCAGAACAACGGTGGAACAAAGAACTTGAGACATGGTGCTTGACTTGATCGTTCTATCTTTCAATTGCTCAAGACCTAAACGAAGGCTAAGAAGCCCTATAGTTGAACCTAAACGAAGGCTAAGAAGCCCTATAGTTGAAGGTAATATGTGTAAGTTTGAAAGTCATACCAGTTTATTCTAATCCGAAGGAGAATTTTGATTGAACACGCGTGTACTTTTGAGGAACGAATGCATTGAAGCAACTCCTGATCCGCTGCCCCCTCCCCCTCCATTACGGGGCATTTGCATGGATTATGCAACTTGCTGTAGGTTGATATCTTAATTTAATAGCACTTTCTTCGCTGGCCTGCATTTTTTTAACGTCAATAGAAGTTCAGAATCCTTGCTAAGGTTTCCTGCTCCCTGATTTTGATTTAGGAGAGGGCAGCCTTATCCCAGTTGGAAGCGGACGATACCAAGGGATCGATCCTGTGATGCATTGATTATTTTGAGGTTTGTAGTATCTGCTTCAATGTATATTGCTACTGTTCATTTCAGTTCTAATGACCCTGCCCCTATCTGTTGCCAGCATTGCCATCATGATGGTTCTCGTGGTCATCAAGGTATCAGCAACAAATGCTCATCATGATTAGTTTAACTGATGCTAGTTCTAGCTTTATAATTTAGTTTAACTTTTATTTTGGTATAGGTTCTGCTTTTAGTCGACCCTATGGATGAAGTGGCTATCCAGAATCTGAGGTCCTACAAGGATAATAAATT
Source organism: Bothriochloa decipiens (assembly GCA_023333625.1). Lineage (NCBI taxonomy): Eukaryota > Viridiplantae > Streptophyta > Magnoliopsida > Poales > Poaceae > Bothriochloa > Bothriochloa decipiens. Next base: position 25,895,796 of record CM041637.1, on the reverse strand, counting down.
TGTGGACATTAGCAAGGAAGATTTGGACTTAGGTATGCGCATAAATGTGTCGTGAACCTCTTATTAATTACTAGTAGTACTTACATATAGCTATCTTAATTCTGGCAAGGCTTTTTCTTGTTATTACCATTCAATGATGGAAATTTTGTTCTTATATGCATTACTTGTGTATTTGTTCGTAGGCGTATTATTTCTTTAGAACTGGGACAACAAATCTTTTACCCTGTTGTTGATTGTCGTGATCTCAAAATGTACCAGGTGATAACAATGAGAGAAAGAGATAAAGCAGATGTTCAGCCAAACCTGTGACTGGATAAAAAATCGCTTGGGTGATAAGTTTGCACGTGTTGACATATCTAATCGTCTCAGGTCATCGCCATGTGTTCTTGTTGCAGCGAAGTTTGGTTGGTTGGTCAACCAATATGGAAAGGTCAGTGTCTATTGTTAATTGTGAATCTTTGATGGTTTCTCTGACAGTTACTACATAAGTTTACAATCTTTGCTGTTTGTTACAGGCTGATGAGAGCACAGTCTATGGTTGATACATCCTCTTTGGATTTCATGCGTTCGAGGAATGTTTCTGAAAATAAACCCAGAGCATGAGATAATCAAAGCCTTGAATGTAAAGTTCTCAACTCTTCATTTTTTTCTCTCCAATATGCAGGAGGACTGCATATCATTGAATTAAGAGAAGGAGAGTTAGGCCAAAATAGCTATACACAGCATACGTACACGCACACACGCACTCCTACACCGCTTGCCCATGATCACGGGGCTGCACTTTTACATTTTTACAGTTGTGCCAAAGACATGTATGTTACGACCAGCTAGACCAACTCCCAATTATTGGACAGGGGGCCTAGAAGCGACCACGGCGAAAAGACCTTTCGCACCTGCAAGTATCTAGAGTTCAGATTCCTCCTGTGCCAGTAGGAAGGTTCTGTCCACTCTAGGGGTGATCCACCTACTGTTCTCTTTCACTTTCAAATATTTAGGCTGGTAGAAAAGGACTGCATGCTGGCAAACTATAGTCGTAGGGCTCTATCGGCTGTGATTTTTTGCTGCATTGCTGAAGGCTGCTGCAAGATAGTAAAAGCTAGCTGGCACAATAGCAAAAGAGAAACTTCTGGTGATTAACAGTAGGTGTTTCAGCTACAGCCAGAAGTAGCACTTTGATCAGAGCGAAAGTTCGCAGTGCTAAAAGTTGGTTTATATCTTGATAATTCTACTGTTTATGCATTTTGGTAATTTTGTTATTTTTATATGTTTTCAAGTGACTTTTTGGTGAGTACAGTTTCAACTTTCCGTATCATAGAGATTGTTAAGTATAACTCTGTGGTTCATACTGAACCTTTGCTTTTGATGTCTTTAATTTTGATTTTGAAACATAGACACCGTAGAGCATAACCTGTTCAGCATAGGAAATGTTTACAACTTTTGATCTATCAGATACGATGAGGCAAAAATAAATTATTCACACCTAAAACTACCACATCCCAGCCTTACCAATGAAATTTGGAGTGTTTTTTTAAAAAAGAAATTTGATGGTGTTTAGTTAGCCTCTGCACATTTATGCAGGGATGGTTGCTAGCTATTTTTCCTTCTCCAGACCCCGTAGTGTGGGAGCCTACGACACTGGGTACGCCCTTTTTAGTTTCCTTATTGTGCTTTCTTGTTTTGGGGGGCTAAACTAGATAAGAACGTTATGATCATCAATTATTATGTTTCTGCTACAAATTAGAGTACCACTCCTGTTTTTTGGATTAACTGACAAGTCGGTCACTGCCAGTGTGGATCAAGACGACAAATTCAGTTTTTGGATTGAGTAATTTAGTTGCACTCTAGGTGTTTATTGATGTTGACACAGTGTGTTCTTGATTATTGTACCTGTTAGCTGTGTTAGTTCTTCTAGGAGTTCATAGTTAACACTAGCATCAGCAGTTAGCAATGCACTGTGAGTTATGGAACAAGTATTTTATGCTCTTTCTTTTCAATGAGGTTATATAATATACAGTAGTCATTGTTATTTCTGGAATCCACTATTTGTAGAATATGTTAAATTTGGTCGGTCAAAGAGGTAAGCAGACTACATATTCTGGGATTGATAGAACTTGATTTGGTAGTTTTCCTTTCATGTAGAACTGTAGTCATAAGTTTAACAGTAACCTTAAGTGGTTGCTGTGGATGTGATAACTCAAAGCTTCTGCAAAATGCATGTCTTCATAGTGCCATATATGCTTTCACAGGATTGTCGATTGGCTCACTGGAAATTTCAAGAATGATGAGGGTATTGACTTGCTAAAACATAAACAAGCCCTTCAGCGATTGACAGGAGCAGCTGAGAAGGCAGAGATGGAGTTGTCATCTTTGACCCAAACAAACATAAGGTTCTTCTTTTTTCTCAGCATTAACATCCTTGAAAACTAAAATTATTCCCTTCTGTCCGTAAGTTATCATTTCTGACAACAAAAATGGACAACCAGTACATATGCTCTGTTCAAAATTTCAGGTTCTCCTGACCAGAGTACCAATTAATCAATACATTTATATTTCACAAGTATTTTAATAATAAGATATATTGTAAGAGACTGATGGTAAATGTATTTTCGAAGACTTATCCAATACTAATGTTGGCCCGTGCAATCAAGGACCAGGTGAGCAGCAAGCTCACCACCCCTCTCCCTCTCCCTAGAACCAAGGAAGAACTCACACCCAGACCCTTTCCTGTTTCATCATTGGCTGAAATTGAAACTCTGAATGTGGTGGCAATTGAACTGATTTGCTCCATTGCATAGCAATCCTATATATACAGGTCTTGTACCACTATGAGGTAAGCAAGACATGGCTGAGTACAGCCCTACCATTCCTAGAGTACATGGCTTAGATCAGCCCACTACCATCAGTACTTCTACCTATTGCCATGCTTGAACAGAAGAAAGGACAAGGACAACCTGTGGCTGACCTTGACCAACTACATGAAGGATTTGGGAGGGAGACAGTAGATTATGTCTTATAATTCTCACCATCTTCTGCTTCAGTGACTTCCATTCGATTGGCGCCGTGCCGAGGAAGATGAGCACGCCGGAGGTGTTCCGTCGTCCATCCACATCGCCCGCCATATCTGCGTCGCTGAAATGTGTGAGCCCTGGCTCACCTTCTCCTGTCTTTGGCGGCGCCTCGTTGGAGACTGTCAGTTGCAGCCCGTCATGCATGGGGAAGATGATGGCCTGGTCCAGCGCGCCCTTGACATAGCACAACAGCCACTTCACTGCCACCCAATGGTCTTCCCGTGGATCTTCCATGAAGCGGCTGACATACCCGACCGCGAACGCGATGTCTAGTCGGGTATGTGCGAGCCACTGCAGCCCGCCGATTATGTTGTGATAGCGTGTCGCATCCACCTTGGCCGCCATCGAGTGCTTCGATAGCTTGATCCGTTCCTCCATTGGTGTCGCCATGGGCTTGCAGTCTGCCATCTGCCCCTCTCGAGCAGCTTCAGCGCGTAGGCGCCTGCCCCAGCGTGATGGTCTCCTTCCCCTATGTGATGGCCTCATGCCCCAGTGATGATCAGCTGCTCCCTCCCCCATCGTCGAGTTTACAGAGCGTGCTCCGTGGCACACCGTGTGAACCCGAGTTCTGCCATGGTGGCGTTGAGCTTGGCGTTCCACGCCCTTGGAGCTTGGCGTGGCCTGTAGAGCACCTTACGGAGCTGGAGCACCTTGTGCTCTGCTCCTTTCACCGTGAATCCTGGCACCTGCCTGATGTAGACCTCCTCTGCCAGCTCACCGTTGAGGAAGGCCAACTTGACGTTGAGGTGGTGGACGGTCCAATCCTTGGCCGCTGCAAAGCGCCAGCAGTAGCCGCATGAACTCCATGCGTGCAACCGAGGAGATCAGCTCTTTGAATTCAATCTCCTCGCGCAACATGAATTGCTGGTGACGAGCTGTGCCTTGTGCTTTACCACGGCGCCCCGCTCATCCTTCTTCACTTTGTAGACCCATTTGAGTCTGATCGGCTGGCATCCCACCGTTGGATAGACTAAGTTCTAGGTCTTGTTGGCCTCGATCGACCGCATCTCCACCATCACCCTCCGCCAATTTGCGTTGCGCTCCATGACCGCAAACATGGCTGGCTCCTCTGCACTCTTTAGCAACAGCTCCGGGTCATCGTCGAGTAGCCACTTTGCCAGTCTTGGCGCCTCTATCGACGACCATCTGGTTTCGGCATTCCACCACACCGTTCTGCTACGGTGAGTAGGGCACCGTGAGGTGATGGCCGACCCCCTCCTCTGCGCCATGAATTCGTCACTACGGTCAGTCCGGAGCGCCCGTAGCCTCTTCCCGGACACCACCTCCGCGCACCTTGAAGTGCTCGGCGTCCGCCGCGTCGCTCTTGCTCATTAGAAGCTACAACCAGATGTAGCGGTTGCAGTTGTCCATGAAAAGGTCGTCGTGGGTCGCCAACATGATCGACCGCAAAGGTCCCCATGGACCAGCTCGAGCGGATCCACCGCTTGGTACTTCATCGCCTTGGGGAATGACAGTCTCTGCTTCAAGGCGCGCTTGATCTGCGGCAGCCCTGTCACTGTCTTCCATTGTCGCCCGAGCATGGTGTCTGAATTGGGCATGCCATAGCCACAACTCTTCCGTGCACTGCACCACCAAGCACACTGGCTGCTCCACCTTGAAGTCCAAGAGATAAAGTTGGTTATAGGAGCGTGTTATCCGTAGCACATCATCGCAGATCAACACCTCTGAACTGCGCTCATCCAGCTACCCTAGGCTGACGATGCCTGAGTGTAGCTGCGGGATGTAATGGCACCGAAGAGCTTGGTGCTACGACCACAGATGACCACCCTAGAGCCGTTGCTGAACTTGACACTCTCGGTAGTCGCCTCATCGAGCTCGAAGAAGGTGGCCCTATCTTGCAGCCAACCAAAGCTCACTAGATTCTCAAGGACAAGGCTACACAAGCCGAACCCAAGAGCTTAACTTTACTTAACTACACAAGATAAGTAAAGCAAGATACTCTACTTCTAGCTACACAAGCAAGAAGATGATTAGCAAGCTACACAAGCAAACTAATCACTAGAGCAACAACACAAGCAAGATACATATGAAAGTAAAGACAACGCTTGTGAAATAGATTGCAAACCACCACGAAGTGTGGACACAAGATGGCACGGCGGCAGAATGGGGTTGTGGAAAGGAGGAACCAGACCGTCGTCGCCATGGCGCGCGCGCTGCTGAAGCAGAGGAACCTGCCGACGCGCTACTGGGGTGAGGCTGTGGTGACCGCTGTAGGGCAAGATGTCGTATGAGGCTTGGCACATCAAGACACCGGCGGTGGGCTACCTGCGCACATTCGGTTGCGTGGCCTACATCAAGGACCTGTTGCAGCTGAAGAAGCTGGTTGATCGTAGCCACCCCAGCATCATCATCGGCTACACTAACGGCACCAAGGCGTACCGGGTGCTAGACCTGGCGACCCAGCGCATGCGTGTCTCGCGGGACGTTGTCTTCGACGAGAGCCGTGGCAGGGACTGGATCAAGGAGGGAGGCGAGCTAGCTCCGGTGGACGAGGAATTCATCATTGAGCACCTCTGGGAGGATGGATCGGGGAGGGGGGAGTGAGCACGACGTCGCCTTCGTCCCCTGCTCTGAGCACTGCCTTAGTTTTGGCCATGCCGCTTGCACCGACTCCAGCTCCAAGGGAGCAGGGGAGCCCCCTGCCCAGGCGACTCCGGCCCCAAGCACTATTGAGGCCACACCGGCAGTGGCCACATCTACAACCGTGCCCGCAATCCTGCTGGCCATGCCCTTGGAGGGTGATCAGGACCGGCTGGACGCGTACTACAATGACAAGCCCCTTCTCTATCGCACGATGACGAACATCATCAGCGACAGGACGCCACCAGGTCTAGCGTCATGGCTGTTCGCCCAGCTCCACTTCACGCATGCTGGCGAGTCGATCAACCACGCGGAGGCCAAGGGCGATCCGGCATGGGAAGTAGCCATGAAGCAGGAGCTGGAGGCAGCACGTGGGAGCTAGTGGACCTGCCCGTCGGCCACCGACCCATCTCTCTCAAATGGGTCTACAAGATTAAGAAGGATGAGAAGGGGATGGTGACCAAGCACAAGGTGAGGCTTGTGGTGTGTGGCTTCGTGCAGCAGGAGGGCATCGACTTTGATGATGCCTTCGCGCCGGTGGCGAGGATGGAGTTTGTGTGGATGCTCCTCGCACTGGCGGCGCAAGGAAGGGTGGAAGGTGCATCACATGGATGTGAAGTTCGCCTTCCTCAACGACAACCTCAAGGAGGAGGTGTATGTGCGGCAGCCGCCTGGGTTCACCGTCGCTGGAGAAGAAGGGAAGATGTACCGGCTGCGCAAGGCTCTCTACGGGCTCAGGCAAGTGCCTGGAACACGAAGCTGGACTGCACCCTGAAGGAGATGGGGTTCAAGCAGAGTGAGCATGAGGCAGCAGTGTACCGATGGGGTGATGGTCGCTCTATTCTGCTGATTGGCGTCTACGTCGACGACCTTATCATCACCGGTGCCAACTGGAAGGAGGTAGAGGAGTTCAAGTAGGAGATGAAGAAGAGGTTTGAGATGAGCGACCTCAGCCTACTCAATTTCTCTCGATGCCAACCTCGGCGGCTGAGCTTGAGCTTCTCCTCGACATCGAGGTTCACCAGGATGTCAAGGGCATCACGCTGTGGCAGGCACACTATGCCCAGCGCATCCTCGAGCTCGTGGGAATGGTGGACTGCAATCCGACGGCTACGCCCTTGGAGGAGAAGCTCAAGCTCAGCTGTGAGAGCGAGGCAGAGGAGGTGGATCCCACTCAGTATCGGTGCCTCATCGGTAGCCTGCGGTACTTGGTGCACACTTAGCCGGACCTGGCGTTCGCCATCGGCTACCTCAGCCGCTTCATGGAGCGACCGAAGATCGAGCAACAGCAGGCCATCAAGAACATGCTTCGCTACATGGCTGGGACCCTGGACTACGGTCTTCACTACAAGAGGGCTCCCAGCACGGCATGCTTCATCACCTACTGCGACAGCGACCTCGCCGGCGACATCGACACAAGCAAGAATACCAGTGGGACCATGTTCTTCCTAGGTAACTGCTTGGTCAACTGGCAGTCGATCAAGCAGAAGGTGGTGGCCTTGTCAAGCCGCAAGGTAGAGTACATCACCACTACCTCTGTAGCAACTCAAGCCCTTTGGCTGTCCAGAGCTCTTGGGCAGAAAGGTGGAGGTGGTGGAGCTCAGGGTAGACAACAAGTCTGTTTTGGCACAAGCCAAGAATCCTATCTTCCATGATAGGAGCAAGCACATCAGGACTAAGTTTCATTTCATTAGGGACTGTCTTGAAGATGGGAGCATCAAGACTAGCTACATTCCTACCAATGATCAGCTGGCTGATATCCTCACCAAGTCTCTAGGGAAGACCAAGTTTCACGAGATGTGGGGAAGAATTGGCTTGAAGAAGATCAAGTAGTGTTAGGCTTAAGCCATAGCAGGCAAACTGACCTCTGTTAGGTTGCTCTACCTTTGCCCAATTCCAACAGATATGATCCACTTCATATCATCGCATGACCTTCTTGGTCCATCGATTTTGACCTCACTTGACTTCACCGTTGAGTTGGTCCATCGACACCAAGTCTTGCTCAAGCTTCACCGTCTCATGGTCCATCGCTTCCTTGACTTGCCCTTCACACATCCTACCGGTCCATCGAGCCAAGCCTCATCTTGATCTTCTCCATCTCGGTCACATGACTCAGTGTCGTGTCTCATATTCACTGAGCTCCTTTAACATCACATGTGTGAGCCTTGCCACATCTCCTATGTTGCTCACACATGTACCTGTGGACTAATCCCTATGTATCTCAACATAACATTAGTCCAATCTAAAGTTGTCACTCAATTATCAACGCCAACCAAGGGACCTTTCACCCGTCCGGCCACGTCCTCAGCGAGAGGGTGGCCATGTCCAGCATGGTCTTTATGGAGAGATCCAGTTGGGCATACTTCATCGACACGACACGAAGAAGTTTGGCGCCGACCGACTTTTCGAATGCAGCCATGGCTGGCCAGCGATTGTAGTCGTAGAGAGAAGTCCTCCACCGTGTCGTCGGGGCAACACTTGAGGTCGTTGATATCGCGACGCAGCTACTGTGCCTTGGCCTTCTTCGTGCGCTCTGACTTGACAGGCCTCCTTCGATGTGGCTGAGAGCAGCGCCTCCATGGCACCCACCTCCGCATCCCTGTCTGCTCTATCAGTCTCCACGGCATCCCAGTACTTGCATGTGCGGAGCTTCCACTTCATGAGCACCGCCCACTCACCTTAGTTGGTGCGGGTGAGCTGCGGCCATGCGGTCTCCCGCGGTGTGCTCACCTCCACCCGAGGCTCGGCGACCCCGAGAAGCTCCTTCCCCCCTCCTTGCGGCCAGAGGTCTTGGTCCCCGCTCCGCTACCCTGGATGCCGACTCTATCGTCAGCCATCGTCGACGGTCAAGTGCAGCAATGGTGTACGGCTCTGATACCACTGTTGGCCCCTACAATCAAGGACCAGGTGAGCAGCAAGCTCAACACCCCTCTCCCTCTCACCTTAACCAAGGAAGAAGATGAGCCAGTGCACACACACCCAACCCCTTCCCTATTTCAACCTTGATCAACTTCAAAGCCAAGGCATCTCCTAATGACAACAAAAGTAAATTGTAGAAAGTAAGATACATTAGCAATAGGCTTAAGTTTCAATCCCCCTAAGCTTATTGCAAAGTGATTTGCTTCTAGCCAATCCTCCTTATCATCCCCTGGAACTTGTGCCCAGTGAGGTCAACCTTGATGCTCTCATCCTCTAAGCAATCCTTGATGAAATGGTACTTAATCCAGATGTGCTTGCTTTTGTCATGGAATACTAGGTTCTTAGCTAAGGCTAAAGCAGACTTGTTGTCCACCTTGAGCTCCACCACATCCACCTTCCTGCATAGCAGCTCCTCGAGCAGCCTGGACAGCTAGTCTTCTTCCTTATTTTAGCCTTGATCAACCTCGAAGCCATGGCATCTCCGAATGATAGCAAAAGTAAATTGTAGGAAGTAAGATACATTAGCAATAGGCTTAACTTTCAATCTTCCCCTAATCTTATTGCTAAGTGATCTGCTTGAGGCCAACCCTCCTCCTCATCCCCTGGAACTTGCCTTGCCTAGTGACATGGTAAGGACTGATCAGTAATGGCAATGTGGTTAGCCTTGATGCTCCCATCCTCCTCCCTAATGAAATGGTACTTAATCTAGATGTGCATGCTGTTGTTGTGGAAGACTAGGTTCTTGGCCAAGGCTTAATCACTATGAGTCTACTTAATCTAGTAGACTTGTTGTCCACCTTCAGCTCCGCCACATCCACCTTCCTGCCTAGCAGCTCCCCGAGCAGCATGGACAGCCATACCTCGTAGCCTGACAATGCCACCACCTTCTACTTGATCAACTGCTAGTTGAACGAGCAAATTGCCTATTGAATCAAGAAATTACAAGACTTAGATTACAATATGGTCTATGTTGCCTAGACATCAAGCCGAGATGGGTGGAAAGCCTAGAGGTCAGCTTGACCTAAGGGCCTCTTGATTAAACTGACAAGTAAACTTGCAGAAAGTAAGATACAAGCAAATAGGCTTAATCACTATGAGTCTCCTCCACCTCTTGAAACTTGGCCTTGCCTAGGGATTCGGTGAGTATGTCTGCAAGCTGATGAGTAGTGATGATGTAGTTCCAAACAATCCCTGATGAAGTGGTACTTAGTCTTGATTTGCTTGCTTATGATAGTGATTATTGGCCAGGGCAAGGGCAGACTTGTTGTCCACCTTCGACTCCACCACATCCACCTTCCTGCCTAGGAGCTCCCCGAGCAGCCTAGACAACTGTAGAGCCTATGTAGCAGTAGTGGTAGTTGGAATGTACTCTACCTCGCAGGTTGAAGAGGCCACCACCTTTTGCATGATGGATTGCCAGCTGACCAAGCATTCACACAAGAAGACATGTAGCGTAGGATGTGCTTGACAATATATGATGATCCATCGTGGGTTGTTCCATGAAGCCGCTCAAGTACTTGATGACAAACGACAAGTCCGGTCAGGTATGCACGAGGTACCAAAGGCTGTCGACAAGCCTCGGTAGTGTGTGGGATCCACCTCTTCCACCTTGCTTTTAGGGCTGAGCCAGAGCTTCTCTTCCATTGGTGTGGCGGCCTGATTGCAGCCCAGTAACCCACCATCTCACCCAGCTCGAGAATATGCTCGTCATAGTGCGCTTGACAGAGAGTGATGCCGTTGGCATCCTGGCGCATCTCGACACCCACGTAGAAGCAGCGGAGGCTGAGGTCGCTCATGTCCAATGTCAGTGATGATGAGGTCATCGACATAGATGCCAGCGAGCAGGATAGTGCGCTCGCTGCCCCACTGATACACCATCGCCTCATGCATGCTCTGTTGTGCCTGCCTTAGCCCATAAAGCGCCTTGCACAGGCGGTACACCTTGCGCAGGCGGTAAACCTTGCCTTCTTCTCTGGCGACGGCGAAGTCGGGTGGCTGCCTTGAGGTTTTTGTTGAGGAAGGCTGACTTTACAACCATGTAATGCACCTGCCAACCTTCTGAGTCACCCGCTCGATGAGCACATGGACAGACTCTATCCTCGCCATCAACGCGAATGCATCACCGTAATCGATCCCTTGCTGGCCGAAACCCCAAGCCACCAGCCTCGCCTTGTACTTGGTGACCGTGTCCTTCTCTTCCTTCAACTTGAAGAACCCATTTCAAGGAGATTGGGCAGCGGCTGGCTATCAAATCAACGAGCTTGAGCTCCTACTGCAGTGTCATGAGCCAAGCCAGATCACCCTGTGCCTCGGCATAGGTCGGCTTGCCAATGTGCGTCAAGTGTAGTTGGGTCAGTGGCTCAACATCGAAGAACGCATCGAGTAGGTCTTCATCATCCTCTAGAAGCTGGCAATGGAGAAGTCTAGGGCAAAGGGCAGAGGAGTCAATCCAGCTACTGCCATGAGGCTCCCAGGCTCTACTAAAGCTGGTGATGGCAAGTACACTGCTGCTGAGTTGAAATCTCGAACGCCGTTGAGGATGCATTTCGTGCTCACCCAGCATACCTGGCCCACTCGAAGTCAACAATGACCTCTACGACCGATATGTCATGCTCTACACCCTTGTTCCAGTCCCAACCGCTTTTCTCATTGTAAGATGATGTCATGCAATGTTAACACGCGCTGTCTCGGCGTTGTAGACGCCGTAGGCCTTGGCACCATCTGCGTACCCAATGAAAACACTGGGCTAACTGAGATCATCTAACTTACGCACCTGATTTGTATGGTTCCTCTTTTTGACCACCTTGTTCTACTGCGGCAAGTGGAGGGCAGAGTAGTGATGTGTGATGTCGTTGTTGGCGCAGTAGTCGGTGAACTCCATGGTAGTGAATTCTCAGTCGTTGTCGGTGCGAAGCACATGGACCTTCCGACCACTAGCCTTCTCTGTCATTTGCTTGAAGGTGTCTGATGGTGTCGCTAGCAGGGCTAACCACATGTACAGTGTGGTGTCGTCCACCGCAACAGGGAGAAGCGTTTACCATTGGGCGTCGCTGGTGACACTGGTTCGTAGAGATCGCTATGCACCAGCTTGAGCCGCTCCTATTGGGAAGGACACCCACCCAGGTGTTATAGCCCAACGTGGGTGATCACAGGTAGCTCACGCCCCATCTTGTCCTTGCCAAGGCGGCGAAGCCCGTCAAAGTGGAGGTGATCTAGCGCTCATGCTAGGGCCACGTGTCTTCATATGCGGTGAGGCAGAGCGGCGTAGGTGGAGCATGTAGAGTCGGTGTGCGCCACGCCATACTTTGATGAGAAGCTAGCCGCGCTGATCCCAAATCCTCAGGATGCTCTCGTCCAACTGCCCAAGACTCATGATTGAGTTGCGCAGTGTCGGGATGTAGTAGATATCGTGCAGCACCCTATACTCCTTGGTCTTGGCCTCGAAGATGATGGAGCCACCGTCGTTTACCGTTACCTCACCATCCCTCGGATGTTGTAGTTGATGTCGGTGAAGAACTCATCTTACAGTCATATGGTAGTCTCAATGCTGTCGAGGTACCAGTCGTCAATCTTTTCCCCATCGACGGCGATGTTGAGGCAATGGAGCCATGCACCAGAAATGTAACATTTTCCTATGCTTCAGCGACGTGCGCTGTGCTACCATGGTCATGGTCCTGATCGTGTCGCGGACGAGGGCAGTCCCGTGCCCAGTGTCATCTTGTTCGCCTGACCTCTGCCACCACAATCTGCGACGCCACTGCCATTGCTTTCTCCCTTGTGCTTGTTCTTCTTGTCGCCGCAGGAACACTGGTGATGGTCTTGGCGATCCTTGTATAGCCTGGCCCATTCCTCCTTGAAGGCCCGCCACTTCTCGACGAGTCGATGGTGTACAGGAGCTTGTCGGCGACCACCTCGGACGCCTGCGCGCTCTCGTGATCTTGCACCATCTTGAGACAACCGGTGATGTCCTCAATCAAGAGTTGCTCAAAGTGGAGCAGAATCTCAATGGAGAGGACAAGCTGCTCATACTTCTTTGGCATGCACCGGATAATCTTCTCCATGACATGCTATTCATTGAGGTCGGTGTCGTTGTTGCACGCCATTTGCTCCATCAAGTTGGTGAGGCGCAACACAAAGTTCTCGACTTGCTCTCTGAGCTGACAGTCGAGGCCTTTCCACTCTCCTTAGAGGCGTTGCAGCGTGGCATAACGAAAGTGATCACCGTCAACGCGCTTGGCCACGATCGCTTCCCAAGCGAGCTTGGCGGTGCTATGGTTGGCGACTAGGTTACACGGATACGGATACATGTATCAGTATCGGATATGGATACACCAATTTCCCAAAAAACCCATACGTGGATACGTTTCATATTAAAAATAAAATAGAAATAAAATTAATGCAAATCTAATTTTAAAACTAATAACAGCAGCTCCGAAGGTCTCAATTAAAGTAGTCTCAAATTTAGGAAAATAATAGAAGGCATTCATGCGCAATCCATGCTGCAGCAACTTGCTATTCCTCATTTCTCTTCACAATTCACACTATGGATAAAGCTATAGCCTATAGGTGCTCCAGTTTCTTTCACAACAAGAAGATGAGGCTAGTTGGCTAAGCACATGAAGACACTGCGGGAGTGCGGCGTCGGGAACAGAGGATATGCTATGTGACTTTGTCTGTTGTTAATGGGATGGGTCATGTCCACAACCCTAGGTTGGCGATGGCGACACCCATAGGCGTAGAGAGGCTCCATGGCCCGATGATCTTCATCATAGTAGACACCACCGACGAAGACCGTATCCCAGGCGTTTTGTGCCTAGAGATTCACCTTCATCAGCAGGCTCCACTTGTGGTAGTTTGCTCTAGTGAGCATCGGCCACCCGCTGCCAGTGTCGCGGTAGACCTGCAAAGCCAGGGAGCGCCCGTAATGGCTGTGATGCCTATCTGGAGATGGTGACGCGAGATGATGGCAATCCGGGCTGCGCGATCCTCTAGTTGACTTTATGTCTTGCTCTATCTCCACGCACAGAGCTTGGGCCGCAGCTACCATGGCCTGGGCCACGATCGCCACCTACGAAGCCACTGCCTCTAGGATAGCAAGGTGCGCCTCGTGGTCATCCGGACCAACAACGATGCCATCTGTGGCACCCAACCCTTTCTCGGTCTGCTATGGTGGCGGCGGTGGCTTAGGAGCATAAATCCTAGGCTCTTAATATAAATTGTTGCCATGACATGAACAAAGATGGGTGGAAGCCCAGAGGTCAATTTGGCCTAAGGGCCGCTTGATTGAATTGAAAATGCAAAAGCTTAATGTTTAACTTGTGTCTGCTCTATAGAGCAGGACCTCTTACATACTCCTTAGCATGTTTCTTGCATAAAACAGATGCTTTGACTCTACTTGGTTGCCAAGGTGTTATGATCAACTTGGAAGCCAAGAAATCCCTATGATACAAGAAACTAGGCTTAACTGCTATCAATCTTCCCCTAAGCCTAGTGTCGAGTGACTGCTTCATGCCAATCCTCCTCATCTCCTGAGACTTGGCCTTGCCTAGGGACTTGGTGAGTATGTGTGCAAGCTCATCAGTAGTGGCGATGTGGCTGGTCCTGACACTCCTCATGAAGTGATACTTCATAATTCATCCTTATGTGCTATGTTTTGTCGTGGAAGACCGGGTTCTTGGCCAGGGCAAGGGCAGGCTTGCTATCCACCTTCAGCTCCACCACATCCACCTTTCTGCTGGGTTCCCCAAGTAGTCTGGACAGCCACAGGGCTTGAGTTCTAGAAGTGGCCATGGCTCACAGCTCGACGACGCCACCACCTTATGCTTGAACAATTGCCAACTGACCAAGTAGTCGCCCAGGATGAACATGGTTCCTTTGGTGCTCCTTCTCGTGTCAATGTCATTATAGCCAATGAAGCTCGCCGTCCCGGGTCCCCTATTGTAGTACAGACCATAGTCCAGGTCCTGGTGATGCAGCAAAGGACATGCCTCACCTCTTGTAGGTGCTCCATCGTTGGTTATTCCATGGACCGGACCCAACCACGAACACCATGACCAGCTGGGTGTGGACAGGTACCAGAGGCCGACAACCTACCGCCGGTAGTGAGTAGAGTCCATCTCCTCCGTCTTTCTCTCACCACTAAGACATGGCTTCTCTTCCAATAGTGTGTGAGCGGGGTTGCAGCCGATCATCTCGCCGAGCTCGATAATCTGCTTGATGTAGTGGGCTTGGGGAAGGGTGATGTCATCGGCATATTGGTGCACCTCAACGCCAAGGTAGAAGCAGAGGAGGCCGAGGTCACTCATGTGAAGCGTTCCTTCATCGCTGCATTGAACCTCTCCACCTCCCTGGTCGACATGAGTGATGATGAGGTGGTCGACGTAGACGCCGACCAATAGGACAGTGCACCCGCTGAACCACCACCTCGTGCACATACTACTAGAAGCCCATTTTCTTAAGGGTGGCGTCTAGCTCCACATCTTATGTGTGCGGGTGCCTGTCTCAATCCCTAGAGTGCCTTGTGCAAATGGCACACCTTGCCCTCCTCGATGGCGAGGCCGGGTGGCTACTGCACGTAGACCTCCTTGAGGTCACCGTTGAGGAATTTGGACTTCATGTCCAAGTGATGCACCCACCATCCTTCGTAGGCCGCTAGCGTGAACACATCCTCATAGTCGATGCCCTCCTGCTAGACGAAGCCCCATGCCACCTGGCTTGACTTGTGCTTGATAACCACTCCCTTCTCGTCCTTCATCTTGAAGACCCACTTCAAGGAGATTGGACATTGGTCTGGCAAGTCGACGAGCTCCCACGCTTGTTCCTCTTCATGGACTTGAGCTCCTGGTCCATCACTGTGAGCCATGTTGGATCGCCCTGCGATCGACATAGGTGGTTGACTCACCTGCGTGAGTCAAGTGTAGCTGGGCGAACAACTACGGTGCCAGCCCTGGCGAAGACCAGCCCTAGCAAAGATAGTTCGTGAAACAGACGCAGTTGATGACGTGAAGATGTGCCACCTCTGACGTTCTTTCGTGCCACGCCTTGTATGGGGTCTTGCCTGCGAGCTCGCATGCCTCTATGCTTAGCAATGCTTGATCCATGGCCACCATGATCTGGTTCCTATGCTCCACCACCCCGTTCTACTGTGGCAAGTAGGGGACGGAGGTCATGGTCAACGTCTGGTGTGCAAACTCCACAGCGGTGAACTCTAAGCCATTGTCGATGCGGAGCACACACAACTCTATAGTAGTCTAAAGGTGCTTGACGACATCGGTAAGAACGGACTTGGTCGTGAGCCTCTACCACCAATGCGCATTCTTGCTCCAGTCTGAGTCGTGCGTCTCGTTGAAGATGACGTTGCGCGACACAAAGCCTCTATCGAGGCGTGGCAATCAACGATGAATAGTTTGTCAAAATCTGACATCTAGGTGACTGGCCTTGAGGAGAATGCATTAAGCCCAGCTCCAGTTATCATTATGATTAACATCAAGTTATCCTAAGTTTACTTTGCAGCTATGTACTTATGTTGAGTAAGCCTGTCAGTTAAGCTATCAGTAGATTAGTTCATTTTCTAATGCAATCACTAGTTTACTGTAATATCCTTGAGCTGATCATGACAAAGCTTGGAGTTTGCTTGGCTGCTAAGGAGTTTCTCTACTTTATGGTTTATGCAATTATACTGTAGGAATATGCTATCTAAGCATCTTGTATCTCAAGCAAACATTTATGTCTTGCTATATAGAAAGTGAACCCCAAGGGTCGTGGTGCCTTTGGCATACCCAAATCCCGTGTCTTTTACCAACAATTGGCACCGGAGCTAGGTTCTAGAGAGCCCAAAGTTATCCCTTTCCTTACCTACCCTTGTTCTTGCTCCTGCCATGGCCACTTCGGCCAAGCGCGCCGCCGCCAAGCCCGTCACGAACGGTGCTAAGGATGCTGATGAGGTGTAGGGCGACCACGACAGCAAAGCCGCTCGCTTGAAGGCAGCAGAGGAGGTTTTCCCCCATCGTGCACATAGAGTCAGTGCGACTCCTGCTCACCCTCGCTGCTGCCAAGGAGTGGCAGGTTCACCACCTCGACGTCAAGTCAGCGTTCCTCAACGGGGACTGGCTAAGACAGTCTACATCAAACAGGTGCCAGGATTCGTCATCAAGGGCGTGGAGAAGAAGGTGCTGCAGTTGTGCAAGGCCCTCTACGGCCCACGCCAAGCACCGCGGGCACAGAACGCCAAGCTCGATGCCACCATGGCTGAGCTCGGGTTTGGAAGGTGCGCCACGGAGCACGCACTGTACACCCACCGACGGGGGAAGAAGCATCTCATCGTCGGGGTGTACGTGGGTGAACTCATCGTCACTGGTGCGCGGGCTCAGAACATCGTCAAGTTCAAGGAGGAGATGGCCACGCGGTTCCGGATGAGTGATTTGGGCACTCTATCCTACTACCTCAGCATCGAGGTGAGGCAGGGGGATGCCATCAAGCTTGGGCAGCACGCCTACGCACAGAAACTGCTCAAGCGGGCGGGTATGGCGGGTTGCAAGGCGGTCGCCACGCCGATGGAGGAGCACATCAAGCTCTAAAGGTAGAGCACCACAGCGAAGGTGGATGCTATGCTCTACTGGAGCATCGTCGGTGAGTTGCGCTGGCTGACTCACACGCGGCCAGACACCGCGTTTGCGATGGGCTATGTGAGCTGGTTCATGGAGGATCCACGAGAGGACCATAGGACAATGGTCAAGCGCGTGTTGCGCTACATCCAGGGCATGACGGAGTGGGAAATAATCTTCCCCAAGCGCAGCGGGCTTCAGTTAAAGGTGCTCAGTGAAGCGCCGCCTGAGGCCAAGGAGGGTGCACCGGGGCTCATGGCGTTCAGTGACGCGGACATGGAGGGTGATGTGGACGGGCGGTGGAGCACCTTCGGCTTGCTCGTCTTCCTCGGCGGAGCACCGATCGCCTGACAGTCGCTGAAGCAGAAGATGGTGGCCTTATCTACGTGTGAGGCGGAGTACGTGGCTACGGCTACTGCGGCATGCCAGGTGGTCTAGCAACGTCGGATGCTAACAGAGCTCACCGAAGTTCACTCTCAGCCCCCGGCGCTCAAGGTGGACAACCAGTCAGCAATCGCGCTGGTGAAGAACCCCATCCTCCACGACAGAAGCAAGCACATCAATGTGAATTTTCACTTCCTTCATGATTGCGTCAATGGAGGGCAGTTGGTCATCGAGTTCGTCAATACTGGTCGGCAGCTTGCTGACATCCTCACCAAGTCACTCGGGCGACTTTGGTTCTAGGAGCTGAGGAAGATGATTGGCATGGTGGAAGTCAAGTGAGAACAGCAGTATTAGAGGAAGATCGTTAGACATAATCTGTTGTTTCTCTCTCTCTTTCCTTTACCTGATGCAGTCAAGGCGTAGGAATGGGTCAGCCGGTGTTGTCCATCCCTTGCACTACAGCAGCATGGCCTTAGGCCATCTCTAGTGCTGTAGCAGCATGGTAGCAGTAGGTAGAGGTACACTAGCCCATGTCCTGGCTAGTATAGTACTAGGAGTAGGAAGGCTGAGGTCAGCCATGCCCTCTGTACCCTGTAGTAGGTACATGACTTGTATAAATATGTATGCAATACAATGGAACAAGGTAGCTCTTGGCACCAGTCTTCAGTTCACAGAGTGTGTGTTGTGTGTGTGTGCAGGAAGAGAGATCGGCCCATCTTCTTCCTAGGTTCAGGGAGGACATCGAACGGGGGTCAAGCAGGTGCTGCTTGCCTCGACAACGCTAGGATCTATCATCAACATAGCCTACTCTGCCGCCGGCATAGCGCTTTTTCGTGGAGCTGCATCTCACGCACTCCGGCTTGCCGTCCACCTATGCTGAGGCTAAGGATGATCCTGCCTAGCATGCTGCAATGGAGGAGAAGCTGCGTTCCATCGAGCGGAACGGCACCTGGGAGCTGGTGCCTCCCCGTGCCGGCCACCGCCCAATAACTCTGAAATGGGTGTTCAAGCTGAAGAAGAACGAGCGCGGGGACGTTATCAAGCACAAGGCTCATCTGGTCACCCGCGGCTTCATCCAGCAGGAGGGGTGGATTACAAAGATGCATTCACGTCGGTTGCCCGCACGGAGTCTATGCGCGTGCTGCTGGCGCTGGCTGCCCAGGAGGGGTGGCCGGTCCACCATATGGATGTCAAGTCCGCTTTCCTAAATGGGGACCTACAAGAGGAAGTTTATGTCTGCCAGCCGCCTGGCTACGCCATCGCTAAGGAAGAACAGAAGGTGTACCGCCTCCGCAAGGCACTCTATGGTCTGTGGTAGGCACCCTATGGTCTGTGGTAGGCACCCCAGGTGTGGAACGCTAAGCTGGATGCTACTCTGAAGCAGATGGGCTCCGAGCAGAACAGCCATGACGCAGTAATGTACAGGCGGGGCACCATCAACAAGCTTCTGGTAATTAGGGTCTATGTGGATGATCTGATCATCACAAGTGCCAGCAAGCAGGAGATCGACCTGTTCAAGGCTAGGATGAGTATCAATCTTCAAGATGAGTGACCTTGGCCTGCTAAGGTTTTATCTAGGCATTGAAGTTCAGCAGAGCAGTCATGGCATCACACTTCAACAGAGTCACTACGCCAAGAGGATCTTGGAGCTGGGGGCATGTTTGATTGCAATCCAGCTGCCACTCCAATGGAGGAGCGTCTCAAGTTGAGCGAGAACAGCACAGTAAAGGAGGTGGATGCAACACAGTATAGGAGGCTTGTAGGAAGCTTGAGGTACCTGGTGCATACTAGGCCTAATCTGGCCTTTGTTGTGGGTTTTGTCAGTAGGTTTTTGGAGAGACCAACAGTTGAGCATCTTCAGGCAGTGAAGAGAGTCCTTAGGTACCTGGCTGGCACTCTGGCCTTCACTACACCAGGGCCAACGCTAGGCAAGATTCGATGGTTATAGTGATTCAGACCTTGGTGGTGACATGGATTCCAGCAAGAGCACTAAGGGTGCTTGTTCTTCTTTGGAAATAGTCTGATCAACTGGCAGTCCATCAAACAGAAGGTTGTTGCTCTCTCAAGCTGGAAGGCTAAGTATGTGGCAATCACAACAGCTGCAACTCAGGCGTTGTTGTTGTCAAGACTACTTGCAGAGCTACTGGGAAGAAAGGTAGAGGTGGTTGAGCTCAGGGTTGGCTAAGAATCCTGTGTTCCATGATAGGAGCAAGCACATCAGGACCAAGTACCACTTCATCAGGGATTGTGTTGGAGATGGTGCCATCAGAACTAAGTTCACACCTATAGCAAACCAGCATGCAGATATTCTGACCAAGTCCCTCGACAAGGCCAAGTTTGAGGACATGTGGGGAAGTATTGGGCTCAAGGAGATCAGCAGCTGAAGATCTGTCATGCTTAGGGAGAGAACTATTGAGTAAGCCTGTCAATTAAGCTATCAGTAGATTAGTTCATTTCCTAATGCAATCACTAGTTTACTGTAATATCCTTGAGCTAATCATGACAAAGCTTGGAGCTTGCTTAGCAGCTAAGGAGTTTCTCTAACTTATGCTTTATGCAATTATGCTGTAGGAATATGCTGTCTAAGCATCTTGTATCCCAAGCAAACTTTTATGTCTTTTGCTATATAAGAAAGTGAACCCCAAGGGGTCATGGTGCCTTTGGCATACCCAAATCCTGTGTCTCAACACTTTAGGCTGCTTAGTTGTTAAGCTAGCTAGTTTCCTTGCAGTCAAGTTGGCTTTAGTATTACGCCTAGAATGTGCTCTTTAGAGCTTCTTGTATCCCAAGTTTGCTTAGTGTTGGACAAATCAGAGATTTGGGGCTGGAATTTTTGTTCTATTAGATTTTCCACAATCATGGCAAGTTTGGGTACTTTGCTTACAACTTAAGGAAGCTAGGCATATTCCAAGTAGATGCTTAAAGGATAAGATATAAGATAAGGGTGCTCACACAGCAACCCAACTACTCCTAAGATAAGCATTAGACTTATAGAGGTCTGTTAATGAGAACATGGCCAAGGGCCAAACTTGCCCTCTAGCAGTCCAAATTGCTGCCTTTGTCTTCAACAATTGGCATCAGAGCTAGGATCCATAGAAGCCCCAAAACATATCCCCTATTCTACCCGTGGCCTCCACTTCAGCCAAGCGCGTCGCCGCCGCTACCGTGGCTAAGGCAGTCAAGGACGCCAGTGGCAGCGTCAGCGAAGGGCTAAAGTTGGATCCCAACAACCGCGAACATTGTGATCTAGGCGGCAAGGGAGGCCGCTGTAGCGGCGCAGGCTACAGTGGCCACGACAGTCGCGTTCTGGGTGGAGATCGCTAGAAGTGATGGCAGATCAGGAGGTAGCGGAAGTGGTGGTGCAGATCAGAGTCCGCCAAGAGCGTTGCTAGGAGGCAACCCTAGGAGTCACCATCGGTCTCCATCCCAGCACGCAGGAGGAGGCGCGGCGGCCGCCCTGAGTCGCTGATCGGCCAGATCATTTACTGCGACTCTGGCGTCGGCACCACGTGGCCAATGTTGGTCAAGACCAATTTCCATGAGTGCTCACTGCTGATGAAGCAGCGAATGTAGGCTAATGATCTCTGGGACGCCATCGAGGGAGTGCCGGTGTCATATCATGACGATCAGCGGGCGCTCGAGGTCATGATCAACGCCGTGCCTAAGGAGATCGAGATCTCACTCACTTACAAGGCGAGCATGAAGGAGGCATGGGATGCCATCGTGTGTCTCGGATCGACGTCTACAAGGGTAGCACTGCAGCGAGTCCGCTGTGACTGGTAGAACCTCAACTTCCACCCTGGTGAGCACTTGTTGTCTGTCGTACAACCTTGATGCAGCAGATGTCCATCCATGGCGATGTGGACCTCGATGAGAAGCAGGCGGTGGAGAAGTACCTGCGTGTGGTGTTGAGCAAGTACTCCCAGCTCGCCATCGCCATTGAGACAATCCTTGTCAACAAGGAGCTCACCATCAAGGAGTTCACAAGACGGCTGAAGGCGGTGGATGATTGCGAAGAGCAAGCCCCACAGATCCCATTTCCGTTGGCGGCAAGCTAATGTACACAAAGGACTAGTGGCGTGTGGGCTGGAAGGAGAAGAAGGCGGCGAAATGACTCCGGTGGGTCGTCATTGAGGGAGTCGCTAGCGACCGCGCGATGGCAAGAAACAGAGGAACCACGGCGTCGGTGGCGACCATGGTGATGGAGTCACCGGCTACAACCGTAGGTTGAACCGTGATAACACATGCCTCAGTTCTAGCCAGGAGGGCCACTGACATGCAACTGTCGCTAGCCGCATCACGACCATGGCAGTGACCATGGCGATCGCGGTGGTGACTACAGTGGAGACAACAATGGTGACCACGGAGGCCAACGCGGTGAACGCGGGGGAGATCGTGGCAGTGGGCACGGTGCAGAAGCAGAGGCATACGATGGCTCTCTGTTTCTAGCACACGGGTTCCTCGACCTCGATGAGAGCAGTCCAATGTACTACTTTGCCATGCAAGATCTCACATTCGAGGAGCCTCGTGCCCGTGCCTTCCTTGACTGCGACGGCAGCGAGGACAAGCTTGGTGGCTGGTCTAGATAGCGACGCCACACACCACATGACCGGCTGTCATGTGCTATTCACCGACTTGAACACCGACGTCCATGGCGCCCTGCATTTCAAGGACGCATCCTAGAGATTCGTGGCGTCGGCTCCATCGTCTTCCAAGGCAAGACCAGCAAGCACCGCATCCTCCATGGAGTGTACTACATTCCGGTTCTATGTCTCTGGCGACGATGGCCAACTGCGGATTTGGGATCGGCGAGGCCAGCTGCTGGCTAGCGTTCACCGGGGCAAGAATCGCCTCTACATTCTGCCTCACGGTGCGGCAGTGGCATGAGCGCTTTGGTCCCCTTCACTGGCGGCTGGGCAAGGAGATGGCCCGCGGGGTGATTGACCACGTCGAGCAAGTGTGTGACATGTGTCACCACAAAGCAGAGGAGGCGCCCATTCCTAGCCAAGATAGTACCACGCAAGGGAGCAGCTCAAGCTAGTCCATGGGGACCTCTGCGGCCCTATGTCTCTAGCGGCCGGCGTTTCTACCTCCTCCTGTTGGATGACACGACCCGCTATATGTGGGTCGTCCTTCTACCGACCAAGGATGCAATCATGAATGCCATCCTTAGTGCAGGCTATAGTAGAGCTGGAGACCGACCGCAAGCTGAAGGTCTTGCGCACGACAATGGTAGTGAGTTCACCTACTACACCGACGAAGGTATCAAGCGCCATTACTACCCCTATACTCCTCAACAAAATGGAGTCGTTGAGCGTAGGAATCAAATGATGGTGGTGACGGCGCGCACTGTTGAAGCAAAGGTGTATGCCAACTCAGTTTTGGGAGGGAGGACGTGGTGAAGGCGGTGCACCTCCTCACCCGTTTGCTGACGTGCACTACAGGGGATGACGCCTAGCGGAGCTTGGCATTGGTGCGTGCCAACGGTCGACCACCTCAAGGTGTTCGGCTACACTGCCTACACTAAAAGGCTGACCCAACTATGCAAACTCTATGATTGCGGCGAGGTCAACGTCATCATCGGCTACCCAGAAGAGGCCAAGGCCTATTGAGTTTTTGATCCAGTGACCTAGCGCATCAGGATCAGCCATGACGTCATCTTCGATGAAGTCCACGGCTGCGAATGGGCCTCGCCGGAGCCTAGGACTTCGGAGGCGGTTGGCAGCGACTTCACCGTCGAGTTTGCCTAGCTAGAGGTGGTGTCTGGAGCTCCTTCTTTGGCATCATCCTCATAGTCTACACCATCGCGCTGAAGTGGCCATGGAGCCCATGACATCCCCTACGTCGCTCGACTCCCCTGTTCATGCGGCATCATCTACAACACCCATCGGTCCTCAGGTCGAGCATGCCTCCTGCTACGATGACGAACCACATCGCTACCGCACCATCACCAACATCCTGGGGTAGTAGCCGATTCCGCCACCGGCGCCTCACCTCTTCGCGGAGTTGCTCCTCACACACTCTAGCGAGCTAGCTTCCTATGCCGTGGTGAACGGCCATTCTGCTTGGCAAGTTGCGAGCACGATGGCACCTAGGAGCTAGTGCGTCCCTATGTTGGCCACCATCCATTATACAAGTTGATGAAGGATGAGCGAGCACGCCGACGTGATCAAGCATAAGGCCAGACTCGTCGCGCCGGGTTTGTCCAATAGGAGGGGATCGACTACAAGGACGCCTTCACGTCGATGGCTAGCATGGAGTCTGTGCGCGTACTGCTCGCTTTGGTGAGTTCATCACATGGATGTGAAATCCGCTTTCCTCAACAGTGAGCTCAAGGAAGAAGTATACGTCCAACAGTCGCCTGGGTTCATCGTCGCAAGACACTCTATGGCCTACGGTAGGCACCGAGGGCATGGAACATCAAGCTGGACGTGACTCTGAAGAAACTGGGCTTCAAGCAAAGCAACCATGAGGCGACGATGTATCGGCGTGGCTCTAGCGGCTCATGCTGCTCGTCGAGGTCTATGTCGATGACCTAGGAGCAGGATGTGGAGGTGTTCAAGAAAGAGATAAAGTCCACCTTTGACATTAGTGACCTGGGGCTCCTAAGCTTCTACCTTGGTATCGAGGTTCAGCAGAGCACTAGCAGCATCACCCTTCGCCAGAGCCACTACGCCAAGTGAAACCTGGAGCTGGGGGAAATGGCTGACTGCAACCCAACATTCACCCCGATGGAGGAGTGTCTGAAGCTGAGCAAGCACAGCACAACCAAGGAGGTGGATCCAACTCAGTATCGACGGCTCGTTGGGAGTTTGCGGTACCTAGTCCATACTTGCCCTGATATGGCTTTCGTTGTTGGGTTTATAAGTAGGTTTCTAGATTGTCGAACACCAGCAAGCAATCAAGCGTGTGCTTTGATATGTTGCAAGCACACTTGCCTATGGTCTTAACTTCACCAAGGCACCGGATGCAGCTCATTTCATAGGCTACTGTGATTCAAACCTGGCCAAAGACATCGACTCAAGCAAGAGCACAACCCGAAGTCTCTTCTTCCTAGGCAACCGTTTGGTCAATTGGCAGTCCATCAAGCAAAGAGTGGTTGCCTTGTCAAGCTATGACTACTGCTGCAACTCAAGCCTTGTGATTGTCTAGACTGCTTGCAGAGCTTCTAGGAAGGAGAGTTGTAGTGGTGGACCTGAGGGTTGACAACAAGTATGCACTTGGGTGTTCCATGAAAGGAGTAAGCATATCAGAACTAAGTATCAATTGAGGAAGGGAGCATCAAGGCTGACTTCGTCCCTACAGCAGATCAACTAGCTAATATCCTGACCAAGTCCCTCGACAAGATAAAGATTCCATGTCTCCAGTCCCAAGCGATGGCGCTCCAACTGCTCAGCCGGTGTAAGTCGAGGGAAGGGACGATTCGACATCGTTTGACCCGCTTCTAGGGCGCCTGTGCTTGGTGTGGAATTTTTTTTCATATATTAATATTTTTAATAAATATTTTAAAATTAACCGCCTCAAAAAATATATTGCATCCGGTAGCCCTTTTGGTCGCGCCAGACCTGATGACATGACCAAATAACATAGTTGCGCCACATGCGTTGGTATGAAGATGTTGCGACCAAAAAGGCTACCAGATGCAATATATTTTCTAAGGTGGTTAATTTTAAAATATTTATTAAAAAAGGGTTGTCGATGGCACACCTAGGCCTGTTGCTGCTGAATGTGGCTAGGAGGCGTTGGATGGCTGAGGCTCCACGCTATGCAGGAGCTGGAGTCATGGCTTATGCATAGCGCTCGAGGGCCCATTTGCGTAACTATGCATCCACCTTGGTGTGTCCCGGTAAGCCACCCACAAAAACTTTTGCCTTGTGTGGGGTGGACAGATTGCGTGCATGTATAGCACCGCATTGGGGCGATCAGCATAGTCTTGGAGTAGTCGGGCGACCTTAGAAAGCCCAAAGCAAAGATTGCAAAGTTCCTTGAAGCGATCCTCATCCTGCTCCCAGCTGTAGAAGCATGGAGTATTTGGGATGGCAATGCACCGAGGTGCGCTGGTCCAAGCACAGGGTGCGCTAATCATGGAAGAACTGCTCACAAGAGTTGAACCAGTTCACATGGTGTCGTCTTAGATTGTGAGTTCCAGCTATAGAAGCATGGAGGATTTGGGATCGCGATGCGCCGAGGTGCCTAGACGGCAATGCGTCAGTTCACACGGTGCTTAAGGATAAAGTAAAACAAAGAATAAAAGAATAAACTATGTGGAGCAGGTACATCTTATACATATGCATTGAACAAGCTAAGTCACATGATATACAGGTCAAGCAACAAGTCAGGGTCAAAAATAATAGGGAGATCCCCGCAGCTGATCTGTCAGCCGATAGAGATATTTACGAACTTCTACACGACATACGAACGTGGGAGATTACGAAGGACGGACGGGACTAGGTCACTCCCCGCCGCCTACCCCTCAACTGTGGCATGCCGTCATATCCGAAGGCTCCCTCGCATCCGAACACCACGCCTGCATACTAATGAACTACCTATGTTCCCTAGGACTCCCACCCTACAGATGGATGAGCTAGGACATAGGCAAACCCGAAGAAACAACTATTCATGTCATCATCACCATTCTTGCATATCACATGAACGATGAAGAACATCTATGAGCTGTAGGGAATATGCCCTAGATCTAATCATTAGATGATGATATTCCGATTGTATCCATGATTAATAAAGTGTTCATTGAATATCCGTTATAGACAACTTGTATTGATTGGTAATTATGTGAATTATTTGTGGAACTTAATTACTTGAATGGTTATTCTAAAGTTGTCCCTGGTCAGCGTTCTTGTGAGAACACACTTGAATATTAGACCAGCACATGTATTAGTTGATGGCTATGTTTCACAAGTCATGGACATGGAGATGTCAAACTAATAATGTGGGCACATGTGAGACATGTAGGCTGGACTGACCCGACATGAGAAAGTCTCTATTCACGTCATATACGTTATGTCCTTAGACATGAGATTATGGTATGTACTCAAGATATGAAACGGCCTACTTAGGGACTATCAAACGCTGCTCCATAACTGGGTAGCTATAAAGGTGGTCTTCGAATGGTCGGGAAGCATGCTATGAGGCATAGACAATCAAGATGGAATTTGCCCTCTCTACTCAAGAGAGATATCACTGGATCACTCAAGTGATTGGATCAACAAATGCATGGCCATGCTTGGGTTAAGTGTTAACCCATGAGTTAAACTATATATCGAGTGGCAAAGGGAATAACTTATATGTGGTCGTAGTGGTTTGTCTGATATGATCTTTGCGTGCACATAGGAGTTGTCACGCCTTGCTAGAGGCCGTTGTCAACTATTGTGCGAGTAGGAGTACTCGGCCCATGTCAATGTGTGCGTGAACCCATAGGGTCGCACGCTTAAGGGGCTGGAAGCCTAATTCGGGTTGGACCCGAATTAGACAAGGCTTAAAGTTACTAATGGGCCTCCAACTCGTGAGCTCATTGAGGACGCCTATATAAGCGAAGGGGCAGGGGCGCG
This sequence comes from Bothriochloa decipiens, assembly GCA_023333625.1. Lineage (NCBI taxonomy): Eukaryota > Viridiplantae > Streptophyta > Magnoliopsida > Poales > Poaceae > Bothriochloa > Bothriochloa decipiens. The sequence continues at coordinate 25,868,655 of CM041637.1, read as the reverse complement.
GTTAGGGTTGGACGCTTTTGACAGCCGCTGTCGCCCTTCCCACGCTCGTGCCTTCTGTTCCTCGTGGACCTAGCAGTCTGAAGGCGCATCGCTTCTTCCCTGTACATGTGGGATACCTCGGAGGTGCTGCATCTGGAGCGTTAGGATGAACCGCGCGAGGGGATTGACGTGACGGACGACCACGCAACTAGACTGCCTGCTGCGGCGCGTATGACTACATCGAGTCGTCTTCCGCTGCATCTGCACGTCTAGTGGTAATCCTGTGACCTGTAACTAGCAGTAGATGCTGGTTTATGAGGTAGAAAAGTTTTGTTTTCTGGCTAGCGTAGCACCCTCATAACCCTACAGTGGTATCGGAGCCGTAGCTGTTCGTTATAGGTTCGGTTGATGGCATATAGATGATATGCAGAGATAGTAGATGTGATCTGCTAGTCTTGGTTGCATAGTTTGATTAGATCAATTGTGAAATGGGGTGGTAGATGGAAACTCAATCTATTTTCGTGCTCTTGATGCGTGGTCGTGTAATGATCTACTCATACCGGTCGGTTTAATCCGCCACCTGAGCTAAGTGATACACGTAAGACCATACATGTTGGGCATAGATCAATGGGATTGATCTAGTGAAAATAGAAGGACTCTAAATGGTTCAGATTCAGGTTGATGAGATCAATCTGATGAGATTTCATAATGATTTCATAGATGCGATCTGTGTAATCCGGGACCGCCGTTGCTACCTGTCGTAGCACATAGAATCGTTCTACGCCTAACATGTCATTGCAGGTTATGATGTGATTGGTATGGCCCATGTGTATGTACGTAATTCATTCATGGCCTGCGTGTCACATAAGCAACACTGCTGGAGCCATATGTGTTGCCATTTGATGTATTGGCCTGCGTGCCATCTTGTGATTACGTGACTATGTAATTAGTATAGCCTGCGATAAGATAGTTCTTGGAGGACTTATCACAAGAAGGATGCACATGGATCGTGGAGATGGAGATCACCATGATGGGCAAGATGATGGAGATGGAGATCACCATTCATCAAAGGGCCATACCATGTCACTATGTGTGAATATGTTCTCATTATGTGTTCTACTTTCACATGCTATTATGTTTTTGTCTACATGAGTGCGGTAGTGAAATAGAACGATCCCTCAGCAATATTTAAGTTAAATGCTTCCCCAAACTTTGCACTGTCATAAGTCTTGTACAATCGGTGGTGGGTCTATGAAATTAGGGTGCCACTAGTTTTCCTCGACTAGGCAGGTTCGTATCGGATACTTACTGCAAGAAGGTTTGGTTACCTGAACAAGGTCATCCTAACGGTTAGGGATCTTGAAGCATGGAAAGGTTGAGTGCTCGGCATAGGGATGCTAGCCCAACAACAAGAGTCATATGAGATATGATTAGTAAGGTGTTGCTTACCGATCTACCATACTGACCAGCGGTGATGCTAAAGCTCACTGGTCGGGATGTTAGTTGTGGGTCTTGAATCACTAAGCATCAATTGAGGGATATTGATTTTAGTGGAAGTATATTCTATTTGATATAATTTACTCCTTCATGGATACATTATCTTAGTATTTTGCATTACTTTTCTTGTAGATGGCCGTTCACAATCAACCATTTTCTTTGCGTACAATTCTTGAGAAAGATAAGTTGAATGGAACAAATTACGCGGATTGGATCCGCAACCTGAGAATTGTTCTCAGGGCTGAGAAAAAGGAAGATATTCTAGACACCCCATTACCAGATGAGCTGGTGAAAATGCACCTGCTGCTAAAAGAGACGCTTACAAGAAAGCATGCGATGCTGATCTTGAAGTGAGTTGCCTTATGCTTGCTTGTATGGAACCTGATCTACAAATGCATTTCAATAACAATCACTTAGTGAATGATATGATCATGGCGCTTGTTCCGCACGCAGGCCAGGACTGAAAGGTTCAATGTCTTTAAGGCCCTTGTGGAAACCAAGCTTGCAGAGGGCGCAGCAGTAGGACCACACGTAATCAAGATGGTTGGTTACACTCAAAGGTTGGAGAAGCTAGGCTTCCCAATTGGCCAAGAGTTGGCCACTGATTTTATTCTCTCGTCTCTTCCGCCTAGCTATGGAAACTTCATCTTGAACTACCATATGCATGGAGTGGAGAGAGGCTTGAGTGAACTGTGTGGTATGCTGAAAACAGCAGAAGCTGACATCAAGAAAGGTGCCAGCAGTAGCCAAGTGTTGGCGGTCCAGAACAGACCTTGGTTTAAGAGGTGGGGCAAGAAGAAGGGCAAGGCTAGAGATGAGATCTCTAAGCCAAACACATCTGCTGTTAAGGCTGGACCATCTGCAAATTCAGACTGCTTTTATTACAAGGGGAAAGGTCACTGGAAAAGGAATTGCAAGGAGTACTTGGCATCCTTAGAGAAGGATGGTGGCGATAAAGGTATTACTGCTACTTGTACCCTTGTCGTTCACGTTACGGACATTTTTCTCGCTAATTCATATATCAATTCATGGGTATTTGATACCAGATCGGTTGCTCATATTTGCAATACGATGCAGGGAATGATAAGAAGTAGAAGTGTAGAAAAGGGAGAGGTTGACTTTCGCGTGGGCAACAATGCAAGAGTTGCTGCGTTGAACGTCGGGACGATGCAACTTCACCTGCCATCAGGATTTATCACGGAATTGAATAATTGTTATTTTGTTCCTAGCTTAAGTCGAAACATTATATCACCTTTATGTTTGATGAAGGATGGTTATTCTTTTGTGAGTAAATAAAATGGTTGTGTTATCTACAAGAATGACATGTTTGTGGCTTTTGCATCCATTGTGAATGGGTTATTTATTTTAAATCTTGATGATGCACCTGTCTGTAATGTTAGTGCTAAACAGCCTTGGCTTAATGAGTTAAGTCCTACCTATATGTGGCATTGTCGCTTGGGTCATATAAGTGAGAATCGCATGAAGAGGCTCCATGATGATGGTCTTCTAACTTCATTTGATTTTGAATCATACGAGACATGTGAGGCTTTCCTGCTAGGCAAGATGACCAAGGCGCCATTCAAAGGATTTCCTGAGAGGGCGTCTGATTTATTGAAACTTGTACATACTGATGTATGTGGACCAATGAGCATGACAGCTAGAGGAGGATTTCAATACTTCATAACTTTTACTGATGACTTTAGTAGATATGGATATGTCTACCTAATGAAGCATAAGTCTGAAACATTTGAAAAGTTCGAAGAATTTCAGAATGAAGTAGAGAATCAACGTGGCAAGAAGATCAAGGCCTTGCGATCTGATCGTGGAGGCGAATATCTAAGTCACGAGTTTAGCAATTATCTTAAGAGTTGTGGAATTGTTCCACAGCTTACGCCACCCGAAACGCCTCAGAGAAACGGCGTGTCTGAGCGACGTAATCGGACCTTGTTGGACATGGTTCGGTCTATGATGAGCCAGTCGGACCTACCTTTATCATTTTGGGGATGCGCTCTAGAAACAGCCACTTTCACATTGAATAGGGTACCATCTAAGTCCGTAGTTAAGACACCATATGAGAGTGGACTGGTAAGAGTCCCATTTTGTCTTTTCTAAAAATTTGGGGTTGTGAAGTTTATGTCAAACGACTTATATCAGATAAACTAACACCCAAATTGGACAAGTGCTTTTTCGTGGGATATCCAAAGAAAACTTTAGGGTATTATTTCTATAACTGGTCAGAGGGCAAAGTGTTTGTTACTCGAAATGGTGTTTTCTTAGAGAAAGAGTTTCTCAAAAGAGAAAAGAATGGACAAAAGGTGTATCTTGAAGAAGCTCAAGATGAGTCAGTAGAGACTGACTCTACGAGTGATGCTATTGTAGCAGAGCAAATTGAGACACCTGTGGCAGTGGAGACACCGCCACAACCATGAAGATCAGCAAGACTTCGCGCATTGCGTGGGGATTTGTTATTGTTAGATGATGATGAACCCGCGAATTATGCAGAAGCTATGATGGATCCAGATTCCAAGAAATGGCAAAGTGCCATGAGATCCGAGATAGATTCCATGGGAGACAATCAAGTTTGGAACTTAGTTGACCCACCTGATGGGGTTAGACCCATTGAGAGCAAAGGATCTTCAAGAAGAAGAAGGATATGGACGAATATGTTCACGTCTATAAAGCTTGGCTTATCGCAAAGGGTTTTCGGCAAGTTCAAGGGGTTGACTACGACGAGACATTCTCGCCGGTAGCGATGCTTAAATCTATCCGGATCATTCTAGCAATTGCTGCATATTTCGATTATGAGATATGGCAAATGGATGTTAAAACAACTTTTCTAAATGGGTATTTAGAAGAGGACATGTATATGATACAACCCGAAGGTTTTGTTGATCCTAATAATGCTGGAAAGATATGCAAGCTTAAGAAATCTATTTATGGATTAAAGCAAGCATCTCAGAGTTGGAATCTTCGTTTTGATGAGGTCGTCAAAGGGTTTGGCTTCCATCAGAATGAAGAAGAACCTTGTGTTTACAAGAAGGAAAGTGGGAGCGCTATTGTGTTTCTGATCTTGTATGTGGATGACATACTATTGATTGGGAATGATATTCCTATGTTGCAATCTGTAAAGACTTCACTGAATAATAGTTTTCTATGAAGGATTTAGGAGAAGCAACATACATCTTGGGCATTAAGATCTATAGAGATAGGTCGAGAAGGCTAATAGGATTAAGCCAGGATACTTACATTGACAAGATGTTGAAGAGGTTCAACATGGAATAGTCCAAGAAAGGGTTCTTACCTGTGTCACATGGTGTGCGCTACAGTGATAAGCAATGTCCTTCCACTGATGTTGAGCGCAACCACATGAGTAAGGTTCTATACGCTTTGACAATTGGTTCCATCATGTACGTCATGATATATACTTGTCCAGATGTAGCCTATGCTCTAAGTGTTGCGAGCAGGTATCAAGCTAATCCTGGTGAGAGTCACTGGATGTTGGTTAAAAACATTCTTAAGTACTTACGAAGGACTAAGGATGTGTTCCTAATCTATGGAGGTGAGGAGGAGCTCATTGTAAACGGTTACACCGATGCTAGCTTCCAAACCGACGGGGATGATTCACTATCTCAATCAAGTTTTGTGTTCACAATAAATGGTGGTGCACTTAGCTAAAAAAGTTCCAAGCAGGAGACGGTGTCTAATTCTACAACAGATGCCGAATACATTGCAGCTTCTGGCGCTGCAAAGGAAGGTGTTTGGTTGAGGAGGTTCCTCATTGATCTTGGTGTGTTTCTGAATGTGTTGGGCCCATTGAATTTACATTGTGATAACAATGGGGCAATTGCACAGGCTAAGCAGCCTAGGGATCACCAGAAGAACAAACATGTACTCCAAAAGTTTTATCTCATTTGAGAGTTTGTGAAACGAGAAGAGATCAAACTGTGCAAAATACATACGGATTTGAATATAGCAGATCCTTTAACAAAGGCTCTTCCACAGCCTAAGCATGAGACGCACATGAGGTCTATGGGGATTAGACATCTGAGAGATTAACTCTAGTGCAAGTGAGAGACTGTAGGGAATATGCCCTAGAGCTAATCATGAGATGATGATATTCCGATTGTATCCATGATTAATAAAGTGTTCATTGAATATCCATTATAGACAACTTGTATTGATTGGCAATTATGTGAATTGTTTGTGGAACTCAATTACTTGAATGATTATTCTAAAGTTGTCCCTGGTCAGCGTTCTTATGAGAACATACTTGAATATTAGACCAGCACATGTATTAGTTGATGGCCATGTTTCACAAGTCATGGACATGGAGATGTCAAACTAATAATGTGGGCACATGTGAGACATGTAGGCTGGACTGACCCGACATGAGAAAGTCTCTATTCATGTCATATACGTTATGTCCTTAGACCTGAGATTGTGGTATGTACTCAAGATATGAAACGGCCTACTTAGGGACTATCAAACGCTGCTCCGTAACTGGGTAGTTATAAAGGTGGTCTTCGAATGGTCGGGAAGCATGCTATGAGGCATAGACAATCAAGATGGAATTTACCCTCTCTACTCGAGAGAGATATCACTGGACACTCAAGTAATTGGATCAACAAATGCATGGCCGTGCTTGGGTTAAGTGTTAACCCACGAGTTGAACCATATATCGAGTGGCAAAGGGAATAACTTGTATGTGGTCGTAGTGGTAGTCTGATATGATCTTTGCGTGCACATAGGAGTTGTCACGCCTTGCTAGAGGCTGTTGTCAACTATTGTGTGATTAGGAGTACTCGGCCCATGTCAATGTGTGCGTGAACCCATAGGGTCGCACGCTTAAGGGGTTGGAAGCCTAATTCGGGTTGGACCCGAATTAGACAAGGCTTAGGGTTACTAATGGGCCTCCAACTCGTGAGCTCATTGGGGACGCCTATATAAGCGAAGGGGCAGGGGCGCGGTTAGGGTTGGACGCTTTTGACAGCCGCCGTCGCCCTCCCCACGCTCGTGCGTTTTGTTCCTCGTGGACCTAGCAGTCCGGAGGCGCATCGCTTCTTCCCTGTACATGTGGGATACCTCGGAGGTGCTGCATCTGGAGCACTGGGACGAACCGCGCGAGGGGATTGACGTGACGGACGACCACACAACTGCACTGCCTGCTGCGACGCGTACGACTACATCGAGTCGTCTTCCGCTGCATCCGCGCGTCTAGTGGTAATCCCGTGACCTATAACTAGCAGTAGATCCTGGTTTATGAGGCAGAAAAGTTTTGTTTTCTGGCTAGCGTAGCACCCTCATAACCCTACATGAGCATGATGAACAATTCTCATATGGACTATAATCTAGTTCATACTCATCGAATATATCATGCTCAAGACTATACTCTAGTTCATATGCAATAATGTATTTAAGTGTAGAGAATTTGAATAGGGAAGAACTCTCCATAGAATATATTACCAAGAGTAGCTTTGCTTTTCAGGAGACGGCCTCCTTCATAGCCTTCTAACCTTACTCCAAAATACTAAGACTAAACTAATGAACAAGTGTAGAGAGGTAGTGAGCTCCAAATTGGGTGTGTGGGGGGGGTGCTCCTCTCCTCTTCTTATAGGTGGCTGAAGGCGGTTCGGGGGTATTCTCGTCCAACGCACAACCGCCTTAGCCTCAGACGCAAGGAGTGAACCGCCTTGCCAAGGATGGGCCCGGACAGCCACCCAGATCAGGGCCGCACGCCCCTAGTTGGCACCTCCCCCTAACAAACTTTGGTTGGTCGGTTGTGGAGTAGGCCTGGACCGTGCTGGTGTGGTGCACTCTGCCCAGTTTGGTTCCAAAGTGGACCTCTTCCCAATTCCTTGAGTTTACGCCTTTCGGAATGTGTATTTCTAAGTGGAATTCCTTGTACTTAGTGTATGTTCCTGCAGAATGACAATTCTCCAAATACAAGTGGAATTGGGTTAATAGTAAATGTATATGTGCATAAAAATATGTAATTCGCCCCTTTTTGTTCTTAAGTTGACGGTGTAAAATAGCTGTTAAGGACCGCCAACAGCCACCTGTGTGCCGGCATTTGGATGCTAGTCATTACTCATTACATGAATGGCCCAAGACCATGAAGCTCTTTTGGTACCACGGTACCATGTTATGCCAAGTGATTGTTGTATCCTTTATTTGGTGGTGTGAATAAACAAATTCACTAATACTTACGCAAGGAGTCAACACGACCAATTCACATCTGCTGTTATTGCTGTTTGTAACACTACAAGTGTGGCTTGGTTGCCAATTAAACCAGCACGGGGTGATTTCAAAAACATTTGGCTACCCTAGAGGTTGAAACTAAATGTTAGGCCATTCATGTGTTTTAAGAGTGTCACATAAGCAAGAAGGTGTCCTTTAAGAGTCAATTTTGTGAAGCTTCAAAACATTATGGTGAGAAGAAGACAAGTTTTCTGATTGGTGATGTTAATGGACACACAGGGTGATTTCCAGGTTTCCTTTGGAAACTTACACTATTTTGCCTTGTGGCTTTTTAGTTCCTACGGTTTTCATCAAATCACTTTCTAGTGGAAACCCTGCAGTATATATCAAACCAACTGTGATGTGTCCCTCCTCTTCATACAAGCATCTTCTGCAAACTATATCAAACCAACTGTGGAGCCTGATCAAATCTTACCCTGGTTGAAAGAGTACACAGTAAGGTGGTAAGGCCTAATTTTGACGCGACATCCCTTATCTTCCGTTTACTATACATCCATATTCTTATTAAGTTATTAAGTGATCTTGTATTGGCTTGAAGTAACCTATTTTTAGTTTCTCTTAACCTGTCTTTGGTTTTTTTGTTCATGTAGGATGGTACCTTATTTTCATTTTTCTCTTAACCTGTCTTTGGCTTTTTGTTCATGTAGGATGGTATCTTATTGCCACACATTAAGTCAGATCCGATTCCAGAGGTTAAGGACCAACCTGTTAGGGTTGTTGTTGCCAATAGTCTTAATGATGTGGTTTTCAACTCTGGAAAAAATGGTTTGTTCTTCACAACTAGTTTCATAAGGAAGTTGTGGTTTGCATAGTCAAGTATTTTACTAATAAAGGATGTTATCCGTATTGGTATATTTTTCTGTAGTGCTGCCTGAGTTTTATGCGCCATGTGTTGTCAGAAGGTGACCCCAGTCTTGGATGAAATTGCAGTTTCTTTGGAGATAGATGAAGATGTGATCATTGCTAAGATGGTAATGTGCAGCAAGAGGCTGATTTAATCGAGTTTGCTTCATTGCTTTGCTTCCATTTCATCATATATATATTTACAATGAGTATGCTTAGTGCTTCATTTGCAGCTATTTGCAATTCAGCTATAGCCTGTAGGATATATTATTAAGAATAAAACGTGGATTTTATTTTGGGATCTAGAACCTTAAGGTCATAGGATCCTTTTGCCATTTCCAAAACTAATTCCATGCCTGCTCAGGTTGATATTGTGTTTTTTTTTTGTTATATTCATGGACCTAAATTCGTTTGCCTCTACAGGATGGCACCACCAACGACATAGCATCAGATTTCGCAATCCAACCCTGTATTTCTACTCTTCTGCTGGAAACCTCCTTTCAAATAAAGGCGGGAGGACAGCTGCGGGCATCATTGATTTCATAAAAAGCAACAAAGGCTCAAAACCAGGTGAAGCCGCTCGCTCGTGCAGCTGAAACTGTGACCAAGGTGTGTATTGCTAAAGACCCTACATCTCGAAGTCCCCTGTATTGCAGTGCTTCATTTGACACACAACTAATCAAAGCCTAAAATGTAAGATGCAAGTGTTTTGTAGGAGACTGAGAGGACCTTTTCACCAGCAATGTCCAAAGCTCGATGTGGCCAGAACCAGACCAGTGGCTTATCGGATATCGTGGATCTTCGACTTACGGCGCATCGCTTCTGTCCCGGTTTACGGTATCCACCAGTTATCCCGCCTTGATTAAGATTGCATCGGCTGAATCTATCGTCTTAATATTAAATTGGCTTCGATTAGCTTCTGTCTTATTGAAATAGATGATAGATTATTTAATAGCCTGTTGCATCTTGATTTTGGTTCCCGTGCTGTTGAGATCAAGTTTCATTGTGGATAGGACTATCGGCCTGTGAAGTTTAGATTAATGTCTTGCTACCAGTGTTTCTAGATTGCAACTTCCGGGCGCATCGCTATCGTTTCACCTAGAAAGATTGATAGCAGTATTAGTTTAAGCTTTATTGGCTGACGGCTCTCGCCACGGTGAGATAAGAAACTCAACAGTGTCACGTCGTATCGGCTCAGCATCCTGATTCTATTAACTGGCCGATACGACGCCATCGCATACCTCGTCAGCTGAATGGTCAAGCTGACTGGCACGCTGCGCACACCACGCGCGCCTATTGGAGCCTGCACTGGAGCTAAGCAGATCTCCCAGGCCGTTGTTGATGACGAGGGATTTCCATCGGCCAAGCCCCAATCGGCCGGTGACAAAAAAAAAATTTCGGCGTCAACAGATTGGCACGCCCGGTGGGACACGATTGAACTACCATATTGGCGTTGAAAGCTGATAAGATTTGTCTATCGGCTATGTGTTATTGGGATGTGTTTGGTGCCAGGCTAATTAGGACGGAATTGCATGCAGATTTATTTGTTTGATCAAATCGGCAACATGCGCTTCACTTGGTGGCAATTATAGCCGATGTCAGCATAATGTTTGGCAAGCCAATGGATTAAATATTGGACGTGATCTATTTGGAGCAACAGGAGGGTCGTCGACAACTTGACCAATGGGGCAAGTCGATCAGTTATTAGAACTACTCAATGGAGAAATTAAATATTTAATTGATCGGCTCATTGTTGTTTGTAATTGGTAAGCTAAGTTATTAATTAGGAAAAGAGAAAGTTTTTCCGCACACTGTATCGGCCGATCGGCCATGGAGCTGATGGTTATTTAGCCGATGATGGAGCCGATGGGACAAGAACATCGGCAAGCTTGCTGATAGCAAGCATGCATGGCCGACACTCGCTAGGTGATAAACAGAGTTTTTCACATGGACGTTGCTCCGAAGGTACACATCGTTGACCTGCAGTAATAGCACCAAAGCAATCATGACTCATCCGATCGGCAGAGCTGCTGCCTTACTTCCAATGATCAGATTTTAGCAAATCTAGTAATATAAATCAGGCTCGTGAGGCAGTTGTTTAAAAATAATCGGAAGAGCTACTGCCGATGCTCACTCAGCCAATTCATCCAATCGGCGGAGCTACTGCCGATGCTCAGCCAATACATCTGATCGGCAGACTTACAGCCAATGGTCTGGTTCTGGCGTCAGCCGATGTGGCCAGTCGGCCGATGTGGAGTGAAATCGGCCACGAGTTGATACAGGGTACTGGCATGCGGAAATAGTACAGCCAATGGTCTGGTTCTGGCGTCAGCCGATGCGGCCAGTCGGCCTATTTGGAGTGAGATCGGCCAGTCGGCCGATTTGGAGTCAGCCGATGCGGCAGCTAATGACCATGAGGAAGACGGCCGATCTGGAGGTGGCCGATGGAGAGCCGATTATACACAACAGCCGATGAGCAAGACAGTTGGCCGATCTGAGTCAGCCGATCTGGCGTTAGCCAGTGATCCGATTTGGTTTTGTATGTGATATAAATAATTCGAAGCATGAAGCATTCATACTTCGAACTAGGGGGCCTGTGTTGACAACTAAATTTGCTGGTTGTGCACCAAATTTATGGTGTCCACATACTGATGTATTATTGTTGCTGCTAGTAAATTCAGGAGCTAGAAAGAAGACCATCGGCTATAAAAGGATTATGCCGAAAAGTTTCAAAGCATGAAGCAGCCTTCATACTCCGAAACTGGGGGGCCTGTGTTGACAACAGATTTTAGCAAATCCAGATAATTCGGAGCATCAGCTATTAGCAGCATTAGCAGGGCTCACTTGCGACGAATATGCATGCGTGTGCATAATTAGTTTATTGGAGATTAAAATAATCTAACTTTGGAAGGACACGTCAATGCTTTGTACTTAGAGATAAATCCACATGCAAGGAAGGTGATCGGCTTCACGTGCAGCTGCATATCACGGATGGCAAGTAACCCAAAGAGTACATGTTAATCACGCATGTGTGGGTTATATTTGCACGGACAAGTCAGAGAAGGAAGCTTCATTAGCAAGGATTCTATACAAGGGAAATTAGAGTCCATGTATCTTTATAATTAGGCAGGTCTGTTTAGATATTTCTTTTTATACAAGTATTGTTTAGGCAAGTTTGGTTAGGATTGTGGGTCGGCCCAGGGTATAAATATAAGCCCTGGCTATTGTATCAAATCATCACAAGATCAATACAACTCGGCGCATCGCCACCCTTTACCTTTCTGTTATGTTTTTACTTTAACCACCGGCGGACTTTGGCACCTGACGTCGGGCTGCATCGCTTCGATCTCCGGCGAAGGGGTAAGTCCAGAGTTCCAATGGCTTATCGGATATCGTGGATCTTCGACTTACGGCGCATCGCTTCTGTCCCGGTTTATGGTATCCACCAGTTATCCCGCCTTGATTAAGATTGCATCGGCTGAATCTATCGTCTTAATATTAAATTGGCTTCGATTAGCTTCTGCCTTATTGAAATAGATGATAGATTATTTAATAGCCTGTTGCATCTTGATTTTGGTTCCCGTGCTGATCAAGTTTCATTGTGGATAGGACTATCGGCCTGTGAAGTTTAGATTAATGTCTTGCTACCAGTGTTTCTAGATTGCAACTTCCGGACGCATCGCTGTCGTTTCACCTAGAAAGATTGATAGCAGTATTAGTTTAAGCTCTATTGGCTGATGGCTCTCACCACAGTGAGATAAGAAACTCAACAGTGTCACGTCGTATCGGCTCAGCATCCTGATTCTATTAACTGGCCGATACGACACCATCGCATACCTCGTCAGCTGAATGGTCAAGCTGACTGGCACGCTGCGTACACCACGCGCGTCTATTGGAGCCAGCACTGGAGCTAAGCAGATCTCCCAGGCCGTTGTTGATGACGAGGGATTTCCATCGGCCAAGCCCCAATCGGGCCGGTGACAAAAAAAAAATTTCGGCGTGGTTCCTTCATTTGCGGCAGCCACTTAAAGGCATGCGTTAGGTGGAAGAAAATTAGAGCGATGGCCTCATGGATCGGCGTATGCCGGTGGCCACCATATGGAGACGAAAGCGCCATTGACAAACTTGGCGTTGAGCTGCTTCGGAGCGAGCCGAGGCAACTACGAGTACGAGCCGAGCAGAGCGAGCCAGTTAGCCGGGCTTCCACGAGCGCTGCGTAGATATGGTTGATTTGTTTCACGGCCACGCGTCAAACATCTAGCGTCGGGGCGCACTGGCCGGTCAATGAGCCCGTGGCTCATCTAATTTTCTTCCTATATATGATCGGTTAATCCTAGACAAATCAATATTCCCGCTGTGGAAATTGAGAGCAGGTCCATGAGCTGTGGCTTAACAGTCTGCCAAGCTGCCTTATATAGAAACTCGGACCAAATTCAGGTCCTAGCGCGTTGTTCCTGTCCATAGTGGAAATAGCACTTGTAACCTCCTCTTCGCTGCAGGCAACAACTACATCTTAGATCTTCATTTATATAAAAAAAAAGATCTTCATCACGGCGTGCCACATCTTGATAGAGCTGATGTACATGCATTTGCTGGTGTTGGTTTGTCGTCCTCTCGTACTCTCGTTAGCGGCCCTGCTGCTGGAGCGATTTTGTCTGAAATTGTTTTGGGCTTTATTGGATTGGGCAATTGAGAAGTGGGTTTGGGTGTGGACAAGGACAAGGCCGGGTGTGTCCACACTCGACACCCTACCCAAGTCCCCAACAACAACAGGTCCTCTCGATGGCGACGGCGACGCAGCACCGGTCGGCGTTCAGGCGGCCGGTCTCCCTTCTCACCCGCTTCTCCTACGCTCCCCAACGACTCAGGACCGTTTCCCCCGAGGACCCTTGCAGTTCGTAGGTACAACAACTACCTGCGCACCGTCCCGATTCCTCTTCCCTTGCCCTTCTCAGTTCTATCTATACCATAATAACCGTAACGTTGCAAATTTGGATTACTGAATTTGTGCCGTGGTCAGGCGGCCATGGCTCTTTGTCCTTGCATGCTGCCGTGGGTTCATGTGATTGCTTGTGGGTGTTGATTTACCTCTGATTGTGGCTTTTACATTGTGCTATGCGGTCCGTGCTATTGCTGCTTGTAGTTTAGTTGTTCGATGAAATAGTAGCGGAGCCAAAAGTTTTATGAAGCCTGGGCAAAACACTGTACTAATATTGATCAGATAAACATGATGCGATGTTACAAAAGACATTATTAGGCGCTAAGCAAGCAATGACTCACTACCTAAAGTTTTAAGTGCCTAAGCGTTCCTAATCCGTGAGTTTTCTGATGCAGTAAACATTTAGATTTTGATCTTAAACTGAATGGATGAGAAGAGGGTGAAAAACAGTTGAGAAAGAGCAAATGAATCACTAACTAGTCCTCTCTATCTCCCTCTCTTTCCTTTTTATAGGAAAGGTGTGAGGATAAATTTATATAACTTCCCCTAATGAGGCTTGTATTTTAAAAAATATATTTAGGAGAATTATTATCTCACAAGGCTATGTAACTGGGTCCCGTAGACACTAGTATGGTCCCTAACACACATTGATGAGGACATGACGCCTTTGGATACAATCATTGCTGATAAAGTGAGCTTATTCCTCAACTTGTGTAATTATTATTTTTTGTATAACTCACTTGGTTCCATATGTGCATGTAATTTTCTTATAGGTATAAATGTGTCCCAAAATGTAAGTCCATTCAAGTTGAACTTTCAATTTATCGACACCACGATAGTGCTTCATTGAGAGTTACACACAAAGAAAATTGTCGGACGTCCTCCACCTTGGTCACCTCCTTAGAAGGCAAGCAAGGGTGTCCAAGAATCATAAAGAGCAAAGAGCTTGAAGAGCATGCACCACGAGTCATGAAAAGGAAGAGATGGAGACATTTTTATCTTCGCTGGTGTTGTCATCTACTTTTAGCCAATCAGTATGCACTGCACAATAGGGACTAGATGATTTCCCAATGTGTTTTGATGCTACTCCTTCTACTCTAAATTGTAAGTCATTCCAAGAATCTTGGGGAGAGTCAAAGTATTAAGTTTGACCAAGGTTGTAGAAAAAATTATAAAGTTTGGTGCCATCAAGTAGGTATATTATGAAACTATAGTTAACGAAGAATCCAATGATACTTAGTTGACATCCTAAATATTATTTTCTTATTGTATAAATTTAGTCAAAGTCAAAATGGTTTCACTCTCCAAGATTATTAGAATGACTTACAATTTGAGACGGAGGGAGTAGAATTTAATAGATAATGATACCACTTTAGTTTCACATGCATGATTCTTCGATGGTTGTCTAGCCCATCCATCCATTTTTTAACTTCACATATGGTATAGAAATGGTTTTTTACCGTCACAAATTTAGGTGTCATGGTTTGATGATGACTCACCAACTTTGACGCCGTGGGAGGAAGTTCACGATCTTCGGAGGCGATTTTCATCCACTGTTTCTTGGGGACAACCAACTTTTTAAAGGGGGGTAATGTCAAGGCCATGAAGGAGAGGGCAAAAAGGATCAAGAGTATAATTACACATTTGGCAACAGAGCAAATGTCATCGGTCTAGGTAGGGTAATGTTACCCTAATCCCTAAGCCATAGTGGTGTGAGTTGGTAGTAAGTTAACGAGTGTTATGGTAAAAATCGAACCAGTATATAATGTTTGAGGCCATTATATCATAAAGAAGAACTAAAACTCTAAAACCCTCAAAGAAATCTATCTCTATTCTTCGTCTCTATTTTTGCTTTTTCTCCCTAAATCTTCAATTCTCAAGCTATATGTCCAATTCGTTGCGAAATCATTACATGAGTCTAGGAAGCCCAATGGACGAAATCAGATGTCTTCTAGTGGAGCAAAAAATTTAATTACAAATATATGGGGTTAGTTGAAGATAATAGAGACTAGTGTGGATTTACAAAATTGCTGATAAATATATGGGAGAATTGGTTGTGGGACATCGCCGGAGCTCAAAATTGGCCGTCGTACACAGCCACTTTTGATATTTGCTAGGAGACACTACGATTTTGTTTTGTTTGGCCAATGGACATTGGGCCCCTTATTTTATTAATTTTCACTGGATGAGGAGAGAGGAAGATGGAAAAATGTCATTCTTGCCCTTGTCTCTTGCTTCTGCCTCACTCCCTTCTTTTTTTCTTCTCTCCCTTTCTTCTCCCCTACACGTTGTCGGTCGCCGCCTCCTCTACTCGCCCTCCATCCCGCGAGAGGAAGGAGCTCCACGGGGAGGGCCACCATGGCTGGAGCTCGCGATGCCGTGAAGTAGCAGCGATCGTGCACGCCCGCTGGGACTGCATCTCCTCCTTGGCCTCTGCCTGGGATGAGGGAGCTTGCGTGGCCGGGGGAGGAGCGCTGGGGTAGAGAAGCCGCCAGACTTGGGATGAGGAGCTAGCGTGGCCGGTGGAGGAGGAGCACGCCATGCTGGGTGGGCGAGGCCGCCGGACTTGGGATGAGGAAGCTCGCGCGGCCGGGGAGGAAGAGCTCGCCGCGCTGGTGTGTGGGAGGCCGGCAGACTTGGAGGAGGGAGCCGCCACCTGCCTGTCGTGCCCTTGGGCGAGGAGACGCCGCTGGAACCCAGGGCGAGGAGGAGCTCGCGGCGCCGGGGGATATCATGACGCCGCGAATCACTGGGGCTCGCCAAGAAAGGCGGCCGCTGGCCTGGCGTCGCGCGTCGCCATTACTACTCCGCCGCACACCTATTGCATGCTCGAGCTCCATGGATACCGCCAGTGGGGATTCCCGTTCGCACCGCCCCGGTGGTGTGAGGCAGGCACCGTCCGCCGGCCTACGCGTCTCACGGTTAGTAGACATGCCGCCGCCGTCCTCACGACGGTGGGGTGCTCCCGCTCCCACCGTCGCGGTGCCCTAGCCACGTGTGTGGGAGGTAGCGGTGCCGCCCAGGAAACGGGTGATGGCACTGCACGTGCTACCCTGGATGGCTCGTGTGGAGCAGCAGCCATGGTCCCTTGCTTGCTCGCAACGGAAGAGAATGGGAGAGAAAAAAGAAACACGAAGAAGAGAGAGACAAGAGAACGAATGACATTTTCTCATCTTCATCTCTCCTCACCCCGTGGAATTTAATAAAATAAGAGGCCCAGTGTCCATTGGCCAAATAAAACAAAATCGTAGTGTCTCCAGACAAATATCGAAAATGGATGTATACGGCGGCCAATTTTGAGCTTCAGAGATGTCACACAACCAGTTCTCCCATAAATATATATTTATCATAGATATATAGTATATAGGTGCTAGTTTGTCGAATGATGTTAGTTATTAGAAAGAAAAAAGAAATAGAAAAGAAAAAGAAAAACAGGATTGTATGGGCTTTTATTTAGTGGCCCATAATTTAGCACAAACCCACTCACCGCCGCGTACATCTTCCATCTTCTGCTTCGTCCCCAGTCCCCACGCGCGCTCGGCACGAAGGGAAGGCGACGGAGGCGGCGCTCAGGCTCGGCGGCGGCGTCAGCGGCTCCCCCTCCCGCCTCTCGCCAGTCGTCTCGCGCCCTCGCCTCCGTCCTCCGCACACCGGTCGGCGACCCTGCGTACGCACCTCCCTCTCCCTTCCAGCCTCCGCTGTACCGTGGGAGCCCGGCCAGCTGCCCAGGGTGGCCGGGCCTTGGCTCCGCCGGTGCGATGAAATAATTTGAATACCAATAGAATGTCAGTACCTGGTTTGTTGGAGGGTTGATTAATATGGACAGAATCTTTTGGAGTGGATAGACAAATGAAGGGTAGAATTTGTATGCTCTCCTGAAGATGCTCTAATAACAGATAGGGTGATTCCAGTAGGAACAAAATTCCCCCTCTTTTTGTCAGCTCAGCTTGCATTTAGTCAGTTTCAGAAGGAATGATATACAGCCAATAGCCATACTGGCCATGAATCGAAAATCCCTGAAACTTTGTAACAAGAAACACCATATGTGGTTTTAAGTCAAACCATAGCAGTACAAACTAGACACCTTATCCTTGAGCTGCAACTATGTATGTTGTGCCTGTGAATGATGCAGATGTGTCCAGCTCTTGTTTATCTCATCTGTACTCGGAAATGACCTCTACCTGTCTTGGACTTTTGATTCACCATGTGTTGTCCATACTGGTGAACCAAAGCATACGACACTAGTATATATTAGCTAAATTGTATAATTAACGGCCTATCATGTGTCCAAGTCTGCTTTGTAGAGTCTCAAGTCAGAATCAACCCTGCAATCATCTCACATTGTCGCAGCTAAAATAGAGTATGATCCAGTAGCCGCCCCCATGTAATGTGACTGATTTCACTATATTGATTAACCACCTGAAACATTCTTTTAGGAATCCATGGCACGGGGAGGTCTGTTCTTGAGCATGGGCCGCCCCACGCAGGAGCAACAAAAGTCCTGCCTTGCAGCTGCTGGTGGCTTCAACTACGATACAACTCTCCATGGCGCCACACACCCAAAGTCGGCATCTACCTTGACCTCTGGCGAAGCTAGTGGTGAAACAATACCGAGCACGGCTTCTTTGTGAATCGATCACGTGTTCTGATTGGCTCAGGTTCTGATGCCTTTGTCCATGCCAAATCCGCCCTCCTCTCATGGAGGTATAAGGAGCCTGAACCAGAGCTCTCATCATCCCTTGTCACTGCATATTCAGTTACTTTGTCCCTGGCTTTGCCTCCTGACTGAGCGTTCCAGTAACTGCTTTTCAGGCACTTGGCACTAGGGTGGGCGAATGTGGAACCAGACACCCCGGTGAAGGTAGGAACAAGGTTCTGCATCTGCTACAAGGAGTTGATCCCCTGGGTGATGCTGCCGCTTCAGATAGCGTATGTGACCGATGGTGAGTCAGAGAGGTCCAAGATGTTTGCATTCGGCAGTGGCACTCTACAGGGCCATTTGCTGGTTGGTACACACACAAAACATACTCGGAGGATAGATATGTTGACATGGTTTTGATATGTGCTAGAACTGAGAACTGAGAACTCTGTATATGGTGTGTGCAGGCCGGGGAGGAGCGGTTCTCGGTGCAGGTGGACGAGGAGGAGCGGGTGTGGTATGAGGTGGCTTCTTTCTCGAAGCCGGCGCATGTCTTAGCGATGCCGTGCTACCCATATGTGCAGCTGAGGCAGAAGCATTTTGCGCAGCGATCGGGGCAGGCGCTCCTCAGGCATGTGGCCACCTGCTCGACCAAGCAGAAGCAGTAGAGCTTTGTGGAGAGACTATACAGAAAATGCCGTATGTATTCGCTTTGTGAACTCCATTCCGGTTTGACCTGGTTTGGCGTCACTGGGATGAGAAATGTTGGAGCATTCCGAGTGGGGTTTTCCCATCCGAGATTTTAACTTTGCCATGATGACGGATCTGCTGAAATTAATAATGATAAAAACACGTACAGAGTGAACACATGATGAGAATAGAGAAGGTGCAGTTGGGCCGACGAGGCTCTCAAAAGTTTTGGCGGGTGACGAGGCTGACACCTGGCGCACCGCGGCGCCTCTTGTTTAGTCGTTTTTCATCAGTTTGGTTGCTTTCTCGAAGAAAAACAAGCAATATGTGTATTCTACTATGTTTATACCCATGCATTGTAAAAGAGAAAAAGAATACCAATAACCCTATTGGCGCCTCTGAGTAACTACAGATCCCCTCCAATCTTTTTTTTGTTGTTTTTCTTGCTCTGTAATTTGATTTTGGACAGTGGAGATCTACTGATGCATAATCCAACACTTGATCCGAGGCTGGCTTCTGCCGAGCGAGTGACGCACATACATCTCTGCATCTGAATCCTTAACATCTTACCGTTATGGTTTTGTCCTTGTTGTTTAACTGTATCTCTCAGCATTTTCATTTTTTATGTTGTTGAACTGATCTCTGTATTTTTCTTTATAGTATCAGATGATGAAACCTCAAAACAATCTTAGGACACCTTCTGACACAGTGCGGGTTGCTCTGTGAATGAGAAGGCAATTATTCTCTGATGATACTGCAATTACTCTTTGATTTTTCATTTTATTTTCGTTTTGGGTATCTTTTGGTCTTTAACATTGTTTGCTCTAGGTAGTTACATAAGCCAATGATGATTAGCTATACATCTGGAATTACCGTCAGATTTACTTCTGAAGAAAATTGTCTGGCTTGCTGAGGCTTATGTAAGTACTAGGGGGAGCGCGGGAAAGGAGAGAGTGGGGGAGGAAGGAAAAAAAAAGCGTGAGTAGCAAACCCGTTAAAAAAGTGTATCCGATATGAAACAGTATCAAACTCGTTATGGAATAGTATATACCTATTATGAAACAGTAACAAACCCGTTAATACCTGTTATTAAATAGTAATAAATCCATTAAGAAACAATGTACCCATTACTGTTGATCTACAGTTTCGTTGAGCCTTGGTTGCCCGTCTGTTACTGTTGATGAACAGTGCCATTTGTACCCACGTTAAAGAGGTTTATAGATACCTATTATAACCATGTCTTTGTCCGGTGACCGGAACCCACCACAACAGGTCTGCCCTCTCCTTCTCTTTGCTTCCTGGCTATTTGTACTCGCGTCTGATTTAATCACAAGAGCATGCATCATGTGATTTTGTACAAATAATTTATGATCAGATCTGAAATTTGCTCTAATTAATTAATGTCCCTTCTTTTATCAAGTCAAAGGGCACAGTGTAAAGCCCAGTTCTGCAGTCGTTTGTTGGGTCCGGCCCTGATTAAAATCAAGTGTACTAACCAATGGAATTCTAACATGGGTCATTAAAATCAATTGTACAAAATAATTTATTATCAGATCTGAAATTTTCTCTAATTAATGTCCCTTCCTTTTTCACACAATCTGTATGATTGTTTTTCTATCAATTACTTTTTCATATTGTCGCCTACTATTCTCACAGAAGCCATTCTGACTAAATCATAGGCATGGGCGCACACTTGGGTGTCTAGTCGAAGCTGAGGGGATCGGCAGTGGCAGCGCACAGGGCTCGATGGCAGCGGCACTCAGGAAGCGACAACGGCGGCAGCACTCGGGACTCAGCAACGGCACACGAGCAGCAACAAGAGCAGCCCCTCCCTCTCTCTTTCGCTCATTTTTTCTGCTCCTTCGGGCTGTTGGTGCTGTGGATACAAGGGCTGCACAGAGTAAGAAACTTCAAGGGAAGGCATCGACTAGTAGCACTGATGGGGCAATACATGATACAGTGAGATCAGGCCTACGGTTTAAGAATGTCTGTTTGAATCTTCTGTTTAGTTTGCAGCAAAGTACCGTGGATTGGGGAAGCTCTCCCCTGGAACATTTTGAAATCCTTTTTGCAGCTATATGTTCAAGCTTCTTTTTGGCTGTGCTTTTTTGTGAATGCAGATGCTTTGTGAGGCTTTCTTGCTGAAATCAGTTGACTATCCAAGGGATCACAAAGTGATTGGTTTTTGGCTCATCATGCTTATCTATGCCAATGGTGGTGCTCTACAGAAGAGTGCAGAGAAAATATTGAAGTCCAAGATCTTACAGGAGTGCATAAGAGAGACGCCCTTTGATCAATGCATTCATGGGAACACTGAACTAGTAAAAGTTAGTTCTTCATTATACTGCAATGATTGTATACATGCTGCATACATGTTAATATTCATGCTAATCTGGAAGATAAATGTGATATGATTTAACTTGAATCAGGAACATTTCATGTCACACCTCTCAGCGATTACTTATTGGCTTGCAAGGAAGAGAAAGCTAGAGAGTTTGCGGCTTATTTGTTCACAACACTATTGCCAAAGGGTGCTTAGTCCAACTGGCTAACTCACTCAAGCGGCATTCCATAGTTCTTGAGTTCGACTCTCCGTGAGAGTGGATTTTCAGGTTGTGGGTTAAAAAAATCCCCTCGTCTGTCCCATGGCCAAAGCACAGGTCTAAGGCCCGGACCCGGTCGTGGTCATCTCACATGGGCTACGGTGCCGCTGTGTATTGGTGGGGCAGGGGTTCGGGGATTTTCTTGACTTGCGTGAGAAGTCTTCTCTATCGCACAATGCCCGGAGGTTGTCTTCCCCCCGCAAGTCAAGTTTTTTTTGGTTCACAGCACTATTTAAAGGGTCCGTTGGTATATATTCCACGCAAGAGGTGCCGCTTAGCTTCCAACACTTCTGGTTGTCATGATCCACAAGCTAAAAAGTTGAGAATGCCTTATATATGTTGATGGCATGATATAATCTTTGAAGGGCGGCCCTGGTGCAAGCGGTAGAGCTTTACCGCCTGTAACCAAGAGGTCCAGGGTTCAAGCCCCAGTCTCTGCACATTTGTACAGGGATGGCTACTGGTTATTTTCCCTTCCCCAGACCCCGCAGTGCGGGAGCCTACGGCACTAAGTATGTCCACGATATAATCTTTGTGATTTCTAAAACATTCAATTTTGTAACACTTTCAGACACTCGGTGATTTAAGTGCGAATACATAACAAATGGATAATACTCTGTGAATTAGTATTGAATTGCCATGTCAGGTCCAGCGTGTTTATGAATGATATACATTAAAAAGGATATTAAACTCATAGTATGTCTGCATGCTAGAGGGAATGTAGTACTTAACTATGGGTAGAAGAGTGTTGGAGCTGATGATGAAGTGATATTGGTAACTGATTAAAGATCTGATTTCTGGTCATGACATAGGTTATGTTCATATACCAAAGAAGCAAAGAAGCAAATCGTATGATGTGTCCTATGTCCAGATAGCATAAACTTGGGAGGGATCCTTCAGTTGCAATCTCATATTGCTTTCAGTGAATGGTAGTTTTTTTTTCAAGCAGTTGCTACAAACCATGGTATTCGGATGTGATTTCTTAATTGTTACCCTGAAGAAATTTAGTCAATGAAATTTTCTTGCACATGGAATTGCTTATCTTTGATCACAAATTATCTGTTCATTTTTGTGCATTTTATCTGTTCATCATTTCCTAATAGTTTGTCCCTTTTTTTGCAGATTGTGGGTTCATTGGTCGCTCATATAGGTTCTAAGGTTAACTTTCATCTGCTCTGGATATTATGACGTCTCTAACATCCAACAATTCAGAGGAACTGATTCCTATATCTTCACATATAACTGGTAAGGTACTTTCCTATGCTGGCAGTTGGTCTTTAGTCCACCATTTGTATTATTCTTATATGCACTGTAAAAGAGATCGGTTTAACTTAAGCACCCGAGGTGCTGATTTGGGCATCCTTTATAACTGTATAATTGTTTAGCTAACTGTACAGGGTTGCAGCCTCCATGGTTCTAAGGGCGCAAGCCCAACAATCATGTGTACACGATGAAGGGTGCGGCTCCTGCTTTCAAGGAAGAATTTATTCTAACATGGATTAATTTAATTTCACTGTGACTCGTCAGTTGGATTGATATTTTCCTCTTGTGTACCATATTAATTTATTTAATAATGAACTTGTCACTTATGTTTATTTAATTTTGTTTTATCAATTTGGGAGTTTAGCAATGTTTGAGTTAATTTGAAGTATTGTTGTATTTATCATAGTTTTAATTTTGTTTTTATTTCGGTTAGCGGTGCAATTGCTATTAGAAAATACTATTCGCCTCATCCCCCTCTAGTCCGCCATCTCAACTTATCATCCATCCACCAGTGTAAATGTAGGATCTCTCTAAGTAAAGACCTAGCTCTAGATCTCTGGGCTGGTGGAGGTGGTCTCGTTGATGTCACATTGTAGGCCACACCTTGGAGGGTTGTCTCAGACTTAATCAAACTCTTTTGTAGGGTTTTTTTGCTTGCAATCCTATATGGGGGCACGAGTTAGTCGTGGATGGTGTCTGCTACCAGTGCCCTTACTCGAAGTCCTCTGGGTTCCTTGATTGTACTTGTTACTATATGCCAGATTAGCAAGATCATGATCCCCTCTCTTCGCTCCTTGTTCGCTAATTATCGGTCCTCCAACCTTGAGGTTTCCTCCCCTAAGTGGTAGAATGCGATTATATCTTGAATGAACTTCTTTCAAGATGTACATCACGACTGTCATCTTGACTTAGTTCCTTCTAGTTGCTTATGGAGTGGAATTCTTCGGAGTTCTATCTATTGGTTGTGCAATGTTCGGTGATCATTGATGTCTCTCTGCCTTAGAGTTGTAGTTGTGTGTTTCTCCTTATAGCTATTGGTAATGGTGTTTTCCCTTCGTATGTGGTGTTGTTAACAATGTTGATTGTAATCTTTTTTTAAACTCTGGGTTCATGACCCAACAATATAACTAATATTACTAGATTTTTTCGGAATCTATGGTAATCAAATTTAGATAGAGATAGTTCATTCCGCCGGTGACATTTAAAAAATATCGAAGCCATGGCTAGAAATCGAGCAAAGGAGTAGAGTGACGAGACAAAGATGCAAAAGGGTGTGAGAGGGAGAAATAAATAGAACTACCAATGAGCATATATATAATATAAACTAAAGGAATCCGAATTGGTACCATTGTCGCTCATCACATATCAGCGCTACTGAATTTTACCGATCTTGAGAGATATTAGAGCTCTTATCGCTTTTCTTATTTTTTTACTAGTTCACACCGATCGGTCTTGTAATCACGTAGCTCGGCTAAGGAAGTCTAAGATGATAGCAGGTTAAGAGAGTGGCAATCGGCCCTAGCCTGAAGATTTTAATCATGTTCCTATATAATATAATCAATAGAAGCTTCCGTGTCGGAAAAAAAAAAGACACACATCAGCGCTCTAGAAGAGGGGAGTAGGGTTTGAACCGGTAGACACACGAAACATAGGTTAGGGACGTTAATATACATTTTGAAGTATTGGAGTTGCAACCAGACTAGCCTCGTGAGACTAATCAAGCACATACTGGCTAATTTGACCCAGCTCCAGAGAGTAGAAACAGAAACAGAACAGAACACGAGAAGTTGACTATCGCGAAACAGAAACAGAACAGAACACGAGAAGTTGACTATCGCGAGGTGTGGCCAGAGGCCAGGAAGGAAAAGTAGCGGCGGCATGGGGTCGCCCAAGGCGGCCAAGAGCATGGTGAAGCAGCGCATCTGGCGTCACCGGCTCGTCGCGCCGTTAGCTGCCGTTCTTGCCACGGCCGTCCTCGCCGTCGTCGTATTCTCCGGCCTGTTCGGGCAGGATCCAAACGGTGAGCTTTCGATGGTTACAGTTTGACAGCTAGTGCATCTTTCTTCTCTTGCTTTCTTGCTCCCCTATCACCGAATTTGTACGTGTGTTCTTACGAGAGTTTGTTGGGACTCGTAGCAACCTCGGATTTCACTGCCGTAAATGTGGGTAACACCTGGCCAGTGCGCGATAAGTCGGAATCCACAGGTAAAATCGAATCTGTGTGGCTTCAAAACTTATTCCCTTGTCTTACTTGTTCATGGCTAGAAGGAGGTCTAGTCAAAGCAAGAAAGTTTTTTTTTTTTATTTTTGTTCCGTTTTAGTTGGTGGAGTTTGGGTTTTGGAATCCGGACCGGATTGGTCGGATTTGATATTTTGGTTTCCAAGGTGCAGCAGCCAGTGGATCTCCCAGCAAGGAGGATCTTGCAACAGTGGCATCTGATCAAGAATTGGATGATGGAAATTTTGGTGTGGCACTGTTACTTACTACTGTTTCATGTCCAAATCTGAGGTGACTAGCTAATTTGATGTTCTGAATCCCGTGAGTTGGTGAATTGTAGAGCCGAATCAAGCTTTCCAAGGCACCGTGCCTGCAGCAGGCAAGGGAGGGACAGCAACTGCACTGCCGGCCCAACGAGAAAGAAGCACTGGAGGAACTGGTATGCCGCCCTGGTATCTAATGAAATAGTTTCCAGATGCTACAAATGCAGCTCACACTGTCTATACTTGTTTTCTGGACTCACATCTAGAACCTGAAGAAAAACAATCGCTCCCACGGGACCAGGAAGGAGAAGAAACCACTGCTAAGTCAGGTACTGTGCAGATACATCTCTATTTGCATTGTTTGTTTTTATGCTGTGAATACACTGCTGGGTAAATGCAAAACTCTGTACCACAAGGCTGGACTAGTATAGCAAAGGTGTTCCAATTTCACTTGTGCTATCCGGCACTGACAAAAACGGCAGTTAATGGGAAAAATGGCATGCTTGTGATTGGTTAGTAAAGCCCTTGCTTCCAATGGAATAAACATAAAGGTAAAAGCTAGTGATATGATTTAGTTGAATCACATGTAAATTAAGTTCCCAGAAAAAAGAATCACATGTAAATTATCATTTTGTTGTAGAACTTCCTACATTTAGCAGCTAATTATTCGTTCTGATGGTCCATGTGCTCCTAACTTCTAAAAGTTGTTTGAGGGCAATAGCTGTGAAAATTAAACAAGTTAAAAGCAGGCTACATTGGTACAAAGAATCGGAGGCAAGATTGCAACAATTTTTTTGTATGTATACCTAGGAACTAGGATCACACTTAGTTTAGATATACCTTGTTACCGTGTTATCTGAGGGCGATGATTAATTCACTTTGAGGACTAAGTATGATGACTGCATTTATTTATGTTTGCTTAGATCTTCCATAAAGGTTGTATTTTTGAAACCTTAGCTTACAGCAGAGGGCTTAGAATTAACCTGTCACTAATGAATTCACACAAGACAAATATGGTTTGATTGGCAACCAATGTGCTTTTATGAAGTTATTTTATAAAATATCACAGAAAAAGCATAAATCATGTTTTCCTTTTGTTTTTATTTCTAGATGTAGCACAATGTTCACCCATCATGGATAATAGAACATCTGATTTCAAGTGCTGAAAATAGAAACATTTATTTTTGTATCAAGCAAAGGCATGATGCTTCATTGAAGGAAACAAAAATACATTAGTACAACTAGTAGTATCCCACTAGCACCCATGTTTTGCTGGTTTCTTGGATTAGATCTACTTCTGTATTTAACAGATGCAATGTTTCCTAATCTATTTGTATTTTCGAAAGTATACCATGGAAAGTTTGAAACATGCCTTTTCATGAAATTTGATTTCTTTTAATGAAACAATGCTGGCTTCACATGATTACAACCTTCCACTTTATCCAACGAAACATATCTTAATGATTTAAGGTGTGGCATACAGGGGATGTTGCATTTTGAGTTATTTTGAGTTAAAGGACTACCATCTCCAGTCTTATTTGCTTGTTTGTAGGAGATGGACACAGTCCCTTCATCACTTTTCTCCATTTCTGTATCTAAATATATACCAACAAAATATTACTAAAATCATAGAGATATAGAAGTGCTTTTGAGGTTGATCTTATTAATATTATTCTCATATCATATGACTTTTCTACACATTTTGATCTATAATAATAATCAAGAAATGGAAGTTCCATTGCACAGAATCTAAAAGATGAAATGTATTATGTACCTGAAGTATTTATCCAATCTGTCCAGCTGAACATTTTGGTTTGACTTGTGTTTTACTGTAGCACTTTATGATTCTTTTGAGGCATTTTCTAATCTTATATGATGTTGCACAATGAAAGCAAATCATGCATCATCAGATATTTTGTTACTGATGTGATGATGGCCATTAAAGTACATGGAAACTTTATCCTGAACTGCATACATATCCAATTCATACACACATCATTTGTTGTCACAACCTACATGCGTGATAGGTGTACCATTAGAGCATATTCCATTGAGTTCCTCTCTGTTTTCCCTAGATGCTCCCACGATGTGGTGTTATCCATGTTCATGTCCTATAATTTAGTCCTTATGGAACAACTCTGTATCAGCCAAACCCTTTCTTTTCTCGCAATCACAGTCGCTATTGTTTCAGAAAACAGAAACCATCAATTATTTGATAATTACATGTACTAACAGTTAAACTGTCGGCTGCATATTATTGACCAACAGGTTTAGTTCAGTACAGAACATGCACACCTCAAACCGGAACAACCATCTGTGATCTCTCCAACCAGCGCTTCGACACATGTGAGCTTTGTGGTGATGCTCGCACCATTGGTCGCTCCTCCACTGTAATGTATGTCCCACAGTCCCTTACTTCCAGTGGTGAAGAGTGGAATATTCCAGCACAGTCACAGAAAAGCCTTCCATGGATCAAGAAGGTGACTGTCAAAACCCTGAAGGCTCCCCAACAGGTGCCAAGTTGCACATCCAAGCATGCCATACCAGCCATTGTCTTTGCATTAGGTGGGTTTACAGGAAATGTCTGGCATGACATCAGTGATGTCCTTGTCCCTCTGTTTCTTACTGCCCGACAGTTTGACCAAGATGTCCAACTACTTATCACCAATAATCAGCCCTGGTTCATCAAGAAATACTCAGCAATCTTTCATCACCTCACGAGACACGATGTTATTGATTTTGATGCAGACGACGAGGTCAGGTGCTATCCACATGTCATTGTTGGGCTGAGGAGCCACCGGGATCTTGGTATTGATCCGAACTTTACACCGCAGAACTACACAATGATGGATTTCCGTTTGTTTATCCGTGAAGCCTATGGATTACCTGCACCTGAAGTGGATATACCATACAGGGCTGACAAAGATGACCCTGAAAAGAAGCCCCGGATAATGCTCATTGACCGGGCCAAGACACGGAGGTTCATGAATATGCCTGATGTTTTACGAGGGCTTGATTGGTTTGGTTTCGAGGTGGTCAGGGCAAATTCAAGGATTGATTCTAATCTTGAGGAATTTGTCCGCCTAGTTGACTCATGTGATGCAATGATGGGTGTTCATGGTGCGGGCTTGACTAACATGGTGTTCCTGAGGTCAGGCGCAGTGTTGGTGCACGTTGTACCCTATGGGATTGAGTTCATGGCTAATGGATTCTACGGTGCACCTGCAAGGGACATGGGCCTCAGACACGTGCAGTACAGCATCAGTCCAAATGAGAGCACACTACTGGAGAAGTATGGCAGGAACCATACAGTGATAAAAGATCCAGAAGCCATAAGGAACAGTGGATGGGAGAAGGTTGGGGAGTTCTATATGAGCAAACAGGACGTTGTGCTCAACATGACAAGGTTTGGACTTAGTTTATTGAAGGTAATAGAGTTAATTGTGTAGGTGGATGAGATGAGGTTTGTGTTAGTTATGGAATTTTACCATTTTTCATTGGAAAATTAAGCTAGGGTACACTGTCTTTTTTATAGGTTTTATTGTTCTTGTGCTGCTTCTGTACATAGTTGAAAATGTATGATTCGATTGACAGTGCTATGGATGTTACAGAAAAAGATGATATTTTGGTTTACTGATGTTCAATTTAAATCTTGCCTCCAAATTGCACTCCTGGCATCTTTGGTTGCTGCCTGTTCACAATTCAGTTATTGTCTTGTTGATGGACACATGAAAAATTAACAAACAAGGGAAATTACCAAATATACTGAAAAACAAATACAAGCAAGGTAGGCTAACAAATTTTGTGTAGTTCCTATGATCTGACCCTGCTTTCAACTATAATTTTACAAATAAAAAAACTTCTAATGGTCCCACTTAAGTTCCAAACCTATACTTCATCTGCTTTGCAAATACTTGACGTTTTGGATAAGGTTTTAGTCATTTTTAGTTTAGAAATTTGAATTTCATAAGCATATATTTGTCTTAAAAAGTATTTCCATAATATCTTAAATTTGTTAGGACTTGCGTGGAACCACTAATCTATCTATCATAAGGTTGTACATGATGAATCCATTCTCTTTCTTTTTTGACAACAATGATGAATTCATTCTTTGAGTTTGGTAGAATGCTTGTACTAATTATCAGCCTGTTGTAATGGGATGAGGTGATATGCAATGCTACCAAGAGAGTAAGGGTTAGTTCTGAGAGGACTTAATACATTGATCATTCCAGTACCCCGGGAAATTTGGAAGCATAGAAACTCTTGTGTTTTTGAAGGAGCTAGCCCCTGTGTTCAGACTTCAGACGGTACTACACAAAGTGGAGGAAGTCCTTTGGTGCTCTGCTGGATCCTCGGCTCTCAACAAACTCCTCTCTACTCTCTAGGTTACTCTCCCAGGGCTTTCTGTCTCTAGGAGATGTTTTCACGGGTTGGGGTCGTATTTTTGTTTTGGTTTTGTAATAAGAGTTGAATCTTTGTACGGGGTTGGCTTGTAGAGGCGGCCTCTTAATATCTCCCTGTATTTATATTTTGTAACATGTGACTCTTGCATAGTTGCATTGTTAGAGAAAAAAGGACCCGTAATATCTAGGGAAACTTAAAATCTTATAGACTCATATTTACCAAAATATGGAAATTTAGTTCATAATAACTATTTCAAGTTTAACATCAAGGTATCAACCTAATGATAGATAGAATTCGTAAAAAAAAAGAAGGAAGTATTTTATATAGAGAACATCTAATGAACTGACAATATGACCAATGAGAGGAAACATGAGACTATAATATAGAAACATGTTCGAGATTAAGAGCATCTCCAATAGTATTTTAAAAATAATTATAAAAAATCTGGTTTTGCATCCTTCCCAATAAATGCGCATCTCTATTGAGTTAATTGTATTCATTTTTTTTTTGCTAGACTGCTTTATAGAAGAAGTTTGTATCTGCATGGGCTGATAATATCGAAATGCCATCCTTCAAATCAAACCACCTTCACCAGGCTATACTTTGTAGAGAATGGCAAAGGTAGCTTTGGAGACGTTTTCCCACAGTGACTTTTCTTTGTGTTTTGGGCTCAAACAAACCTCAAGGAAAAGATGCAAAATCAAGGAAAAGATGCAAAAATGGAATCTGAATCTATACAGTAGAATATGCCCACCAAATAGCTGCTATAAGCCCAGCCCAGCCCAACACAA
Organism: Bothriochloa decipiens; assembly: GCA_023333625.1. Taxonomy (NCBI): domain Eukaryota; kingdom Viridiplantae; phylum Streptophyta; class Magnoliopsida; order Poales; family Poaceae; genus Bothriochloa; species Bothriochloa decipiens. The sequence goes on along the minus strand of CM041637.1, from coordinate 25,838,268 downwards.
ACAAACCACCCCTCCAATCCAAAGCAAACTAAGGAGAAAAGAAAGCAGCTTTGTGGGAGGAAGGAGCGCGAGAAGGAGATCCTCCCGCCGACCGTCTCGTCTCCCTCCTCTTTCTTCACATATATCCCCAGTTCCCCACACCCATCGAGAGCCCTCTCCCTCCACATTCCCTTCCCACCACCTTTCCTCTCTCTCCCTATCTTTCTCGCTCGCCTTCTTGCTGCTCCGTCGATCGACCACACCACATACATGCGGCGGCGTGGGCGTCTCCTTCCCGCGGCGCCGTGGCTCGTTGCCGTCGTGACGTTGGCGGCGCTGGCGCTCCCGCAGGTGGCGCGGCCGGCGGGCGCGGCGTGGTGCATCGCGCGGAGCG